>JACVBY030000406.1:0-522500 GCA_017589505.3 Metroxylon sagu | reverse complement strand
TCCTTTCGTTTCGCTTTCCACAATCTTATACATCTTATTATAAATAAATAAGTATAGAGAAACCGTGCTTGTTACTCTTGCTGCTCCATAGCTTTCTATTAATCTCATCTTCTATTTCTCTAAGTTCTCCATTGGAATTGGTAATAATTTTGTACCACTGCTCAAGTAAATCCAACTATGTCTGCTATCATCATCTCATGTTCTTTTTTTAATAATATTATATTTTATAAAAATAATTTAATAATATAAATTTAGAATCTGGTGGAAGGGAGAGAGAGGCCCGGAAGAGCGGCCATTGTCCTTTCCAGCCAACCCGGATGTCCAACGGTTGCTTAGATACCCACCTGAACCAGTAAACAGCGGCGGATCTCGAGTCCGATCGACCGCCTCCAATCTGGAATAGGGAAACCGAATTCCCTATCGCCTATTGGCCATCGGAGATCCGATCTCCGGCCTCCCGCCGCCGCCGCCGCCGCGGAGATGGCCCGGTGCCTCAGCTTCACCGCCGCGAGGGACCGGTGCTACGACCGCACCTTCTCCGCCGCCGGCCTCCGCCGCACCGACACCGCCCTCGGCGACGGCGCCACCGTCCATTGCTGGGCCCCCAAGTCCCCCAACCCCGCCCGCCCCCCGCTCCTCCTCATCCACGGCTTCGGCGCCAACGCCAAGTGGCAGTGGGCCGGCTACCTCCGCCCGCTCCTCCGATCCGGCTTCGACCTCTACGTCCCCGACCTCCTCTTCTTCGGCGGCTCGAAGGCCCCCGGGCCGGACCGGTCGGAGTCGTACCAGGCGCAGTGCCTGGCGGCTGCCATGGAGGCGGCCGGGGTGCGGCGGTTCGGGGTGGTCGGGGTGAGCTATGGGGGATTCGTCGCATACCAGATGGCGACGATGTTCCCAGAGGCGGTGGAGCGGGTGGTTCTCATCTGCGCCGGTGTCTGCCTCGAGGAGCGAGACCTTGCCGGCGGCCTCTTCGTCGTCTCCAACGTCTCCGAGGCGGCCAGCATCCTTCTCCCCCAGCGGCCGGACGAGCTCCGCCAGCTCGTCCGGCTTTCCTTTTGCAAGCCGCCCCGTGTCATGCCCTCCTGTTGTATCTGGGACTACATTCAGGTCCACACGCGCCCACACACACACACACACTCTCTCTCTCTCTCTCTCTCTCTCTCTCTCCTTTTTTTTTTTTTACATTTTTTATGTGAGACCGCGTGGGAGGACTGGAGTTAAGAGAGCTAAGACCAAGAAAGGGGTAGAAAGGCTTGTCACATGTTTGACGTGTCGATGGAGTTGCTTGATCAAATCGGTTTTTTTAACTTTGAGATCAAAACTAACTTAAGTTTTGCAATTCCATGGAGTTGATAGGAAGCTACTAGTATTGAGGATAAAAATATTTTACTTTTAATTTTTTTAAAAATAAAACTTTTCAGTCTATATTGATTTTTTAAATTAATTATGGGTCAAGTTTTGCAACCATTCATAATTCTTCCATCTTGTACTTTTTATAGTGACTATCGAGATTATTTTGATAATTTACTGTTAATTATGCATTCGAACGTATCATTTTGATTATTTAGTATTTCAATGTACATATTTCATGAAACTCCAAAGCTTTCTGACTAAAAGAGTGTTTGAGGGCCATGCTTTGGGAGCAATGTGGCGTGGAAAGTAAATCCTCACTGTTGAATTTGTCTCTAATGATAGGTCATGTGCACAGATTATGTGACCGAGAAAACAGAGCTGATCGATGCCTTGATCAAGGATAGAAAACTTTCGGATCTTCCTAAAATAACTCAGGTGATTTTATCTTCTTGCACCAATGACTTTTAATGCAGACCCTGCAAAAAGCCTAAGTTGCTTTGGTCTATTCCATGGATTTCAATTTTTCATCAAATGCATTCCTAAAATTGTGTCTTTCTTTTATGCAGCCAACCTTGATATTATGGGGGGAACAAGATCAAATATTTCCATTAGAATTGGCTCACCGATTAGAAAGGTATGCTAAGTTTATAATAGGTACAACTTTTCTTCATAGAATTTGTTTGAGAGTTATTTTCTGAAAGGAATGAATTATTTGAAAACTGCAGGCATTTGCGGGAGAACTCGCAACTAGTAGTTATCAAGAATGCTGGGCATGCAGTTAATCTTGAGAAGTCCAAAGAGCTCTGCGAGCATATAAAGGCATTTTTTTCTTAATTTTTCTCTCAATAGTCGCAAGAATCACATGGTATGAGGACTTATTCTGAAGATATATTTTGAAAGATCAACTGTGAAAGAAAATAGAAAGACCGAACCTTTCACCATGTGTTCCCATTATCTTTGATGCTTAAAGCCTTAATAGAAGCATTCTGAGAAAGGAGTGGCTTCAATTTAAGAATCTAGAATTTTTAGCAACTTTATGAGATATAATCTAAACAAATTGAGTTTCCTGACATATTTTTAGAGAAGTTGCTTCTTGTGTTTCTTTGGATAAACATGGTGTTATGGAAAGAAGTGGAAAATTATAGTTAGATTTGCCGGTTTGAGCATGAGGAGGCTTTGCTTCTAAACTTCCACCGCTATTATGGAAAAGACATGGACAAATCAGGTTAATGTAAGAGATTTTTTTTTTTTTTTTTTTCATTATTGTTTTATGGAGTTATGGAAGTGTGTGAAGGGAGCAGTAATTTTGAAAGGAAGCCGAATCATTTCAAATATTTACGTGAATGAGCAACATATGAAATTTTACCCTTTGCAGAGAAATAAGTCTATATATATATATATATATATATATATATATATATATATATATATATATATATATATATATATATGATTCATGTCGAGTCGATATATTTTTATCTATGATTCATAATAATTAGTTGCTTTTGATATCTTATATGAAAATTTTTGTTTAATAAAGTATTGCATTTTTTTTATAGAAAAGATTCAAAGATCATGAATAATCTAAATATTGTGGTTTTTACAATCTACATATTATATGGATTAGATGATATAATCTATTTAACATGACTTAACTTGTATGATCCATATGACCGATATCACTTATGTAACGTATTTATACCAATTTAATTATAAAGTAATTATATATTTAAAAACATAACTTCAAAGTAATTATATCCATTTAATGTAATTTTAATTATCCCCAATCCATTTCCATCCAACCGTTACATTTTATTCAATGATAAAATGATAATTAATTAAAAAATAACATTAACTTGTATTAACAGGTTTAGAAGGTCATATCCAAATTGGTGGATCAGATTTCATGAATTGACCTATTTAGTAATCAAATTAATTTTGAGTTAGTGGGTCAACCCAAGATTCAATTTTTTTATTAATTATGTTTAATAAGCCAACTTGATTTTGATCTGAATTTATTTATGCTCAATCCAAATTTATTAACTTCATGTTGAATTCGAGTTAAATTTACGGATCATGTTTAAAATTGCCATCCCTAAGCATCCATCACCTATCAACTTTGCTAAAGGGATGATGATGTCAATCAAATGGTGCCCACTACCTGCAACGAGCACTGCTTGGCATTCCATACCACAAATCTTGCTTTACCTGTACCTCAGGCTTCCTTTACCCTACCATCAAAAGAAAAAACGAAAAAAAAAAAGCCTTGAAAGCATTTCGAATGGGGCTTCCAAGTGAAGTGAATCATAGGAGATGCAGAACCTATAGGGTGAGGGTCTTAGATTTTTCCTAACTCCTTTAACATATTCAACAAAGGATAAATGAGTGAATTCAGGTGCTTCAATGGTTGCCCAGAAGGCTATCACTGTAGGGGCTAGTGTTGACATTTAAAGTGATCCCCGCACGTTGACGAATGAGATGAATTTTCATTCAAATGCTAAAGACCTTTTCAACTGATTTATGTGCGTGCCTACAAGAGAAATAGAGAAAAAGAGAACAGAAAAGGTTTAAAGAGCCTCTACAAGGGATGCTCCGACACTCAAACGAACTAAGGCAAGCAGGAGTCCTGAAGTTCTTTAGAAAAATACTCTAGGTTTAGATTGGTTCATAACGTATTTGCATTTGAGTCTTCAATTTAGTAATTAAAAATTAAATATAAATTTTTTAAAAAATTAAATAAAAGTAAAAAGGGCTAATTTAAACTTAAAATTTTTATGTAAAAACTTTTAATTTTATTTAAGTAAATGATTGTTCTTAAGACTATAAATTATGATATTTAAAATATTTATTGATATACTTAAAAGATGTTGTAAATAATGATTTATCGAAATAAATAATAAAATATAAATATTTTAATATAATTAAGTAAAAAAAAGATGAGAAGAGATCTATTTATTAAGATGAAACTGGGACTTTATTCAATGAATCAATAAAGATAATTGAAGTGAAAAAAAATATTTATATAATTAAAGTTTAAAATCAGATTGAATCGGATCTGAGTTCAGACGGATTAAAAAATATTAGATCTGAATCCAATCCAAAATTTAAATCGGGTTCAATTTTTAAACCCAGTTCAACTCATGGTTTTCAAATATGAGTTAAGTTCAGTCATGGATTGACCTGATCTATTTTCAACCTTTCTTTCTCTCTCTCTCTCTCTCTCTCTCTCTCTCTCTCTCTTCCCAGCCTTTCTTACCTTATACCTGCATTCATCTGGTTAGGCAATGGTAGCGTTATTTATTAACTTTCTATGTACCTACTGATCTCGATTTTTATGAACTGCTCTATAAAACTCCCAGTAAGACATGATAACCTAAACAAACAATCTTGATTGATATACCGACATCCAATCGGACGCTGTATTTTTGATACATTACATCTTCGTCTACCTGATGGTACGTATAAAACCTGATATTTTGATTAAGATGTTCGTTAAGATAAGGATCATAGTTCAATATATGTAAGCAGAAGAAAAGCAAAACCAGTATTCCCAGCCATAACGTCACTCTCTCCTTAGGTCCATGCAGCACCAGTTGCCTTTCATTTTATTTTATTTTATTTTATTTTATTTTGACTGTAATTGGAAAAAGGAGGGAATTTGATTCTTGTTTTCCTTTGCTATGCTTAATCAATTGGAATTAGCTGGAGATTATGATGCATTGCCTTTTGTAACGTATGCAGTCCCAAATTTGCATTTAAAACAGTTGCTTGTCACTTTTTTGTTTCCTTTTTATTTTCTCCTCCTCCTTTTATATATATATATATATATATATATATATATATATATATATATATATGAAATGAATTAACCAGGAAAAGCTACAGTTTGTGCCAATTTATTGTCCCACGGCGAATTTCTATTTCTATAAGCTATGTGAGGCATGGTAAAGAAATAATTAATGCATAAAGGAATAAGAAACATAAAAGAGATAATTCTTTATTAAAATTTATTATCAAAAAATTATATAAAAGTATTAAGCTCTTATTTGATAGAGTCTTTGATGATAAAGCTTTTGAAAGCATAACTTTTGTAAAAATGCTGCTTTTTATTCGATAATATACGGTGAAGCTTTGATGACAACCAAATAAGAAAATACTTTTAAAATGAAAAGTATAACAGATATCTATAGGTACCTTTGACTATCATTATTTATTATTAATATAATTATTATAAATATTTATATTATATTATAATATAATAAAATTTTAATAGTATTAATACAAATCTAAATAATAATAATAATATAATATAATTTTAAAATATGATATTATTATATTATATAGTGGCTATTATAATATAATAATGATAATGATATAATATTTTTATTATTACTTTATAATTATACTGTAATATACTATTAAAAAAAAGATTTATGAAGCCTGCTTCAACTACTTTGAGATTAGTATAGTAATTATTATTCTAATCATATTATTTACTATTTTAATGCATATAATCCATCAATTTGCATTATATTTTTAATCTTAAAATCTTTTTTCTCTATAAATAAAAAAGATAGTGGAGATTGGGGATTCTTCGCATGGGCATGAGGTCAGAAGTGGGGACAAAGAATATATCCTTCACTTCAAATTTATTTATTGCCATCCTATATGTGATCTGAGATGCCTTACCAAAACATGAAGGCCTCAAACACAAGATGTGCAAACGATGCTTTCGCTCCTTGTAGATAAGACTCTAAATGGAATTAGATCATCTGTATATAAAATAGCAAGTATCAGTAACTACCATCCTAAACTCTCGATCTAAACCCCAACTTGATGAATGCGAGGTCTTTTTAGCGAAGTGAGTTTCCAAAAAAACTGAAAACTTTATGATTGAAATCGAAGCAATAAACTTCACTCCTAAACTTATCCGAATCTATATTTTTAAATTTTTTAAATATTAAAAAATATAAAATATTTTTTAAAGTATGTTTTTTAAATATAATTAAAAAAAAAGCAATAGGATGAAGTAAAAGATCCTCATTTATGGTATGATCATGGATAAAAACTAAAATTATTGCCCTAGAAATGAAATGGCAATAGCATAGATATAGGAAATCCAAGATAGGGATGGACAAAGACCATCCCCACCTGTCTCATTGCCATTTCTTCTCTTATCAACTTCTATGCCAAGTCTACCAAGCGATCTCAAATCTTAAGAAGCAAATAATTCCAACGATTGGTTAATATTTGCAGTCTTTTGGAGGAACTCGGAAATCTTTCCATCAATTTTGTAGGTAACAGCTTCATCAGCTTGGCAGAGAAAGCTGTTATCAAATCGAAGCATGTAGTGGGCCTATCTGAGAACAATCTCAAAGCAAATAAAGAGAAATCACATTTCATGACAGCAAGATGTCTAAAACCAGCATCACTGCAAGAGGCTCCAATAATTGCTAATGTGCAGCTTGCCTTTACATGAACTTGTCTTAACACTATACTGGGTTTGACAAGCCCAACCATAATACATGTAAGAAAGCTGTAAATATGCATCACCATAATACGTGTAAGAAAGACTTTTACTTTTCAATCACACTTGCATATTGGAGCCACCAGTCTCATTAGCAGCGGAGCAAGGGCCTCAACCAAGCACCATGCCTTTGTACAGACCAACTATTCCTGCCAAAAACCACAACTTAGTGCAAGCATACAAAAATTTGTGGCATAATATTAAATTTCTAGAGGACCCAGTCCAATTTTTATCTCAACATATTAAACCCAGGGAGGATAAGAACAAGCAAGAAATGTATGCACATAGCTCAGATATGCCAAAGAATGGACCATATCAGTTCCTAAGAATATGAGACATAATACAGAAACCATGATGGTCCATTTTTGCACCACTGGAAGTGAACTGTGGCAAAAGATTGTGATGGCGTTCCATCTCTTAGTAGTTATTGCCATTCCATGGCTCTTTCAATGGTAAATTTACTACAGCCTACCAAATATGCACACATTCAGAATGCCATGATGAATTCCGCTGCTTTCTTTCTGGGATGGCGTAGGCAAGGAAATTACCAAGGTTCAAGACTTGCACAAATTAGGTGAAACAATATACTAACAAAGGGGACAATCTACTTCCATTTGCTCATTTTCATTTCCATGTATTTACCATCCTACACAACAGGAGGATGTGAAATACAATCCCTGGTCTACCATATAAAGTAAAAAAAAATCCACTATGATGGTATGGAGGTTATATTGCCTGAGATCTACACTGTAATTAAAAATCATCCATGGGAGATCAGATCAAATTTCAATGGTGATCTTTCATTCAGAGGTGAAGCACAAGCAACTCATCCTGGAGAATCATGCAAGCAAGATGAAAGGATGCATTTTTCCAATGTAGGACTAAGGTCTACTGCTTTCTAGAATGGAAAATATAGACTTCCCCTAAATTTCTTACTCTGTACGTTCTATTTACTCTAGTCACAACCAGTCCATCAATTTCATTTAGCTCTACAGAAGGGTGGACATTGAACAATAACAAAGGCATCTGGGCAACAGGACACCTGCACTAGCCTGGAATATGGTTCTCACTATAGATGAAAATGCCTTACCTCCATATCAATGCTAGTGCCCTTGGATTGTTCACCTGCAAAATGGAACACATATCACCATAAAATACATGTGCAAATAATAAAAGGCCACCATATTTTATGATGAGAAGAAACTGGTCAACAAAGGGTGAGCATATATGTTTAAATCAATGATGCCATTTCAAAAGAAATATGGAAAACAAAGACAACTGCAACATTGAATCATAGGTTAAACTGATCTACATCAAGTTGGTAACAAAGGAACATAAACCATACAAAAGGAATGTTGCTGAACTTGTGGGAGATTAAAGCTAGCATCTCCTTCATATCCTAATGGAACATTAACAATCCAGACAAGGGAATTTTCTAATTGTTCAAATTTCAATACCTTCTTCCTCTCCAGGCATTAATGAGTCATTCTGTGAAGGGTTAAAATTAACAAAAGAGAAAGGGATAATAATCCTGAGGCCAGTTCCAATAAAAAGCAGTCATTTACCAAGTCAATACAAGTGGCCATCAGTTCTTTGTCAATGTTCCACCGGGATTTCTGTACCTAAAGCATCCGTAGCACTAAATTTGTTGTGCACTTGTCGAATTAAAAGAGCATAATTATGAAGTCCTAGCATCATGACAATTGACATGTAGCATGGACATAAACATGAGAATCAGATTAGGACAAATGTTCAAGTGTCTGAATTGGCAAGAGTGAAAAAGGAGATACTGATTTATAAAAAAATATAATATCAGCTAAAATATAATATTTAAATATTGTGTAAAGAAAACACTAAAACATAATATTGTTTAGGCCCTTTCAATAAGCATCATTCTCATTAAAACTATCCAATTGGATTAGGTACTTTAAAAAACATGAAATTTTGCAAACTCATTTTCATGCTTCATTCTTGACCACATCTAAAAAGAATGAAAGCTCAATGTTAAGACTATTTTAGCAGGTTGAATCATCACTGGTAGAATCCAACCCTCTAATAACATTCAAAAGCTGCAGTCTAAAAATATGATAAATATTTATCTTACACATGTCCAATTTGGCTATGTATCTTTCATGGATTCTAGGAGATGAATGCCAGTGTCAAGGTAACAGAAGACACAATATCACATAGATATAAACTGCCAACAGATGTCCTACATTGATGATGTTACTTCATTATTGATCCATGATATTCTGATAACTGATAGTAAAACTGAGATCAGGACTCTTTATGCAAAGCTAATCACAGGTAGTATTGATACAAAAAGACCATTTACATCTAATAACCAACTTTCCAGTAACAATGTGCAAACTACATTTGCATGAATAAACCACTAAACTTTTGAAAAAGGCAATCTCTTTCATGGAGAAGATTGCATTTACGACAGATGAGAGGATACCTCCATGCATGAATGCATGCATGGAATGAATGAATGAATGAATGTGTGTGTGTGTGTGTGTGTGTGTGTGTGTGTGTGTGTGTGTTGATGGATGCATGCATGCAATATGTACTGTATATATATATATATATGTGTGTGTGTGTGTGTGTGTGTGTGAGAGAGAGAGAGAGAGAGAGAGAGAGAGAGAAACTAAAGAGTAACTTCCCTACAATATTTACCTCCTTCCTCAGGCAGATCTACCATCCACAATGTAAGGTTATCCTTAAGAAGCTCCATAATACGTGTGCTGTCCTTGTAAGATTCTTCACTGAGGGAATTGAGCTCTGTAATAGCCTCATCAAATGCTTGTTTAGCCAAGTGACATGCTCTGTAAAAGGTCCAAGAAGAATTTGTAAGGAATCATAATCAGCCACATATAAAAAGAGTAGTCCTTGCACATGGATATACACATACGCACACACTTCTGCATATATATATATATATAAGCATACAAACTTTAGATGACATGTTGCAAAATACAAAATACAATGCACAGTGGAGTTCTGCTCTCCTGATTACAGATGATACTAGAACCACTTCATTGCATTATAAAGGGAAAGCAAACATTTATTATTCTGGGTTAGAGATTTAGTTTTGTTTAATGGATGACCTGGAGAACAAGACTCCTGCTATTGTGAGGATAGGGGAGGGTCAAATGAATGCAGCCTTGCCTCCCTATGCAAAGAGGTTACTTCTGTGTTTCAAACCCAAAACATCCAGGTCACAATAGAGCAAGTTTCATTTACTTACCAATGAATGGCATAAACTAGTATTCTTATGCACTGAAATTTGTTCGGTACAATGAACACTGACATCAGAAAATTGTACAATCCATTTTTTAAAAAAAATAATTGTGAGAAGTAAATTGATAATTTAAACATCTCATGTACTTAGTGACAATTATCTTATCAATGTATGAACAATTTTTGATGCTGATATGCCCAAATACCAGCACATGGTACATGTTGTGCAGTACTTAAAACACTGATAAGAACCAGCTATAGGCCTGAGCATTGATGCTCAACCAAATGTTTGTCATATATCAAACACAGAATTGGAAAAGCATTGACATATTTTGTTGTTACTGGATAATTTGCGTCCATTTAATTCCATAATTCCAGGCAGTAGCAATATTGCACATGATAACCAAAATTGAAGTACTGAAAATAGAGGGAACAGAACAAGTTTTGATTTAACCTTTCAGGTGAATTCATAATCTCATAGTAGAACACAGAGAAATTCAGGGCAAGGCCAAGCCTTATCGGATGGGTGGGTGGCAGATCTGTCATAGCAGTGCTAGTTGCAGCCTGCATTGCCATAACATCAGCTTTTGTTAGGATATTTCCAATTCTTAGTGGTGGAGAAAACAAACATTCATCAAGAAAAAGTAATCCTATGAACATCAAAGTATTGTCGGCTACAACAGACCTGGTAAGCCTTGAGTGACTGATCAGTTGCTTCTTTTCTTTCATTTGCAGTCTTAAACTCAGCCAAATATCGGTAATAATCCCCTTTCCTGATGTTTATAAAAAGAAAATGGACTCATAAGGAGAGAGGGGAAAAAAATTACTTCCATCCAGAAATCATAAAGTCTTAAATCCTGATTGGCTGTAGAGGAGAACCCCACTTAAAACATATCTGGTATCACAAATTGTGACTCTATGGGATGCTCAGGGTGCCTCTGAAAGAGAGTGAAGAACTCATAAATGTTGTAAAGAAATATTTTATATGAAACACTAATTTAAATTTATTCATTTATTTATCAGTTTCGATCATGTTGGGCTAGATTGGATTGGGCTTGGGATGGATATGTGTCAGCTTGGCTTGGGTTTAAGCCCAACCACACCCAATTCAACTTTGAGGTCAGTTTGGGATTTTGAAGCCCAAGCCCAACCCAACTGAATGAGCAGGTTGGGCTGGTTGGATCCAGGTTGAGCTCTATTCAAGTTGAACCTGTATGTTCAGAACAGCAATGCATGACTTGCTCATAAGAGAGGAAGGTGAGTTTCATGAACGACATTGATCCCAACAGAGGAGGAAAGGAAAAGAAAAATGGATCAAGGTATCACAAAGGAAAACATGTCCTAGAGTAAAATGGAGCCACAGTCACAGATATAAAGCATCAAATTACTCCTTTTTAAATTTCATCAAAGTTGTGAAAATGGATCAACAACGAGGCAGTTTGTTGTTTTGTTTATATAACAAATAGTTAAATAAGCAAAATAAAACTTAAATGCTTGCACATAGAGATGACTTATCCATCGGCACAATCCTAATATTAGTCAATTTTTGTATACAGTGAAGAATGTCCAAGAGTCCAACAATATAAAGGGCAGAAAATAAAAAAGTAAATTATATGAAACAAATAACACAAGATTTTGACAAAGCATTGCTAAGCATTACCATAAGCCAAGCAGAGACTATATCACGACGCTCTAGGCTCAATTTGTTTGGACAATCTATTATTTAGTTACATAGGTGGAATTCTGTTAATGGTCTTAGGTCATTACTATGTAGCTCCTACATTAGCCCTAACAATTTTTATAACTAAAAAAATATTGACCTCAACAAGCAAGAATAATTTACCAATATCAAGCTTGCTTAATTCATCATAGTATGATACACCAAAGGATAACAGTTTTAACAGCTAGTCCATGTCACATCAGCCCTCTATATATGTGAAATACAGTTGAGCTTTTTCCAATTTCAACAATAGAAACTTACCAGCACAAGTTTTAGGAATGTAGATGCTGAAAATGACCCACAGCCTAAAATGCAAGACAACCAAATGCTCAGGCTGTATATTCCCCCCCCATAAGAAAAGGATACCTTTCTTTGCTATCAAATTTGGTTTGACATTCATAATAAGATAGCCCAACGATCTCGCATTAATTCTTCGCAAATGTGCAATAACTAGTTCATCCTAAGCAGTGAACTGGTTGATACTTTCTAACAGCCATTCATAAGCGATATGTCATCTGCAGAAATATATACAAATTACATGGTATGCATCTTGGTCTCAAGCTCTCTAGTACCATAGGATTATTTCATTGTCAATAGCACCAAGTCTTCTATGTAAGCATCAGTATACAAGCGCAGACTAAGAAACACTTGAAAAATCATCAGATTGCTATAGCAATGAAGAAAAGACCACAAGTTCACAAGACAAATACTTTATAGTCGAATGGTAAAATTAACAGAAGGGGAAAGACATCTTAACAAGATTATATGCTGGTGATCATGGCAAAAAGTTGTATTGAACCAATAGCAAATAGCCCATACCTGATCCAACAAGAATCAATATCCATGCATCAATAGATGAACATTTTGGTACTAAAGAGAAAAGAAAGGCGTAATGTTAGAGCAAAGGAAACTTACATCTTGTAGAAGAAGACAATGGAATCACCAGCAGTGGAAGACGGCAGGAGATGGATAGCAATGATGGATAAGATGTCGTTGCAGATCTTTGTGAGCTCATCTTCAACTCTCTTCTTGTACTCCTGTATTTTCTTAACATTTTTCTCACTCCCCTTTCCCTCTTCCTTCTCTTCAAGTGCAGCAAGGATCTGCCATGATGCTCTCCTCGGACCAATCACATTCTTGTACCCAACTGAGAGTAAGTTCCTTTCCTCTGCTGTCAGCTCTACATCCATTCTGGCAATCCTCTTCATGGACTCCACCGTTTCTGAGACAATAAGAGGACAAATTAAACTGCTATTTGACACAACTGGAAACAATGAGGTCAGATAACAGGCAAGTCTGTAGAACTATAATTAATTTCCCAGCACAGCAACCCGACAAGCTGGAAGCAGACAGCATACGGTGGCATGTTCTATGTCCAGTGACAGGAAAAAACAATCAACAGTTCAAATTTACGATCAAACATCTTTTTGCTCTTCGACAAGAACCAGCATGTAAGCAGTTTTATCAAAACAGTCTGTGCTAATAGCAATGAGAACTTAGTTTTCTTTCTTACAAATAGCCAGATGTAATTCAGAACTAGTTAAGTACAACAGAGAAATGATCAACTATCTTTTTCTCTGTGCATACAGATCACCTAGAAAAAGAAAAGAAAAGAGAATTTTACTGGTTCACGAAATGTTTTAAGAATAATTTAGACTCCAAGCCATTTAAATATTTGAAAGCATGACATTTATCATGAACAACAACAACAACAGAAATAATAAATAGATTGTCCAGGCAATCATTATTTGGTCTTATGTGATCACTGGAGAAAAAACGACGAATCAAAACAAGGATTTAAATTAAAATTAAAAAAAATCAAAATAAAGATCCAAGCTGTTACATAAACGCTTTGTGACCAATAATGTGATGAATAAATCCTAACATCTGGAAACAAATAAACCGAATTAATACCAAAGAAATTCCAAATTACGACTGAAGCAAACAAACCGTCACGCCCACAAGTCTAAGAACCAACCATTATGAAACACCAAAGCTACCCAAAAAAATCAAAATTGGCACGCTATTATAAACCCAAATGGATGCACCTGCCCCACTCACTAAAAAAGCATTAATATATTCCACATCTACCCACTCCAAATTATGTTGACCAACACCACATGAAGTAAATAAGCCCAATCTAGGAGAAAAACCTAAAAACCAGAATCCAAATTCACCCGCTGATCATTATAATCCAATAGAACAAAGCCACCCTGCTCACCAACAATTCAGTGCTGCTCAGGAGGGAAGGGAAAAAATCCAAGAAAACAAATTTGCACTTAAAAATGCTAAATTTACAACTCTAGATGCTAACTTAGATGAAGCAAACGAGACCATTGACCTCACCAAAAAAAACCATAAAAAAAAAAAAAAAAAATAGTCAGTCCACTTGTACCACAAACGAACAAGCCTACTCGCTCATCACCAGCTAGAAATTCAAACATTAACCCATTAAAAGCACAAAAACCCGAAAAAAAGAAACAAATTTCCACCCCAAAAAAAAAAAATCCATCACTTCCCACTCCAGGTGCAACGATGAAACAAAATGTAAAACTTTCGCTCGCTCAACGTCTAACTCCGATAACCAAAACAGCCATTCGCCCCAAAATCCAACACGACAATCCGAAACGATATCTTTCTTCCCTTTTTTTGGTAAGATCCGAAAGACAAGCACAAAATCTAGCAGCGTACCTTCGCACCTCTCCGCCTGCTCCGCCAGCTTCGCCATGTACACATGCCTCTCTCTTTCCTTCATATCTCCCATCTCATCTCTCTCTTTGTCCTCTCCTTCCATGGAAAACGCTTCGATTCCAATTTCCGACCCCTCTCTTTCGCTGCCCAGCCCTCCCCACCCCACCCCCACTGCGCCTCTATTTCTACATTCGTTTGCCGATCGGAGTCGATAGATTTGCTCGAGTCGCTGCGCCGGTCCGGTAATCGGAGTTTGGTCCTAGTTTTTGATTCTTTTTTTAATCTTTTTTTAACGCTTTTTCTTTGCGGGTACCAGAGAGACCGGACCATGATGGCTTCCGCGGGCCCCACCGGGGGAGACGCGTGGAGGGAGGGGACGTGTCCGTTACGGGGGAGTCCTTTTAGAGCACCGTAGAGTTCTGGAGACAAAAGTGTACTTGATGAGAACGACGGACCGGATTCGCGGGAGGCCGTCCAATCCGACGGTCACGGGGTGCGCGGGAAGGGACGGCTTCCGGACGACCCTGGCCGTGGAAGGCCAGGATGCGTGGGCCAATCCTGGCCGTTCGATCTCTGGTCTCGTGGGTTGTGGCGTCACGGTGTTTGCGCCTAATTTTCTCTGGACGAAAGTAGCCTTGGATGAGCTGGGAATCACGAGAAGGGGACGGCTCGGGTACGAATCATCTCCAGTTCATACGGAGGGTGGGGAGAGCCAGAATAGCCTTTTCACTTTTCATGTCGAGCTATCAACCGCCGCCATAATCTAAGAGAGCACCGCCCCACATGCCAGCCAGTCATCACGGCCATCGGAAGGGTAGCCTCAAGGACCGGCCCTCTCCAGCCACCGCCTTCCATCGGACCACGGTTTAATCCTTCCCGAATGGAGACGAAACGGAGGAACTTTTTCTTCCCAACAAGAGAAAATTCTATCGTTATAAATAAAAATAAAATGAAGATAAAAAGAATACTCTTTTGTTTCATAGGATTCTCAATTCCTATCCATTAGAATGTTCGTATATTTTATATTATTTAAATATTTTTTATATTATATTAATATTATAAATATGACACCATTTATATAATCGTAAAGTTAACTTAAATCTGCATCGGTTTTCTTCCCTTTCTTTTTTTTTTTTTTTTTACAATGCAAGCCATTCGAAATTAGAGTTTTACTTTTTTTTTTTTCTCCTTACCTATCTTTTATTTCCATTTCCTGAGGCTCGTCTCTAATCTTTCTACCCACCACAGCAAAGTTAAGATAAATTCTCATAGGTAAGATATATTTGTTTCTTGTTAAAGCTCTTGACCATGGACTTATGTTATTATATTTTTTTAAATTATAATTTAATATATATTTTTATAAATTATTTTATAAAATTTATAATTATAATAAATTTATTTTAATCTATTTTATTTATTATATAAACTCAATACATTATTTTTTTTTGAAAATATATTGAGTAAGAATCAAATAAAAAAATTTAATATCGGAAATAGGTTTGATGAGGATGGGGTCTCCTCGGGGATGGAGAACTCTATGAGAATAACGATAGGAACTTCATGAAAAATGAGGTCAGCGGGATGGAGATCTTTGTAGGGATAAAGATGGCAAATCCACATCCCCATTAGCAAGGATAGAGATGGGGATAGGAGCCCAAAATAGTTATGAAGATGGGGAGTAGCTCTTCGTTTAACCTTATTGCCATTCATATACTTAATCAAAGTAAGGTCTTCAAACTTTGATTGATGAGTTTTTGGAAAAATCAAAACCGTTATAGTCAAAGTCATACAAGGCTAGCATATATATTCTTTACCTTAATCCCATCTCGAATCTATATTTTTAAATATTTTTAAGTTTTTTTAAAAAAATTTAAGTATATTTTTTAAAGATATTTTTTTTTTAAAAAAAAAAGTAGGGTTGGGTTAATGGACCCGGGTTACAAATCTTTGTTCCCTGCTCTAGGAATAGAAAATAAAATTATTGCCTTAACAGGATATGGAGTAAGGTATATGAAGTCAAAGAGAGGATCGGATGAGCAAAAATCGACCCAATTTATTTCATTATCATTGCAAATGATGGTTTGCATAACTAGGACTATTAGGTGGCTCATGCCCAACCTTAAAAGAAGAAAAAGGATTGGCTGGTATTTATATAATAGTTCGTGTTTATATTATATTAATAAAATTTATGTGAGTTGCTTGTTATTATTTGTATTATAATTCTAAAGCCATTCAACATGCTAAAAAGAATGTATATTTATCCAGATTGATGGTTTTATCAGGAGATGAAAATGAAAGAAATGAAGTCTTGTAGAATGATGCATTTTCAATGTAGATCAAACATACTAACTTAAGATCCAAATAGTACCAATTAAAATAAATAATAATAATAATAATAAATATTAAAAAAATATTAAAAATAAAAATAAGCCAACAGCTTATACTTGATTCATCCTCTCAATTCTCTCTCACATCCTAATCATAATGCCGCAAGAGCTACATGTCCTCGTATAGAGAAAAAAATAAATTATATTTTATAAAGATTAGGATTCTTGTCCTATCAGAATTAGAAATCGATTCTTATTTACTCACTATAAAATTTATTAGTATTAATAATTAAATCATACCCTTAAATAGCAATGTTTGTTAAAATAAAAAAATATATTATTAGAATTAAAAGTCAAATTTAATTTCAATGAAGTTTGTAATAGTTTTCAACAACTAATACCACTGTCGTTAAAAATTATGATCATGTAATTCTTGATGTAATTTGTTGTGTGTACATGTATATTACATATTATTACATTAACTTTAATGGATTGAGGAAGGACCAGCGCATTACTTTTTCCTTCAATTCTTATTGCAAATTATATGTATCCATGAGGTGAGCTCTAAGCCTAATTACACCTATCTACACGCATAATCTTACAAGAGCTAACTCTTTAACATAAGCTCTGCTTTGAGTATGAGTATGAACCGCATAAGACACCGATTCATTTGGCACGCATCCTGCCAGTCGGCACGCAACACGTGGGCCTGTTGCATTGGTTGGTTGGAGATGGGACAAGATGTGATGTGATGAGACTTCATCTATATTTTTCACTGCAATATTTATTTGTATGATTTAATCAAGAAAGATGTGGTCACCGAGCTAGATTCAGAGAACGAATTTTATAATAATATTAAACACAATCGGTATTTTTATGTAAAGAATAACAGAGATAAGAAATAATAATAAAATGGAGAAGGCAAGCATATCTCCAACCAGCCGTTTACCGACCCGTTAGAATTCTAGATGCATCGTTACCTCTAAATCGAAATTTTAATTAATGTCATAAAACAATCGTAATTATCCATTAACTTATGATGGCAATTGTTGATATTAAAATGTATAGAATGTTAGTAGTTGTTAGATGGCTAATTTCCTATGATTTTATTCATAGTTTACTGGTTTCAAATCAAATATTAAAGTTTAGTAGGGAATCATTTCCCACCGTAATGTGAACTCTTTTTTTGTCTGCTGCACAGCGTGCTCCTCATCATTAGAAGTGCTTTAGTTATGATTCTCATGACGACTTCCCCTTTAACTTTCTCACCATTTGCCACGTAACGATGGGGCATCATCTCCATGAGCTCTCACTTGTCAATCATTATCATGAACATATAACTCTGATAGGTCTAATTTTTTAATAAAACTTTTTTTTTTTTCTTTGATTGACTTGATGTAAATGATAGAATTGAACTGGTTTTCTCTTTCTTTTTTAAAATATAATTTAAATATCAAAATTATTTCTTAAGAATTTTTCATCTTTTACGCTTAAATCCTTAGTTTTATTCTCCTCTAACCAATGTAGGCGAATTCAAGTATTATTATTTTCAAAAAAATTAAAATTAATCTCAAGTATTAGTGTGAACATTACATTCTAATACAGTTTAAATAATTTAACTTTCAGAACCATCAAATTAGTTGAATCTCATAGAAAAATGATCTTTATTTATCATTGTAGGATTGATGATTGATTGAACCATTGGCCTAGCTTCTTAACACGAGCAATGCCAGGTCGGGGTCTCATAGATTTTGGGTAGGTGGTCACACAAAGTTCGAGTGAATTCTTCTTGAGATGGCTTTACCTTCTTATTTTCAAATCGTCTCTCGTGGGTCATCGCCAGTCATAAATTAGGATTAGAGTGAGATCGTACCTTCATCTATGAATTAATCAGGGCTAATGCGTCGGCTTTGACCCTTTGATTCAACAATGGACGGCTCCATAGAGCAAGGAAACGGTGTCGGCTTTGACTCACGAGACAAGCTCCCGTTCTGCGCGCCGGCAAGCACCAAACCTTATCCAGCCGAGCTCGCGTCACAGTTGTACTCCAACCCAGATAGGGAGATAGAGTTGAAAAATCTCGCTCATGCGTCCCTTTTGTGTGCATCTCTCTATCAACTCGTGGGAACCACAAAAGAGGAGGAATGCAAAAATGACACCTTGGCAAGTGATATTATTGCATGAGATTCAACAGTCTTTCCCTCCTTGATGAAATTTCCCCTCTGTCGCCCAGTTTGATCCCCATGACAAAAGTATACTTCTGTAAAGATTAACTTGAGGAGAATTCTGATGTTGTTGGTAGCTTTATGAGCAAATGATAAATCCAAGTCAGAGACTTGGAACCTTAAGGCTGCTTGAGGGTAATCAGAAAATTGTAATAAGCCACTCAACATACTTCATTTCTGGATGCTATCATTAGGGGTTCTTGCAGCTTGTCTTACTACTGTATTCCTCGAACTACATTACTATCATTCCAATGAAGGACAAAAAGAGCGTGAAATATAGCTGTCTTGCAGATAATTCAAATGTCGGATGTCAGCAACTCGCAACAAGACAAACAAACTTTAAATGATCAAACCACAAATATATGCATCCAACTATAAATAAACCAAGGTTGAATGGAAATAGCTAAGTATCAATACATGAGCCACCAGACGCAAGTAATAGTTTGCTTAGTGTTGTTAAGATAATACTTAATTGATAAGACAGAGAATTACAGGAGAAATGGCCTCCGATAAATATCAAACATCTCCGAAGAAGACAGCTGAGGCTCCTGCGAAACCGATTAAAGGCATGTCATGAAATGTCTAAATAATTTGAAACCATTGACTCCGAGGCTGACAAAAATCCATAGATCTAACAACCGAAGATAAGATATTTGCTTTGACCGAAAAAGAGATCGGATATTTGCATCCCTTAGGAACATTGTATGTAGTCATGATGAAAAATTGATCTGTCGGTTCCACTAAAAGGAATGCCAACTATCTCATCATGAAAAATATAAATGCATTCCGATGTCACAATCAACTATCAGCATGAAATGCAGGATTCTTTTGCACTGGACACAATCAAAAATATGGCATTTGGCATATAAGCAAGCATGTGCTTCAACCACATGACAATCTATCAAGAAAAGGTTCAGAAGGCACTGACCTCTAATTATCACAGATGAATAAACCTTGTGTATTAAATGGCTTATTTTGCATTCTAATTTACTCTATTTTCAGTTGGTATATCAGCGTCTGGATGTTAATATTTCCAAGATCATATTTCTTTGCATATCTTTATTTAAAAATGTCCAATTTTCAAAATTAAGTTCTTTTTTCTTTTAATATTTCATGATTTGATGCCATGACTTCCAGAATATTTTTGAAATCAAGTCATTATCTATACATCACGTAAGATAACCTACACAAGGCTTTTTCAATACATCTTCAGAATTATATTTTCCCAATGCTATGATACTTTTTTTAACACATGGATGCTTCACCAAGTCTAGCCATCTATGAGGAATTCAGATATAACTACCGTGGAAGCCAAGCCTAGGTCATCCAACTAAATGATTGATGACAAAAATTATTAGCATACAGATCAAGAAGTGATGTCGCATGAAGATTTATTTGCATAACAAAGGCATAATCCTCTCATTGAAGTGTCTATCTATTCGAACTTCTGAAAGAAATAGACACTACATTCCATCCTTTGATAAGTCCGACTCCCTAGCAAAGTGGGCTATGCTCCAACAAAAGGCACCCTCATCCAAATGTATTTTTGGATTCAAGTCAAACCTTGAGAGGTATTTACCAAGGGTAGGACATAGGTATTTCTTGCTTTCGCTTCTTATAAAGAAATATGATGGCACTCCCATCATAATTCTCAACAAATAAGTCACAGTTGTAGTCAGTTTCTCTCTCTAACAGTGTAGAATAATAAGCAAAATAAGATCGAATAAATCAAGAACTAATTTGTTTTTGAGGATACTACTGATGAAATAAAAATAGAAAAAGCTCATCATAGCATCATCTGGGCTCATCTCAAAATAAACTAACCTATCATAAAAAGTAGAACATGTCTTCTCTCTCATGAATCCACATGAATTAATGTATGCCTGATCCTATGCACCAAGATTTAGTAACTTGAAATATGATGATGCAAGTGAAAGGAATCCGAGCTACAGCCATATTTCACCATAAAGCTATAGCCATTCTTTAATCCTAAGTCACAAAACATAAGTAGGCTATTAGAATTAGTTAAAAACAGCAGAAGAAGATTCCCACACCGAGTGACTACCTATCCAAAATCTTGCCGTATCAGCTTCTCATGCCAAGGCCTCAAAGTCTGGTCACACTAGGCCAGCCTTGCATATTACATGCAGAGCATATGGTTCTAATATGGACTAGGAATCATTTGTGTCTATCTACGAACCAGAGTCGGGATATTATTGAATTGTTCCTTTTCGTTCTCTTAGGCCATTCTTCTTTCGTAATGGTAAAAGAGAGGCTGTGCCAACTATACTAGTTCAATTAATAAACCACATGCATCATACATACCCAATACTAGTTCAATTATAATGTTGAAAGAGGGCCCAGACCTTCTTGATACATTTCTGAAGTTTAAGAGTATTTGCATATCACATCTCCTGATCTCCAGTAGCCAACTCTTTCAACTCCTATATATTGCCAGAGTACAAGTGCTTAACATATGATAGCTAACATACAGGGAAATGTTTAAGGGCTTATTTTAATGGACCCTATTTAGCATATTAACTTGCACAATCTTACTGATGTGTGCAAAAAAATGGCTCAAGTATAATAATCAATCTACTGTGGTCTGAGCAGCCCCTGATTCACTTTGAGAGAGATTGCAAGATACTCCTTATTATTTCAGTTGGAATTTTGAGTTTTTAGCATGATGATGAGATTACATCTTATAGCCAGTAGCCACCTGATATATTCTTGGGTGTAAACAAACACAGAAAAGTGCACATAACATGTTGAAGTTCATGGCACTACTACATTATATTATTAAAACTTAATAGCATGGGGAACATTAAGCAACTCTCTTCACAGTCCTATGTGACTAAAACCTATTAAATAACAGAATTATATTTAAATAATTTTGGAATAAAAAAAGAATTGGATTTGAAAAGAACTTCAATTTTGACTATTAAATAACAGACAACAGAAAGTAGAAATACCTCATCCTAATCCTTTCAGAGCATACAATTTATAAGGCCAAGGTTCTGCTATTTTGGCAACTGTCAATGGGAACGATCAATTCCTGGTGCATTATGAATTTCATTTCTACCAAAGTAAAATAGGTACCTAAGTCTCTTCTCATGTATCCGCATACCAGATTTGATAAAGCACTGATGGATCAAACGCAACAAAACACGAAGTGACGTTGTAGTGGACTAACTCGGTAAGCTCTAGGGAAGACAGAAGCAATAAAATCTTTGCTTAGATATGAAATTAACACTGGAGAGCAGTTCATTGGAAAAGCATACCTGTGTCAAACCAAAGCTGAACACCTTTCTTAAAAGAGAAGCTATTGGGCCACTTCCGATGCCTGCGTTGGTATCACGGATTGCAGACCTCATGGTAGTGAGCAAGCGACCATAGGTAGTTCCAGGTTCACTTTCCAAAGCTTGAATGAAACTGTAAGTCATGGCACCAGTTGAGGTTGAGCCTGCGAAAGCCTGCAGAGATTGAATCACATTAATGCAATTTCTTTTTCTTCCTTTACAGATGTGTACCAAAAAAATATATAAAAAGAAAAAAAAGAAACACATTTCCGCTTCAAGGCAATTTCTGTCAAGCAGTAATCATTATCTCCTGTTACAAAATAAACACAATGAACAAGACTTGTTGCAAAACAGAACAATACAGCTGAAGGATTAATAAGAAATAGACAGCTACTTGATGAATAAACATTAACACTTACAGTCTAGAAGTGATACGCATGAAATTCATTATTTTACCTTTTAACTGATCCCACAGACCATAAAGTTTGCATTATAATAAGTAGATGATCAAAAATGAAAAACTCACAGGAGGCTGATCAATATTTGGAGATAGGATTTAAGGTCAAAGTTTTTTGTAAAGCATTTCCAAACCATGATTGAATACACTTTGATACATGGCCAGATTCCAATTAGATAACGTTTATCATGAAATATCAACAAAAATTTGCACTTTAAGCGTGTGAGCAGAGAACTGCAAATTTTGCTTTCTTCAAGTAGCAAGCAAATTCTTATAGTACAGCACATCTGATGATTGTAATCTCTAATGATTCCATCAAAAGATAACTCCTTCATTTATGGAGTTGTCTCTTCAAGTTTGTCCTCCAAAGCTGCCCAAACTTATCATCCACACTATTTATGTGAAGTCTCCTCCTTGCTCAATCATTGAATCTTTTACTAATTCTTTTACTAATTTCATAAGTAGAATACCAAAACGTCTGTTTAATCTCACTGAAAACGATTCCAGTTAAGGAAGTCATGGTAGGTAAATTAGAAAAAGATGGAGAAGTTCATACCCTTAAAAGGGGAGGAAAAAGGAAAAATAAAAGTTATCACATGGTCATGTGAGATATCTCCATGTACACTTAATTTTTTATTAACAAATTCAAAGGGAAAGCAAACGAAAAGGAAAAGTCGCCTGTTTAAGGGAAAGAAGAAGGGATGGAACAATCGGCCTAATCTGACAGGAGGAAAGAGAAGAGAGGCATAAGAGAGGAGACGAGTAAGAAGCTGAAAGGAGGAAAAAAAGCAAGGGAGACTGCAAATATCCTTGTTTAGCTTTAAGGTTTATATTAGCATCAAGACCGATACAAAATTGTACAAAATTAGAGATTCCAAATTTCAGACATAATTACCTCTTAACCTGTGATACCCCAAATTTAGTCCCACATTGGATGGGAGAGAAATGTGACTCAAGTCCACTTACTACCCATTAACTTCCACTCGAGTTTTTGGGCTGCGTGGTTTCAGTTCGCTAACGAAGTTTATTGAGCTAGCAAGTAAGCTTGGGGCGTTACAAATGGTATCAGAACCGATTCAAGTATGTGGAAGTTGGTAAGCATGAGAAAAGGGCTACACATGGAATTATGGTAGAGTCCCACTATGGCGTGGAGCCACCCTTATAGCACCAATGATCCGACTCGAGGTAGATTCTGGCTAACTTGTGGCGTGCGACGAGAACGTCGCATTATAAGGTAGGAAGATTGTAATACCCCAAATTTACTCCCACATTGGATGGGAGAGAAATGTGACTTAAGTCCACTTACTACTTATTAACTTTCACTCGAATTTTTGAGCCGCGTGGTTTTTGTCCGCTAACGAAGTTTATTGAGCTAGCAGGTGGGCTTGGGGCGTTACATAACCATATGCATATTACTTTTTATGTATAACAATTAAATTCCAATGGTAGTAGTGGAACTTTAAAGTTAAAAAAGTATCAAAGCAAACTACGAAGATTTTATATAAGCAATATTAAGAATGGCCACTCATTTCCATTGCCAAATATTTGTAAAAAGAATAAAGCCTGTAGAATTGCAATCATGCAGTACCATAAAAATATCTGAGCATCAAAAATTGTAACCATTACATGGAATGATACATAAACCTTGCATTTGAAAATGTTAGTATTTAATCATGATCGCACTGGACTACCCTTCCCAAGTAGTAAAAGAAAATGTTTAGCACATACTAAAACATCTGAACTAAAAAGCCTTTTTTACAGGGGATTTCCACTAAATAAACAAAACAACCTGCGAGAACTCATCAGTATGAGAAGAGAGTGGCCGTGTCAAGTACTCACATTAGTATCTGCAGAGGTTTGGTGATCATCACAGCCACTGATTAGTACGGCCAGCCCACCGCTTGTGCCTTTATAAATACCTGATGGTGGGCTGTGGTCCTCCCACTGGTAAAACCCTCCCCTGAAAAAAAAGGCAACAAGAAGTCAAACAACTCACATTTACATGTTCAAAGCCACTACAAGCCAAGACAGGCAACATTAACATCAGCTAAATTGGAAGTGCTGATTTTTAGCCAGACCTACAAACCGAACCTGCCTATGGATCACATATGGGTTGGGATTGATCAGATTTATGACTTGCATGTCACCTGTATGACCATTAAATCATTGATGTGGGTTGCATACATGACGTCTTAAGATCCCACCAAACCAATCCACTCACATAACAAAGAGGAACCGAGTCGATAGGTTGAGCTTTAAATTTCTCTCTCGTAAGAAAGAAATAGATGTGAGTTTATAGGTTGCACTTTAAATTTCTCTCATAAGAAAGAAATAGATGTGAGTTGTTGAAATATATCTACAAGAATGTCACTTGCCATTATATACGTAAAAGAAAACTGAGGGCTATGGTTGCTTCGTATTAATTACCTGTTGAAGCGGCAGAGGTAAGGGAGGTCGAGGATGGTGCCACTGTGGCAGGAGTCGACGAGGGCGTGGAGCTTGGCGCCAGGTGGGAGGGGGCGGACAAGCGTCTCGTTGATCTCGTCGTCCACGATCATGCCATTGGTCTCGAAGTCCAGGGGGCAGAGCGCCTCGTCGTAGCCGTCCACCTCGTCGCCGTCGGTGTCCGGCTTCTGGACGCCGTGCCCGGAGAAGTGGAACACCAGCGAGTCCCCCGCCTCGCACCCGATCACCAGCCACCTCATCGCCATCCTCACGTTATCCTTCGTCGGTATTCGATACGGGTCCCGCTCCTCCTCTGTCATTTGCCATGGAACGATTATCATTACGAGGAATCGGATGTCAAAAGGATCACTTCCTGTTGGTTATGATATCAATGACATGTCCGCCATGATATCCGGTTACATAAGGAGCGCAGGGTGAAGTGGACGAGGGTTCGAGACGCAACCTTTCACTTTCGAGGCTCGCATGAGGACTTAGTATTCTAATACAAAAAGCCATCAACATCTACCACATTACTGACTACGGGTTTTTTTACTTCTAAATGGGATCCACGGATGGTGCAGTCTACATGCGACGAAGGTAGCAGTACTGTGATACCACCCTGCATGCGTTGAACTTGTCCCAGATTTTTAACACGAGTTTGGATGCAAGATGCTCGTTCTCAACTTCCATTCATGCAGGGTGGTTTCATCTACCTCGACTGCATGCAAACTGCTTCCATCGCTGAAACCTATGGCTGTAAGTAGAAGCTAAGCAGCTCTAACAGAGGCAACAACCATTTCCTTACCAGTGAGAACCAGGACGCATTCCTTGGGGAACCCGAACCTCTCGCACAGCAAGTACTTCATGCAGTTCACGTCGTTCACCGTCCCCCGGAGCTCATACCGCCTCGTCGTATAGCTCACCCCGATCAGAACCGCCCTCTTCCTCCCCTGCACCCGAGGATAGCTTGGTGGTAAATTCCACGAAGGGTTGCCGTCGTAACCGTAGGACATCGAACCCCCGCCGGGCCCATAGCTCAACAGGGGATTTAAGGAATTGACCATCGATTTTACGAAGCCCACTGCTTGCCGGACCGGATCCTGGCGAGGCCCAACGTTGGTGATGCCACGGCAGATGGCACATCGGATGGTGCGGGCAGACGGCGGCAAGACCAGCTGGACGCCGCACCTGCTGCACCTCACGGTCCTACTTTTTCCTCCCATGGAACTTCTGTCTTTCTCTCCTTCTCAAGAGCTCTCTTCGGATGCAGTGGCTCCGCTCCTGCAGGGCAATTTCTCTCGCAAGTCTGTATGAAGTCCGTGTCTTTTCTTCCTGCCTGTTCTAAACTTTATTCCAAATCGAAAGAGTAAGTGGGGAATTAGATTCTCCCTACTTTACTTTCTGGAGCACTAACCCGAACATCAGGCCTTGGTTCAAGGAATCCCTGTATTTGGAGATTAGATTTGCATCAACCACTGGATGGCGGAGGTGAGGAGGTGCTTCCCTCCGCCATCTTCAAAACCAGCTGACCAACATAAAACGAAGATGCCATTTGATATTCTACCATCAGGTGTCTCCCGATTATGGCCGCACACCTAATTGAGAACGTGGGAGCCATGACAATGACATGCTACACAAACGAATCCAGCATTTCAGCTCCCACTTGCACATTAAATTGTGCTGCTGAATACAAGAGCATCGTATGCAAGTAGACTAGAGATTGCACATAATTTCTACCTTTTACCTTATTCATTGAGAATTCAAATATATTTGAATAATATGAGATTACTTGAATACAATGAGGTTAAGAAGTCATGCAACAACAAAAGAAAACAGGTGAACAATGAATGAATCATCTACTTTGAACAGGCGGGCTGCTACGAGAATTATTGCAGCCCATCACAAATGTAACAAAAAAAATACTGATTTGCTTGTTTGTGATCTATGTACAGACGTTACGAGATATACCAGAAAATTCTTTTCTCCCTTGACCTCATGAGCTTGGCTCGCCAATGGATACTGATGCTAGCAACTTGGTAGCCGACGTTTTTGCATTCATTGCACCTTTGCATCTTCTGCACAGATTCAGCCTGCAGAGATTCTGCTTGCTTGGTCAGAATATGCTTTGGAAGGGTCCCACAAGGTCACTAAGTCTGCACACCACATGCACCGCCTCCATGCAAGGCTTACACAAGAATTAAGCTGCGGAAGAATAAAGCAGAGTAACGTCAGAAGCAGAAAAAAGGTAGCCAGAGCTAGGTACGTATTTTGCTGTGCCCACAGTTACTTCCAATGAACTTGGATCGGGCTTAATGCCTAGAAAAAGCCAAATGCATAATAAATGTATCATCATTTTAAAGAATCTAAAAATGTATGGCGTTATTTCAAATTCTGCTGCATTATCAACTTTATCTTTTGATGGAATATTGCATTATGAACTTGCAGTCGTCCGACCTTCCATTTAAATAAAATAGTCTTGGATATCTCCTGTTGTCTGAATACTTACCAATCAATACAAAGGATTGCAACTTTTAAGCAGCCATGCAACTTTTGACTAGATGAGGCAAGAATGGTTTCAAACAAGTTTTTAAATTTCATGAGAAAGGACTGTTCCGGTTTTTTCATGAAACTGTTTGCGCCACTATCTTATTCCGACACTTGGAGCAGCAACCTGTCTCAACGAACATCCGATCAAGACTTAAAACCCTCATCTCAAACATATTAGGCTGTACTTTGCTGGTCTAGTTTGTGTTGCTTGATGGTTTTTGACTGTTGTCTGGATATAAGCTAGCTGGATTTCCTGTTACACAATGGAGAGCCTTGTCCGTCATATTATCTCTCAGCCACTGCACATAGCCTAGTTTTCTTTTAGTCGTACATCTGTCCACTACACATAGTGAATCACAATAAGCAGCAAGGCCTCTCATACCATACCAGTAAGATATCGAGTTTGATTCGGTATAAATCAGACCGATCCAAACCAAATAAAACCATCAATATCAATCTGTATCATTCGGTTTCAAATTGTATTATAATTAATAGGAAGAAAAGTATTAGCACCTTGTCTTGGGGTACGAGATGTATACCGTACTGTATTGAACCAGTTTTGTGGACCTTGGTCAATAAAAATACAAAGTATAGTTCCAGTTGTGAACTTCACCTTTAAGGTGGGACAGAAAGTTTGGGTTGGTTTCCTAAAAGGCTTTATAAAGCTTTATTATAATGGTTGCTCTCTTCCTAACTCAAATTTGCTAGCATTTGTTGGTGTGATTAAAGATCAACAAAAGAAGATTTTGATGGTCGTATTCTCTAGCTGTGAAACAAACAAGGGAAAACTTTGCCATCATAAATTATCAAGGTTCATAAATAGCAAGAGACAACAGATGCTTGTGAAGGCATGCACTTTAAATAGAAATCGAGGTTTAGCCTCTGCCATGACAATCAAGTTTGCTAATAATCTGAAGAATACTAATGGTCTAGCTTATAAGTTTTGCTAAAGCCAATGCTTACTGGGATTTTATGAAAAAAAGAAAACAAAACAAAATTCTGCAGTCACAGGGATTTTTATCTTTCTCTTGCTCTCAAAATGTCAGTGAGAATCATGAGTTGCAGATGGTAAGGGAAGATATATAGCTTTACTTCAAAATGGCCAAAGGCAAAGCATCAAAACTTAAACATAAAGTGGACATACCTATGATTAGGTCTTCACATATATGTTAAATTCCAACAGCAAACCGGTTGATGAAATTATCCTAGGATAAAGTTCCTTTCTATGTTGACCTTATGATAGATATCACTGATAGTGTACAACAAATATGAAAAGTCAAGAAAAAAGTAATATCATTGCAGAAAGCTACGAGAGAATTGGTGGTTCGCAATCTATCATTCTGCACCCAATAGGCACAATTTAGAATAAAGAGGGTTGGAAAACTACAAACACCATACCTTGAGAGTATGCTGCAACTACATGCAACAGTCATCCATGAGGATTCTGCAGCCATAAAAACCTAAGCTTACAGACAGGTTCACAGTGCGCACCTTCACCTGAATAAAGATTCTTCAACCGCAAAATGATGAACGTTAGGGTGCAAGGAAGACAGAACATTGCAGCTTGGTTGGAATGCTTTTGAGAAAGGGCACCGAGAAGCATAAAAAATAACAGCCACAAAGGCACCCTCATTTAAGCAAATTAGTTGTAACGCCCCTGCCAATGCTTACTTGGCCCCCTTAAAAAGTTCACCCCATAAGCAATGCATCAGAGTTCTATACAGAGTGAAAGTAAACAGCAATCTAACATATGTTAGTACATCTTTCTTACCCTACACATCAAAAGACCACTCAAAACAAATTATTTAGAGAACAAGAAGAACAACAAAACCTACAGACAGACTATGGTGTCACAACATGAACACTCACAATTTGCAACTACTCTGAATTAGTAAACCTCAGAAACAAGACTGTCATGATGTGGATTATTAAAACCACATCATCCTCACAACAGATCCAGAATATTGTAACTGATATTGATGTTCCAGTAGTCCATATACTGGTCATATCAAATGCTAATTATTTATCTTTTGATCATAAGTATGTAAATATATTTCCATGAAAATGAGACATCTAACGGCAGCTTTATATTTGGAAACAAGTTAGTAATGAACTGAAGAATTGAAACCTATAACTATTTTTATCTATGGGCAGATCAGAGAAGCCAAAACTAAGTTTACAGATCATTTTTCTCCTCAACTCATTGCTAAATTGATGGTTATGATAAATGTCTTTATTGACTATCCCTTTTGGAGAGAGGTAGGACCAGTGTACCCAAAGTCATTGCTAGAAGAGGCATATATTAAAGGATGTGGTGGGCCATTGATATAAGAACTTAGAAGAAAGGACAAATACCATTTTATTACATGCAGGCTCATGTAATCCATCAGCCTGTTAGACCACATGGTGCTGTGGCACTACAACACATATGTAACAACTCTAATAGGGATGATACATTTTCTAAATTTCTAAACTTGCAATTTCTTTAAATAAATCTAGCCAGAACCAGCTTTGCTAAAATAGAGCTACATGATGTTGGTTATGCAGTTGCGATATGAGTAGCCACACGTGAGTGGAAATTAGTTGACAAAAAGAGTGATATTGCAAGCATAGAATTGAATGCTTGAACATAGATTTACCTGACAACACATTTTGTGAAGAATGACATGAAAGACATCAATGCCATGCAATGCATGAATATGGTATGGGTAGCACATCCTTGGAGGGCAAGGTAGCAAAGATGGATAACAGAAATATGAGCACTGAGACAGAATTAACTACATTACCATAAAAAATAATATAAGGCAATAAAATTACCGTGTCTTAATGCCACAGTAAGACAATCTCCAACAAAAAAAAAGGAATAAAGCAACTACTATCTACAGGGGATTGGAATATCTACTTCATCAAGTTATGAAATGAATCAACTAAACAAAGAGCATGAAAAGCAAAAGCATTACATATTTATTCAAAATTCATGGAATGGAAAGACAGCAGTCGGATAAAATTAGGTACTAATACTACATATCGTCTTAATGCTGAATGTGTCAGACAAACACATATGCAAACATAAGCTGATGTTTACCCCTCTCTTAATATAATCCTTCTTACAATTCCAGCCAGGGCAAGCCATGAAGCAATAATCAGAAAAATGCTGAGGAGGAGCCAAGAAGGCAAAATATTTAGAGGTAAAATATCATTTGAAGAGTTTTCTTGGAAAGTGAGCATAATCTGAAGAAATGTATAGGGACAACATAGGAAGTAAGTGGCTTAATAGGAAGACTACCTTCACATCAATAGCAAACATATAATGCTCTGTATTATTTTCAAATAAAGCCCAGGCTTTGAGGGTTCATTTTAAGCAGAAAAGAAACCAATAGTAACCACAGTAGATCTATTATTCTTGGTTAGAACTATATAATAAATGTGCATGCATTTCATAGACATGCATGTGCATCACTGATTACATCATCAAGTTTACAAATTTGAGTCCTAAAAGCATCAGTGCTTCTTTTGACCTCAAGCACCATCACTATCCATGATGACTGAGTTAATTCTTAATTGCAAGCCCCTCTATTTTTCTTTTTCTACCAGAATTCCCCTTTTTCTATACCTTATGTTTAAGTTAAAAACTATATTCCTTTACAAGGATTGAGAGATTACTCCAATGACAGAAAATTCAGTGTTTCAGGTTATACTGGGATCGGATCATAAGAGTGTTAGAGGGGGTTTGGATCACATCATAGACTGAATTGCATATCGTATGATATCTTCTAACTTCTTCCAAGTACAAAATATAAAAGAAATGTGAACATTAAAAAATTGAGTTAATTATAACGTAAATGATGAAAAATAAAAAGCCATATAAGAAGTCTATTTTCCACCATCATAAACAAATATTTACCATGTTTAATGAAACAAATGACATGTGCACTTATTCAGGGTATTTGCATACAGCCTATCAATTCAATTGTCCTCAGGTAGGATATTATCAGGAAACAAAGAATTAGATTTTAACAAATGGGTACAGAAAATATGAAAATTCTGCCTCTTGATCTTATTTTGATAAATTATAAATCTTTTGTTACTTGACTTTTTGGAAGTCAGAAACCCTAATGAGCAAGCTAATTTTATGAGCTAAAGCTAATTCAAAATAACTACGTAATTCCTAAAGCCATATAATCTAAGAAATTATATGAAATCAATTTCCACAAGATTTATATGTAAATAACATAAGCGAGTTAGATACCATGATTGAGGGAATATTATGATACAACAACAACAACATTTAGGACAAGATTAAGATGCATGACACATATGTAGTCCTTATGATCCTAATTGATCCCAATCCAAGGACAAGATTCACATCATTTAGGACATTTCTTTTATCTGAAAATCTTCTCTTCTTTGAGCCTAACCATAATCATTAACTATTATTGACCACCTTTATGACCCCTTCTATATCAAACATTTCTTTAAGAGTTAAAATGGTTGTAATTAAAATTGTGACCTAGAGTTCATAGGCTTAAAACATGGAAACAAACTCTTTGGACATGGAAGTAAGGCTGCAAAGTTTTGACGCTCTCCAAATCCAGTAACGGTAAGAGCTTTGTGCATTGAGCCACCTTTGTTGCTAAAACTAGTTTTATTTACTTTTAATTGCACATGCTCATATTGTCTCAGCGATTTCTCCACAAATTGTTCTTAACCTACATGATGGCCATACTTTCTCTGATGGACAAATTTCTTATCCCAGCATTCCTACATTTATGATTCCTGCCTACCTAAGATTCTCAGGGTTTTCCTTCTTTTTTTTTGGAGTAATCTGATGCTCTTTATCGCTCACCATTTTTAGCCATACAGAATTGTCTGTCTTCAGCTAGCCCAACCAACCAACAAACAAACAGATAAAGCCATTGTTACATGAGAAAGACTCCATCACATCACGCTAAAATTAATGCAACAGTGTCAAACATCAGAAACAACAATAAAAAGACCGCGGCTCCACACAATCACCACAATTAACCATCATTTTCTCCACCCATAAGCCGTACTTTGGTCATTAAACTCTCTTACTGTTTGGCTTTTATCAAACACCTTTCTTCCTCGCAGAAAAGCACCATCTTTCTGCGTCTTCTCCAGTTACTTCTTAATAATATAATATTCATCCTAAAAATTCGCTATTTGCAGAAAAAAATAGATTTTTGTGGTTTTCATTTTCGTTTTTGTTATCTATCGAATAAGCACGAGACTGAATTATGCCATGGATGAGAGATGTAACGATGCGTATAAAATTCTCGATTTTTTTTACCCACAATTGTGCAACAAATCGGGTCTAATTTCATTCCAGAACCCACAGAGGGAGGGTAAATCTGGAGCAGAAGTTAAAACCTCGATGACGTTGCTCGAATGCTCCTTATGGGGCGGAAAATCCACGGCAGCGCACGAATTCTGATCTCCGAGGATCGACGCGCGGTCGAGACAGACCCCAGGCGTCGCCTCTCGGAAGCAAGGCTGCTCCGAGGGCCAGCGGAAGCCCTCGCCCCATGGTTCTAGCGGAGAGGCGGAGAGAGGGCGAGGAAGACGGAGAACCCGGAGAAGAGAAGGAAGTCGAATTGGAACCCAGGGGCGAGCGAAAAGAGGCCCAGCCCGCAAGACCGCACGGACCTGGAGTTGGGCTGCATTTAGAACTGCTATTAAGTAGTTGGGAAGAAGACCAGGGTGGGCTTGGGGCCTGTGTTGCATCCCAGATTAGAGCAAAGCTGCCATCTGGCCTCCAGTGATGTTGGAGGGTTAACGGAACAACCAGAATCTCACCTCAAAATATTTTACTAAAAAAATATTATTTTTATTTTTTTAATTTTATTTAAATATTAAAAAAAATTTAATATATAGCTGATGTAAAATTAAACACATGCGAGCATGTGATTTCACAGTTAAATTTGAATCTTAACCTAGCCGAGAATCTTTTGAAAGGAAGGAAACATCATATGATCGATAAAGTGCTTGATGAGCCACTAATCTCATGTATGATGCATAAAAACACTTATCTGGATTATTCTCATCAATAAATACAACTTGAATTAAAACAAAGATTTGTGTACACAATGTGTATGTATGCTGCACATGCATGCATACATACATACATGTAAGTGCATGATAGTGAAAAGTAGCATTTCTATAAATATAAATAAAAAAAATACAGCATTGCTATTTATGTTTTAATTCCATTTTACTTATTTTGTGACTGGTAAAATAACTTGCATAAGTTCTTGTACTTAGATGTTGTCATATTAACTTTCTGCCCAAAGAGTATAATGGTGTAAGAATAAACAATCACATTGTTCGGATGAACGAAAGTAAACCTTTTTCTATTGCAACGACAATGAAGTCATTCTGTTATCCTTAAGTTTGGTGATAAAAAGTTTTAATCTCATTTTTTATGCGCATGAATAACTTTTATTATCTATGCATCATGACTAATATTTTAATTCTTTTAAAAAATATTACATATATATATATATATGCCTAAAAATATAATTTAATATTATACATTTATTATTATTATTATTATTATTATTATCATTATTATTATTATTATTATCATTATTATTATTATTATTATTATTATTATTATCATCATTATTATCATCATCATCATCATCATCATCATCATCATCATCATCATCATTATTATTATTATTATTATTATTATTATTATTATCATTATCATTATTATTATCATTATCATCATCGTCGTCATCATCATCGTCATCATCATCATCGTCATCGTCGTCGTCGTCGTCGTCGTCATTATCATCATCATCATTATTATTATTTGAAAGCCTTTAAAGCAGGTAACAAGTCATGCTCTTCCATGATGAAAGTTTTGAAAATTATCTCATTCCTTATTCAAGCCAACAGCTCAAGCCCTTCTTATGCATCATGACTATTATTTTAGTTTTTTAAAAATATTATATATAATAATAATAATAATAATAATAATAATAATAAACTTTAAAAAATAAATGCATGATATTAAATTATATTTTTAGGTATATATATATATATATATATATATATGAGCGCGCGCGTATGTATGTGCATGCATGCATGTCTATTTTTTTTTTTATATATATATAAGATGGTCAAAGTTATTGAGCAGTTGGTCAGGCTAAAAGAACGATATTTCAAACATGTGAAGTAATTCGTGACTTAGATTTATTTGGGCGATGTAGAACGGGAGTGGGACGCCTCTGTATCATCACATGATAAATGTTAAGCTCTAAAAGGTGCCACCTTGCAAATTGTTTTTGCAAGCTTACCATCTTGATTATCTTATACCATATCCTAAGCTGAGGAAGCCAAAATCCTAGTGTAACTTGGGTATTTAAATAACAATAATAATAATAACAATCGAAATGTTTAGATATTCAAGAACGATTCAAAAAAGAAATAATTCCAACCTAAGTTAAAGAATTTACAGAACAAATATTAGTATTCATAAAAACAAAAATATTAAATAAATTAGGCATTGTTAGATTGTGCAAAAAGCAAGCTATGTGATCAATAATTAAAAAAAATTAAAATTAATTTATAAATTTTATAAAATATTATACATAAAAAGTTATATTTAATTATATTCAAAAATAGTTAAATATAAATTTAATAATTTTTTATTTTTAAATTTATATAATTTAGGATAAAAATAGGATAGCCAACCACATTTATTAAAAGGCCAAATAAAACTTAGAAGTCAAACAATGATGGCTGGTCCCTTCTACCTTTGCCCCCTTTTTTGAAAACAAGCGACTAAATCTGAAGGTGACATTCCAATTCCTATTTCTCCTCTCCAAGGGCCAAGTCCAGCCCACTGTTTTAGCAGCCAGCAGCTACGTATGGGATCTATGCTTGATCGCTGGTCTCGCACGCTTCTGAATGCAACTAAATGTCGATGGAAACTGTGAAGAAAAATATATTTTTATCGAGGGAATATGCTACCGATCCATCTCTCGAGGGCTTCGACTGGATCTCACTTCCTTTTTATTTACAAGTCAAGTCCACCATGATGTGGCACTGGTTTTACTTCCGAACTTCAGCTGGTAGCCGCTATATTTTTTTAAATGAATCAATGTGGCTACGTTGATCCCTTAAAATTTCTCTAGCTTAATTCTGGGTCTGCCACTACATTCCTCTCTCTCTCTCTCTCTCTCTCTCTCTCTCTCTCTCTATATATATATATATATATAGGATCTGAGACCAAATCAATGGCCAAAAATTATGTTTGCTGACTGTCACCCAAGTCCTCGTTCACCGTCACCTATTTTAGGACAATGATGTCCGCAGCTCATTAATAAAAGGGTTTGGTTTTCAGTCACCATCACTTTCATTTACATCTAAGTGTGAGCTTCTGGTTGGAAGCACAATGTTTCACTCTGTAAAGAGCTCCATAAAAGTGATTTGCTCTTGAAACTTCATAGAAATCCATAGCAAAAATTCTCCATCTTGAGGAGGCCATAGAAACAAGTAGCAGCTAGGAGGAGACGTTAAACTGGAGTTCGGATCTCATCGACGGGACGAACCTTGCACGCATCTCTCATCAATTTAACCTGTGAAAACCAATGAAAGTTGTAGATACTGCATCCAATATGATGCTATAGAGTATCCAATGCCAGACAAAAGCGAAAAGGCAAAAATTTTTAGGGTGGAAGAGAGGAGGAGGACCTAACATATCTCTTTCATAGAAGTACTCAAAGCAAATATTAAGTCCTCCATTGTTTACCAGGTCAATTTGGTTTGTTATTTTGTAAGGTTTTCTGGTATTTAACATTTAGCCTTTGTTGCCTTGGTAATTTATTCTTTGTCCCTGCTTTTAGGAGCTACTCTATTTTTAATATCTGATTTGGTGTATAAGCAAGCGTAAAACAAGCATAAGCCCATACAGCAACATTCAGAGTGCCGTAAATGCCAAGAACTGCACTACTTCCAATGTGAGAAGGTCCTGGATTCAACCATTGGTGGCGTTAGTTTTTCAAGTATTTGGTCCATGTAATTCTACCAGCGTCTGTTATTTTAAACAGAGCTTGCCTAAAGGCTCTGTAAATGGTGGTCAGACAAAAGTTGAGACGACATACCCTCAAAATATAATGGATTCATTACAATACATTGAGAGCCACATTCCGGCACTTGCGCTGAAGAGCCATTTAATATAAAGTTGACAACTATACTGCCTCAGTTCACACAAAATTATTCATAAAATTTTGATGAGCTTAAATTTCTGAGGGGAATCTCACACTAATATTGTAGTTTCCATCGTAAGTAGAAGTGTGGATTCATTCAGTGTTCACTCTCTGCCAACTTTAGTTGCCCTGAAAATTAAATGGGAACGAAAAATTACATCACCTTAGGTGATTCCTTTCCTGCAACACCAATTCATTATTAGGAGAGGAGGTGGGGGAGTTCACAATAATGACTCAAGGCCAAAGACAGGTGAAGCGTCCCACCTTGCCACCTTTTGCTCACGGGTTGCCTCCTTTGACAATAGGAACTTGTCGGATATCAAACTGGAAGGCCGATTTTTATGCACGTAATTTTTGTAGGGATATCATAAAATCTATTAGATCGAGAGAAAAGCATTAACCAGTAGACATAGTGCAAGCTTTAAACAAAGCGATCTGGCCAAATAAATAATCTCAGTGCTTGAAGCCTTCTCTCGAATAGAACGACCACGCGATGGTCAGCTCCAGCCATCCTCCTCCTTTGGTGAAGCCTCATGGCTAGACTCAACCCATACATTTTGGTGCCTTATGAATTTGTCCTAAGTTGACCAGGCAGTGCTAATATAATGCAAACCGAGACACCAGCCCTAATCTAACTGGTATAATATATAAATGCGAATCGTCAACCTAATTTAGTTTTTGCAATGCATCCTAAGTAACCCAGCTTTAATATACTCTAGAGCAAGCATCTGCCAATTTGTTTTTCTTCCAGTTTGTAGCCTATCATCATTGACCATCATACAACAATAGGTGGCATTTTAGTTGCCGCTTGCTAACTAGTTTGACTAAAATGAATACATATAAACTATGATTCCATGTTTTCCATAAAACTTATTTTTTAAGTATTATGATGTCCATTTTCATGAAATAGATTTTATGAAAAACGACCTACTAACTATTTTGGCAAAACTTGTTCATTTTAAGGTTTTCTTTTCATGTAAATATTTTAATGAAACTTATTCATTGCTCATCGTGGCTACATTTGCTTTATCACTGCCTCATCTATGCAAACTTGATCTAAGTTCTTTCAGTTTATGATGGGACCAACTCAATAGGGTTGATCTTTAGAGAGAGTTTTTCCTCATTTTTAACTTTATTAAAAAAAAAAAAAACCGAATCTCTTTCACATGCATGTCACATTAAGGTACTGTAGAAACTAACAAAAAAAAAAAAAAAAGATGGAGTTTAAGTTTGAAAAGTATCAATCTTGCTTTTGAGTTCTATATATATATATTCTTAATTTTGTAATCACAGGTTCATCCATATGAGGGCTTGAGCTTGGGCTTTGGCCTAAACAAAAGTAGGCTGGTGGGAAATAGATCACCTTGGTTTAATCAAAGATATGTGGTATAACGATGCATTCAATTAAAATTTACTGACTTCTTAGTTTTTAAAAGTTTTTCAGTTTCAAAAGTACATCTTTAAGCACTGTCTCATTTCATCAATTTCATCTCGACGATGGATAGCTCGAAAATCATTCCCATCCACCAAAGACATTGCTTAGGTGCAGCGTGTCACCATCAGTCCTCGATTCCTGTCTCTTTCTCTCTTTTTTTTTTTTTTTTTTTATAATGCCATCTTAGTTTTTATTTAATTATCACCTAAGTATCAAACAATGATGATTTTAAAAATAATAAATAAAAATAAAAAGGCATCCAAATAATGTATTGTACTTAAGTTTTTTTTTTTTTTTTTTTAATCAATTCATTAAAGGGATTAGAGCAGAGATGGAGCCGGAAAACAGTTTTCTTTCTATCAAAGTCACGTGTATGCTAAGAAGAACAACCAAAACGAAATTGCGGATGTGACCTGGAGGAAACTGGCGGTCAGATTTGAATCCCTGAAGCCTATCACAGATCTAAAGATTGCAGCCTCTAGTTTGACTCCACTTCCGTACACGGAATGATCCTTTTTTTTTGCCGCAATTTTAGGGCGGCATGTTAGGACGGCATGCTAGAAAGCATGAGCCAATCCGCCGCTCGAGCGAAGGGATGAAAGAGCCCACAAAAACACGGACTCCATCCTCGCGCGGCGCTTCCCTATAAAGCAAGTTGGATTCGCGACGTTAGAAGGGAGCCCTCACGGCCCCCACCGCATGCCATTGGCGTCCGGTCGGTTCCTCTTGATGGCATGGCTTTCCATCTGCGAGAAAAGACGTCGGTAGGCTGGTAATTTTGAAAGCAATACGAAGGCAACATCTACGCAAGATCTATCCTTCCATACGGATGATATTATTAATAATGCATTCAAGTGCTGCCATTATCAATACTTCTCTTTTCTTGTTAAGCGTCACCTTTTATTTTTCTTGGTTGCAAGACAGACGCGTGCCAAAACACCCGTTAAGTTTGGGAATGATACAGAAATATTTTTTTTTAAAAAAAAATTGAAAGGTACGGTGATAATGCAAGAAATTAGTTCCTTTAAGAATACCTCTCTCTCTAATGTATCGCCATCAAAATATAAATTCCGTACCTATTCCAAGGATAAATTTTTAGAAAAAGGATGACAGCTAGCTGCGTTGATAAATATTGCCAACCAACTAGAAAGCATCTCTTCTTGTATACTTATTGTATGATTAACTTAAGATAAGAGTGTGCTACTAGAATATTTCTGTATTGCTCTCATCTATAAAGAAGTGGAATAAATGTCTAAGATTTTCAGAACTTCTTCAAGGAAAGAATGGAAATTTTGTATAATAAAATGGAGAGGTAGTTGCAAAGAAAAGCCAGTCAACCAACACTTTTCTTTTTTTTGTTTAATAAAAGCACTTCCTCTTACTGCATATGAAAATAGAAACTAATTAGTAAAAGATATGTACCTAACTTGTTAAGTTTGAGAGAAATCATTCATCGTATCACTTTTTTTCTCTCATATGCTTATATGCTTTTGTGTGAGAGAGATGACAGAAATACCGCTTATTATAATTGCTTTTAACTCAAAAAATATCCTCCAGTATTCTTCTAAATGAAACAATAATGTAAAATTTAGAACTAAAAAGTACCAGTACTAGCACATATGGTATGGTATGTTGGATTGAATCCCTTAAAATAGTCTAGCATGATTAGGAGTTTTGATTGCATAATATTCGATCACAACATTATAAGGGATACAAAGATTATTGCAAGGGAGATCAAAGCATTGTTAAGTAAATTGAACTCATTAGTTGTTGGATTAAAACTCTCTTAGGATTCTTATACATAAAAAATTGATTACCTTGTACTCTCATTCATTTACAAGCAATCAAACATGTTAATAAACTAATACTCAAACATCATCCTTACTTTAGCTTAGATTCGATTATTCTTTTAATCCTTAAATCTACATAAATTATAAATCTCAAAGATGAAAATGATGAAGTAATTTTAAAATCCATATAAATCTATAGTAAAAAAAAATGAATCGATTTGAAACTTGGCTACACGCAAGTGTAAACTTCTCCATTCTTATATCCAAACAGTTTATGAATTTTAAAAATAAAAAAATAGAAAAGATGATGTGTCTCTGAAACTACTTGGATCAAAAAATAAGAAAAATTATTAGATTCTAAACTTAATTATATTCGAATGTAACCAATCCATCTCTTGTTTCGTACATATATATATATATATATATATATATATTGTGCAGGACGAGCCACGCTACTTATCAAGAGCTAGCCATTGGTTTATCATTATCTTCAATTGATTTATAATAAAAAAGAAAAATTCATTGATTGAGACGGAATTATCTTTTTATTTTTTTTAATTATTATAAATCATGTTAGGTAAGCTTTCAAATATCAAATCTATAAAAAAAAAGAAAAAAACGCATAATTTTGGAGGTGATCGAGGTACCAGACCGTACTAATGGTCCCACCAAAAAGGCTATACCTAATTTTGGACCTGGCAAGCGAGAGAGAGAGAGAGAGAGAGAGAGAGAGAGGCATATCCTGATCCGTATACCGTGCTTGTACGCCATGGATCCCCGCTCGCCGGAGCGGCCTTTCCCGCGAACCGGTACGACGTCACCAGCGTCGTACCGTGTTTCGTCCGGAACGCGTTGCAGCGATAAATGGTCGACACGTCATCGATGACGTCAGCGCCTCATCTCGTCGTCGCAGCACGTGGGCGCTGCCGGTTCCAACGGCCAGGTGATAAAAGGACAGAAGGTGCAGGAAATGTCGAGAGTACCCTTACGATATTTAACTAGTTTCCCACTGCATAGGCGTAAAATAGGAATTCGAAAAGGATTGGACGTACCACGGTCCTGATCGTCTTCTTACAAATCTTATATATTTCTGATTTTTATTTCTTATTTTTTAAATAAATTTCGTATAAAATAAAATTTAATGAAGCTTCAATTTAAGCACTTTGCTATGCACTGATGCCATAAAATTTTTTGGATGGTCAAAAATAGCAGGAATAAAATAGACAGAGAGATCAGGACGTTGCATGGTAAATCAGTTTTAAATTTAATTTTTAAAATTTATATCTCAAAAAGTACCAAGCACGAACCCTCAATTTAATTGATGCAATGAACCAATGAGAGAGGTATCACGCAAATTTCTAAACGATCCAAGGCGATTCAAGGGGGATGCATGCAATGCTTTAAGAAAGCAAGAACAAAATGTTTTGATATAGTTTCTTTTAGTTTCTTTTTTTATTTTTTGTATTCATAAATTTCTAAGTAATAAGCTAATTATTTGATCCTTAATTAATGGATACAGATATTTAGAATCTTCTGCGAACCCTTCCAACATAGTTAAGTTCATCTTTTTTTTAAAAAAAAAAAAATTAAATATAATTAAATCTATATCCGAATCAATACGGTTCATGAATTTTAAAAATAAAAAAAAATAAAAAAAATAAAAATGACTCCAAAATTCATATGAATATAGTCAAAATTCAAGATTTAGTCATTTTCTTCACTCTTGAATCTACATGAATCTCGAAGCTACTCAATTTTTTCATCTTTTTTATCTTTGTGATTCATGAACTATGTAAATTTAAGGATGAAAAAGATAATCAAATTTAAACTTGGCTATATTTGAATGTAATTAAGTTTATAATGTAGTCATATTTTGTACCTTTTTCATCTTTAGAATTCGTAATTTATATGCATACAAAGATGAGAAAAATGATCGGATATAAACTCAGTTACATTTGAATATAATCAAATTTATTTTCTTCCTCTCTTTCTCTCTCTCTCTCTCTCTATATATATATATATATAGGAATAATATCAATCAGTTAAGTATTCATTAAATGTCATTCATCGGCCAACTTTGCACCTCAAGTTATTTTCGTTGATTGAGTTGTTTTTTTGTTGCTTTTGATATGATGGTGCACACCACCAACCAACCTAATGAGTAAACGAAGCTTACAACAAGCTAACACGTAATACTCCAATATTAATCACACTTCCAATGTATCTTAATAATGACTCGGATCTACGTTGATGTGCTGAACGTCCAATTGGCATTCAGATGCCAACTAACTTTATTGAGGGAGAATGCACGCCTTTTTCTGAAAAAGTAAGCTAGCGTAAGAATTATTCTCCAAATAAATTAAAAATATAGAAATTAAAAAAAAAAAGAAAAGAAAAGAAAAGAAAAACTTGGTCCACAATTAGATGTCACCTAATCAATCAGGCATTGAAAAGGGAAAGTAAGAAGCCACTCGAAGCATCCGAGATGGGAATGTCTACGGCGAGCTCCACCCCTCACCTCGGACTCAGACGTCCTCTATCTTCTCGATCCCATATGCCGGCCCGTGGCGGCTATCAAATGAACGGGACATTGGCTAAACCAGGGCTCGGTCTAAACTACTTGCAGCTTTGATCATAAATTTAGTTGATACGAGCTGATTGGTGAGTTCCAAGGAGGCGACAAGGCCTAAAAACAAATGACGCTATGAGCTCGTGCGAACAGCACAAGGGAGAAAATCAAATCGGAAGAGAGTAGTACACGTTCGTTCCAACGCTTGTTATCGCATCCCCGTCTCTTTCCGTCTAACCCGTCCAACGAGGTGGGACCCGGTGCAAATGGGTGGTTCGCGGCGGTCTACTCGAACTCCTTCCCTTCCGGTAATAATGAAGCCCTAAAGCGAGCCTCGGGAGAACGTGAGGCTGGGAAGGAACGGGACCCGCCTGTTTTTCCCAAGAGAGTTGGCATCTGGTTCCTACCACGGAGAGGGAAGCGAAGAAGAACGCAGCAACCGAGCACTAATATATTCGCCACCCCCGGTGGCAGTCATGTGAATGGCACGTGAGTCTGAAAGAATTTTATTATCATTATTATTATTATTATTATTTTGGTTTTGTTTTTAGAAAATTAGATGAGAGGAAAGTTATGATTAGCTTTTGGTCCCAAACACCACTCCTTTTTTTAATTTTTTATTTTTTTAACAAAGCACCGTAGCCTGGTAACCCTCAGATATCAAATTCTTCATTTGAATTGGTGAAATTTTTATGAATCCTCTTTTTGTACATGAATTGCATCCTTGATCACATAAACATATAGGCTGCACTGGTTTTTGATTGGCCACTTTATATTAGCATGCGGGACCAATTATCTCAGTAAAACATATGGCTTCTTAAGAATTATACATCTTTCTATTAGACGGTTAATGTCTCTATTGTATCAAATATATATATATATATATATATATATTCCTTTTACATCATTAATTGATCTAAATTCATCTTTAAAAAAAAAAAAAAATGTTTCATCAATATAAAGCGTTACCAAAGGTGAATTTTAAAAATAAATCTTATTTAAGAAAAGTCGTTGAAAACTGGATACCTTCAATGACTGGTGACAAACAACTGCTATTAACTCCTCTGAACAGCTATTTCAAATAATAATAGAATATAATAATAAAATAATTAATTTATATTTTTAGTTTATTTTTATAGTTAATTATTGACAAAAGAATGATACTAATAATAATAAAAAAAGCATCAGTGCATTATAGCTAATAATGAAGTTAAAATAATCAATGCTCATTTTTTATCATTTATTATGTGCTCATATTATTGATATAGTAGATTCTTTGTATTCTTAGGTGAATTATACTGCCTTTAGTTTCACAAAAGATAAGTAAACTTCGAGAGATTAAAAGATATGCAAATATTACAAGGATCTTAATTATGATTTTATTTTATATATTTATTTTATAAAGATAAAATTTAGGGATCCAAACGATAAGCCTAATTTTGTAGGAATAATACACAGTCTTTTATATATATATATATATATATTGGCATTGCCATTGTTTACTTGGACATTTGATCGTTAGCATTTAATTTTAGTCTTATATACAGTGACATGGAATCTGTGTACGCTTACATAAATTTATATTGCACCCATTTATATAAGTTCTTGTGCACCTTTACATATTATTTCTATACATATCTGTGGACAACGGTCAGGGACTTAGAAAAATGAAATAAACTCAACATTATAGAGCAGGAAATAAACTTGCAATTTATGAGAAATAAACAGCAAACCATGGTTAGGATGTCAATTACCATCTAATACTCTCTCAAAATGGCAAGTCACAAATGCTAATGCTCCCTCACATGAACGAGGGTATCCGCGTGTCAAGCGCGTCCGTGGCTTTTCTATCAGCACCACTTGGCCGCCTACTTATAGCCTCTTTCACCACGCCGTCTTCATTCCTTCCTCTCTTCTTCCATTTCTCATCGTACTCCAACTCCCACATATTTCCAGCCTCCTCCCTTCCATCTCTCTCGAGCCAAAGGCCACTCCTCACCATCTATCTAACCGGTGGGAAGCCTCCTAGTCTCTCATTCCCATCTCTCTCTCTCTCTCTCTCTCTCTCTCTCTCTCTCTGCGGGACAGCTCAGGGAGGCGTGGGGAGGTACGTACTTGATTCAGAAAGCCATGCGAAAGATTCGTTTTTGACATTGGTTCTGTTTTAATTGCTGTCTTTTAGGAGTAAAAGAGATCTAGAGTCTTTTCTTTTGTCTCTTAATCGGTGGTTTCTCCTATATCTGTAGAGTTTTGCTTTGTGTGTTTGAGTTGGTGGGGATCAGCAAAGAGGGCCAAAGGTTGTACCTTTGAGAGGTTGGTGTTGGAAAGATTTTTTTTTTTTTTTACCTTCTTTAGTGGTTTTTATTTGTATTTCAGACCGGATGGTGGAAACAAGAGAAGGATTACTTCCTTCTTTCTCTTTTCTTCTTTTCTTTGGATCATCTAGCCTACTTGGTATTGCTTCAGGGGTGGTGGCAGAGCCAACTACGCTTTCTTTATTTTTAAGAGTTTTCCTTGTTTATTAATTGGAAATAAGAATGGAATGTGTTTGTTATACTTTCTGTCTCATCTTGGGACCAGAAAAGAAGCGCAATCTTGGGGGATTTTTCATTGTCTGGGCCTGAAAAACCCCTGATTAATATAGTTCTATTGGCTTCTAGATAACTGCTCTTCATCTTCCAAAAATCCCGTCTTTTTGTGGTTCACGGCTTTTCTTGTACTCTTTTATCACAAAATTAGTGAAAGAGCCGTTTGTTCTCCTCTCTATGTTATCTTGAGATTAGGGAGTAAAAAATGATCCTTTTGTAAGCTTTGGACCAAAAATCACTTCTTTTTCTCGTTGGGTTCTAAGAGATAAGATTAAGGGGGAATTGATATCTTCTTGTGCGGCTGTGCCTCTTTTGGGACGTCAGGAAAAGGTGTTACCAGGAGCCATTTAGGTCCCTCTTCGCTTTCTTTCCTTTTGACTCCAACGCGAGAAACGAATGCTTTTATTCTTCTTTCTATCGTATTTTTGGCAAGATGCTTGTAATATTGGAGTTTGAGCTGTTGTTATCTTCTAGAGCTGAAAACAAATAAAAGAGAAGGCAAAAACTTTGATCTTCTAGTTTCTTTCTGGTGAATTTCGGTTTTTAGGTTTTTTTTTTTTTTTCCTCTCTAATTTTTTTTGCTTTCCTCTTTTCCTTTCTTTGCATCAGGGTTAATTTCAAAGACGGATTCAAAAAGGATCACTGCGGATATTAAAGCTCTTCTCCAATCACTCTGGCCGTCCCTGGGGCACCATCTCCTCGCACCTTGACAAAGGTGTGGGCTCGAGAGGATGCACTCTTTCCTCTCTGCTCCATTCCAATCTCCACTCTTCTTCTCGTTTGGCTTCTCTGCCGCATGGTAAAAGGATCGCCCATCGATAATGGCTAACCCGTGAATCCTTTGCCATAGAATAGAGGTCATCTATAAGTGGAAGGCCTTCGCATCTGCCTCATTTCCTCTTTGCCAGGCTTGTTAGTTCTTTAGCGCTCGATAGGACTTACAATTAAGATATTTTGTAGAAGCTGAGAGGCACGATTATCTCTGATCTCGTGCTATCTGCGAGATTTGGATTTCATCAGCATACCAAATGGCGAGGTTCAATTGCTTTTCTACACTCCTGGTTGGGAAGAAGAAGAAATCCAAGGTAAGCAAGCAGCGGTGGAATTTCTCAAATTTTGATAGCTGGATTTCTTTTGGATTGTGGACTAATCTGAGTTCTGATTGTTTGCAGGAATCCCCCGAAGATATGGACTTTAAGAAGGCTAATGCCAATGTAGATTTGCGAGTGAAGCCAGAAGAATTCGTGAACCCATCGGTTGGGAAATGCTCAAAGGAGGCATCTTTCGAGGTGTCGGTGCGTTCAGGTAGTCCAGTGAAGAGCTCTATTTGTAATGCGAAAATGATGGAAGACAATAGAGATGAGGCAGCAGCTGAGGTTGCTTATGAGGGGAGTGATGAGCACGACGACATGTTATCGATGAAGAGGGATTTCTCTGACTTTGATCTCCAGGCCCGGGCAGCAGACAAGGGAGAGTTCAATTTCCATGGTTCGAGCGTGGAGTTGAATCATGATGGGCTGGAGAGCAAGTCCGAGAGGGAAGAAGGCATCACCCCAGAGATGCTGATCCAGAGTGGGCATGTCAGTGATCCGGGGATGGGAAGGACTACAGCCTTCTGGGGTTCTCCCAAGCTGAAGCGCTCCTGTTCCAACATCGAGACAAAGAGAGCTAGTGGATTTCTTGAATCCCCCACAAAGTCCCACTCCTATAGTGATCTCCAAAACTTATCAGGGAATGTTGGAGGGGATGCTTTCAATGGCATTCAAAGCAGCCCATTATCAGTGAGGACCAACTGCAGCGCTGACCGAGTGATGCTAAAGAAGAGGTCTTCGAGCCAGGTACTACCTTCGAGAAGCAGGAAGCTCTGGTGGAAGCTTTTCCTCTGGAGCCATAGGAATCTCCATAAGCCCTGGACCTCCAAGCCGCAGAGGTTAGTTTCCACAAGTCTTCCCTCCAACCAAAAGGGTGGGTATACTTCAGACACACTTGAGCCAAGCCATGACATGAGGAAGAAGAAACCAATGGAGGAGCCAAAGAGTAGAAGTAGAACTGATTTATGGCCCCAGAACCAGTGGGTTGCTTTCTCTGCAGAGTCCTCCTCTTTAGACAGAGTCAATGCTTGGGTGAACAGCCTTGAGGACAACCCATTCTGCCCGCTTAGTGATGATGACAACGATGAAGGGGAAGCAGCATCGGCTATCGTTTTCCCAAGTTCTCTTGAGATTGGGGAATCTTCGGGGAAGAATCAGTCTCATCCAAGCCGGCGCTTGGAGGAGGTTGTGCAGGCCAACAATGCTATCCAATCTCTGAATTCGCTCTCCTCTGTGGCTCATATCTCTGGCATTGGCTTGAAGGTCATTCCTGCCATCTCAGCGTTCACAAGCCTTCGTTCTGTCAATTTATCCAGCAACTCCATAGGTATAGATGGTTAACTAATTTCCTAATTGAAACTGGACTTTTTGTATGTTGTGTGTCTCTAGATTCTTAAGATATGCATTATGTAAACAATTTGCTATTGCTGCAGTTCATATTTCCCCGGGATCACTGCCCAAAAGCCTTCACACACTTGACCTGTCCAGGAACAAGATTGCTACCATTGAGGGACTCAGAGAACTGACAAGGCTGCGAGTTCTTAATCTCAGCTACAACCGAATATCACGAATCGGTCATGGTGAGCATTTCTTTATCCTTCAATATTCATTCTCTCCACATATGCTGTGCTTCTTAGATGCATGTAGTTCCAATTAAGTTCTTTTAGTTTCAGATAAATACGAGGGTAGCTTTGATTTAATTTTTTGTGTTATCACAAAGCATCTTGAATGATCCAGAGTTGAAAAATGTTCTCATTGAGAAGGTTTGATAGAACTCGTTCGGTTTTATAATTGTTGGCTGTCGGTAGATTATTGGACTCTGTGGTTCATGGTAGATCACGTGCTTCTGACACAATCCTTTGGTTCTAGTTGCTTGCTAGGTTTTATATCTGAGACTACTATCTTCATAAGTTGCCATCCCCTCACTAACTGGTAATTGTTGATTCCCTGCTGGGGACCAGGTACAGTCCTCTTCAGACACCTTAGTCAGAAAGTGAGTCGTATGGGACAAATGCTTTATTCTTAGCAGCTGTGTCCATGCAATCGGGAATGATGATATCTTATTTCCTAATCGATTCAGTGGTCCCTTAAATGATCTCCTATTTGGCAAGTTGTGACTGCTTACACAATGATTGTTCTGCAAGTTGTCACTACTCACATAATGATCTTACAATTTACTTTTGAATTCTTACAGTTCGATATAATGACTGTAAAATTGGATCTTAATGGACTTGGACCACTAAAATAATTTCTATTTCTTCATTAAGACAAAACACTCAACAACTAATGAACTGTTTACACCATGAAGCTCTCTGTAAATGAAGGCAACAAGGAGTCGTATCTCTTTTCCTTGGTAAGAGTAAGGAGATCATTTAGTCAAATCCTACTTATCCAAGTCAATATAGGTGCTGCCATGCATGTCTATTATAAATCCAGGGACAGTTCATTTTAAATTTATTTAGGGATTTGACATAATATTCTCAGCAAATTGTTTACTTTTCAATGACATATTTTTGTTCAATCTGATTTCATAAGAACTTCGAAGTAATGGCATTCTTGTAAACACAATGACCAAAACTGAATTTATGTGGAGACTGAAAAGGCAGTGATTGTGTGCTGTGCTTTATTCCAGGACTGTCAAATTGCACTGTCATCAAAGAGCTTTATCTTGCTGGAAACAAGATCAGTGATGTGGAGGGGCTCCACCGGCTCCTGAAGGTCACTGTCCTAGACCTGAGCTTCAACAAGATAACCACTACAAAGGCCCTTGGCCAGCTTGTTGCCAACTACAATTCTCTCTTGGCCCTCAATTTATTGGGCAATCCGATCCACAGCAACATCGGGGATGATCAGCTTCGGAAGGCAGTCTCAGGTCTCCTCCCACAGCTAGTCTATCTAAACAAGCAGCCTGTCAAGCCACAGAGGGCAAGGGAGGTGGCCACTGACAGTGTCGTCAAGGCTGCACTTGGGAATAGTGGGTGGAATTCTCGGAGGAAGCTGGCAAGGCGAGTGAGTCAGGGATCAGGCTCTTCAATCAGGGGCAGGATTGGGGAAGGAAGTAGCCTCAGGGGATTGGGAAGCAGTGGTGGGCAGAAGGGCAGCAGGCATAGATCAAAAAGCAGGCACCAACACTCAATCTCTTCAAGGAAATAAGTATGGATTGGTTTTTAGTATGGAATCTGATCCATTATCCGGGCTTGGATAATGGCATGTTGTGAATCTGGGACTGTTATTAGGGTCTTAGGTCAAGTTACAGTCTTTAGGGTCTGTTTGTTCTGAAGGAACATGATTGAATGCTGGCAATAATATCACCACAGATTGGTGGGCATGAAGAGAAGCCATAGCTTTGCCTACACTGCTAGAAGTCCAAACAACTTTACTATGGGCATGGTGGGAATTGTGGTGTAGCGTAGCCTTCTTCTGTTGTGCTGAGGGTGGAGGCACATTCTTTGCTTTACCATGGACATGGTGGGAATTGTGATAAGATGGTGGCAATTTTCTGCTCGTTAAAGCAATCAGGGAAAATACTCATTCTTCTAGTCTTCCATCAGAAATCCTTTGATAAACTACTGCTGAGTAATGGTGCAGAGGAACATTGTTGGAATGGTGCGCTAGCCATCTCTGCTGTCTAAGAAGTTCGGACATTCTTTCCTCCTCCTAAAGGAAGACTATAGGAGGTTGCTCTTCTTCAAGCCTTTTACCTTATCCTTTGATATGCAGAGGATGGCATACCTCTGATGATCCAGGCAAGTCAAACTTCAGTCAAGTCAGAGCCTGTCTGCTGAGTGCTGATACGAGGAGTAATGTATTTTCTCATTCTATCATAGTTTTTTTTCTATGCGTCTGAGATAAAGATTGTTCCTTAAATTGTAGCCATTTCTTATCTATCCATTTGCAACCTGTTATTCCCTCTCTGCTTGATAACTGATCAATTTGCTACAATGGTATTGGACACTGTTATTTAGATGGTATGAACTTTTTATGACAGCAGCTTACGAAAATTTTTAACAGCGCAAGCGGAACATCCTGAGCTCTGGGTTGATATTTGTTGGATGGATTTAAGCCATTCGCAGTCTTTGGTGTAATAACCCTCCAAGCCAAGAAAAGTTCCCTCTTAAAACCACTGCATTGGTGTGTTCAGACATATAGACAGCATATTAATCAGATTAACTTATGATTCTGATCTGGAGTTTGCATACTTGAAGGGAGATCACAAGAATGTGTACAGATTTTTCCAATAACATGAGGTCCCATGCCTGTGATTTTAAGTCCTTGTTGGTGTTACCAAAGGTTGGTTCATCAGTTGTCTGCCTTTACATGTGTTTAAATGATCGTGGCAGAGTGATGAAATAATCTTGCGAGTGATGGCTAACTTTGGATTTATGGTTTCTAAATAAATTTTAAATACTTTATTTTGGCAAATGAAAAGTTTTCATGCTTTCCAAAAACGAAATGATAATAAATTTATTTTGACCAATGAAAGATTTCATGCTTTCTGAGAAATGAAAAGCCATATATTTAATTTGGAAGATGGAAGGGTCATGTATTAGAGACTGGAGTTTGAATTGATTTATACGTTGGTATATGTATTAGGAAATTATGACCCATGAGTTTTTCTGTATTAGAGGTGAAAAGCCAATGTCTCCTGAGATTTTGTCTCTTTAGATTCATAAACCTCAGTTTATTATTCTTAAATAAAGTCTTAATCTGGTTCTTGGAGAGAGGTCTCTTGGTTGGTGGTTAGGTCTATAAATACCTCTCTTGATCCTACAAGTGAGGTACGCTAGAAAGCCCAATCTAGCTAAAGGAAGCAAGCTATTTATTTGTAAATATTATTTTTGCTATTTTGGAAAGTTTTGAACACTAAAAGGTGAGTTCTATTAGTTATGTGGATCGATATAACACTCATATATACTGAATATGATATGTTATTATAGGATGTATAATATATCATAGTGAAAGCAGGATCAGATGAGTTGACACCTTCTCTAGTAATTATCATAAAATTGTAAATGAATAAATGATCACATTTGGAATATAGATTTGTGGAACACAAAAAAAAAAAAAAAATCAAATCCAAAATGTACACCTAATGATTTAAATCTTTATCATCACCACTGTTCAAAGCACTTACTCATCAATCTCGATTAGATTCTCATCATCCAATCGCTTCCAGATTTTGATTGACTCGAACCGCAGCCATGCCTTATCTTTTTTAAGCTGAGCCTAAATTACTCTCGCTCTTTTAGATTAGACAGTTCTTCCATAAGCATGAAAAGAAAAACTCTATCCTAACAAAACCATATACCTTAATGTTGCCACAAAAGTCATTAAGATAATTATGATCAAAGAAAACTACTTTCACATCGCCTATAAAGGCATGGGATTTGAGGACCACAAAATTTAATGTAAAATAAGCAATTACCTCTTGATACTCACTCACAAACTCTGTATACTAAAGATTTAATTCAAATCTCTAGAATTGAGATGTGAAAAAATGCAAAGGCTGGAGCTAAAAAGATGCCCTGCTAGATAAAGAAAAATATTTCTTATTTAAGTTTGTGAAATAACCACTAGAGCAAAGAAAATCTTTTATCTTATCATCATTTTCTTCTTTATGCAAATTATTACAATTAGAATAGGACTGCATGTACTATTTAATTATGAATAGTGATCGAATATATAAAACTAAAATTTTTTATTAAATAAATCAATATATATAAATTTATAATATAAATATAATTACTATTTAGTATGTGATTCTCTATATTATTTAGCTTGTTCTCATTATAAGCATTATATTTTAATAGTCATTAGCATCATATTCTCATAAAATTAATGCATTGACTATTTTGATGAATATAGAGGAGATGAGTGATAAAAAAAAGCGCAAGGTGGTAGCAGATTTAAGTTAAAAATACAAAGCTAGTGATTTTTTCCCAAAAACGATAGATGCTAGGTGCCATTCATCCTCATATAAGTTTTATGCGGATTTAGCTCTCTACATCATAATACTTATGCGTGCAACGGATTCCATAAACCTAATATCCGTACAATCCTCGGTGCGATGAAATTTCGCATATGATATTTATGTGCACGTCTGCATGAAGGGTCTTTGTTTTTTTAAAAAAACTTTCATGGACGAAGAGCGTACGCCACTTTAGATTCATGCCGCTGAAATCAATGGAGAAAACAAGTCCACTCATGTGCTACGGACGTCCTCATATTTTTTAACCATGCGGATCTACTCGCATGGAAATTTTACGCAAGCGACTTATTCCGAGTTCCAGTGTCCGCATATTTTCCTGTGCGGAGGTGCCTCTCGGTCCGCATATTTTTTCTCCTCTGCGGTGGTCATCCGCATTGCACTTCTACCCGAAGCTGATTCTACGTCCGATTTGTCAAATTATTTTTATGCAGATTTTTCTCGCATTATAATAATATGCGTATCGTATAACTCATTGTCCGTTTATTCTTTCTATGCGAAAATAGTCCGCATAAGATTTTTATAGGCACTTCCACATGAAATAGTTACATTTGCTTTCATGGGCACGGATAAGAAAATCTTCTCCTTCAACGGGTTTAGAGGGATTAAATAGAGATTAATTGGAGATCAAAATTTTTTTTTTGAAAGTCTCTTAGATTTAGAGATAAGGATGAAGACTAAGGTCTTCATACAAATAATAATAGATGCAGTTATACAAATTTAAGCCTTTTATTATATTTTAATTATAATCTAAATATTAAATTTAAGTATTTTAATGTATTTTAAATATTTACTGGTTTATAATATATTATGGGTTTTAAATGATTTTTTAAAAAAAATAAAATTGGGCCTAAAGTAGATAACCAATTTTAAGGAAAAAGAAGAGCAAAAAGATTACAAATAAGGGTTGGGGATTCTTTACTGTAAAGGCGGTAAATTATGTCAACAGATTACCAACGGTTTGGATCAACTTCACGGTATAATAATAAATGGGCCAACTCAAACCCGATTAGAAATTTAAATCCGAGCTTGATTTATGTAGCTTATTTAATAATCAGATCGTAATCAGGTTGATATGAATGCATGATCCGTATGATCTATATATCCTATGTAACCTTTGTGATCCGTATATTTTATGTAACTATGTACCCTGTATAGCATATTTAATACTAATTCACTTATAGAGTAATTATATATTTAAAATTATAATTAAAGTATAAATAATTTTTTTATTTAAAAAAATAAAGAAAGATATAAACATAAATTTCTTATATAAGTAGATAATCATTATCATAAAGTAATAATTAATTAAAAAATAATATTAACTTGAATAAATAATTCTTACGATGGTATTCTGATTGATGGATTGTATTGTATTAATTGATTTATTTAATAATTAAACTAATTACAGGTTGATCTACTAAAATCTGATTAATAAATAAGTTAACTTTATGTCAGATTTCGAGCTGCGTTCCCCTGCTGTGCCAAAGCTATCACGTTTTCCAAAATAAAGACGAGAAATCTTCCATCCCTGGCTATTTTGCGTGGCGCTCAGCCGCCATCTTCAGCGAGAATATTAGTCCATAGTGGGTCCTACGGGCCGCCGACAGTCAAAGAGGCAGTCAAAGAGGCGAGAACAGAAAAATTCTTCGACCATGTGTTTTTATGATATGGTCTGAGAATCCTAGCATCAGATTCTGTGACAAGCTCAGCTCTAAGAGTGGATGTTGAATGATAGTATTGGACCAGCTCACGCCAAGAGGCTTTCAGATTCTTAGCGAACAGCTCATGCCAACAGTTTGGAATGTTAATGAAAGATTTTGGGTTTGATTCCTTTCGGGAAAAGAAAAAAAAAAAAAACCCAGATTCTCGTGCTGCAAATAACAAGCATTACTACTTTTAGTCCCATTGACTGGAAATTACTCCCACTGGAATCCACATGCCTTACGTGAATCTTGCCAACACCACCACCGGTGACACAATATCTAAGCAGTTCTCATCAACACACAATATTTAAGCAGTTCATGCCTCCGTGAGATCGATGGAAGAAATGGGATTCCTAACGGCAGGCTTAGCTGCAAGAACCAGCGAAGTTGATGTTAACCTTGCCCATTAGCTAAGCAGGCTTCGATATCTTCTCACAAATAAAGTGCTACCTTCTAACATCTTGGAACCTCACTGTCAAATCATATGGTGTCCCTAAGATACCATGAGTGCAATGAACTGGTGGCCTGTTGAGAGATCAAAATAATAATGACAATTAGATGTTCTGTATTACAAATAGTATTTAGCTCCCATGTTGAAAACTGAGATGCACATCACAATGGCATGGATGCATGGAAAGAAACACTGCAGCAGAAGAGCAAGATGTAATGAAGAAAACAACAAAGAATACACTTGCATAATGCTTTGGCAATAACAAATAAAGAATACACTTAATAATGCACTGTTCGGATTGAGTACTTATGTTACAGTGTCATTCATTTATTTCATGATCCTTTTGACAATCTACTAAATAACTTGCAAGCCTTCATTATTACATCCTTTAGACAATCTGTTACTGGGAAAACTGAATCCACACCTATGCTCTCCAATCTGCATTTGCTTAATTACGCGATCTATGGAGACCTTGTGGTTCCACAGCAATACAAGATCGAATCCGCCGCAAATTCTTCTCACCCCTTCCTTTGCTCTAAATTTTATGGATACCCCTTTTATGATGGGGCTTTATGGCAATTAGCATCCACTAATAATTCGTACTGTATACCTTGTGAAAAACAAAATATGGTGAAGCTCATCTATTTCTGTTGTTTTTTGAAGAACAACTTCTGAAAAATTAGGAGTTTCTCATTGCTGTCATTATTGAACTCCATCATGCGTGCATCCCATCTTAATTGTGTTATAACAGATCGAGCTGCTTCAATGAGTGGAGCTGCATCGCGAAGAATCACCCAACCCTGCATACATGCAAGCAATTATTAGCTTTTGGATCAAGTAGCACAAGAGAAATAAGACACCTCACTGGTTTTGTGTTATGATGTTATGAGATGCTGAGCAGTTGACAGTTAGTTGGGCTGAGTTGAGTTCAGTTGAAGTAAAAAGTCCAAGGCAAACTTCAATAGCTGTATGCTATGGCAAAAGATGAGAGCATATTCACTAAAGAAATTGCTGCCTTGACAAGGATTCCAAGCAACCACTTAAGCGCTTCATAGACTTTGTTGAATGATAAAACATGCAGTTGTTGCTGCTTCCATGGAAACTTCATAAAAACTATATTTGCAGACCAAATTAAAGCAATACTATTACAAACTATAATAACAACAGTAAATTCCTATAAATGGCTATTAGTTGAATTATAATCTGTGCAGAACTAGGCAAAAATCTATATAAAATACTACCTGAAACCATCCAGCCATATCCACCTAATACAAGAAAAACCTCTCAAAACTCAAATAAAAATCCACTTTCTGCAATGACTGTAAAATCCTTGAAAAAAGTTGCATCTCTCCCAATCTAGAACTTAACACAGCTTTTGATGGGCTGAACTGGCAAGATTACCTTTGAGTTGTTTTCCTGAAGCAGACTGATGTTCCACTCCTTTTTATGGAAAATTATTTCAAACTTGTGCTATCAGTGGTTCCATAACAGAAATAACCTAATAAGATCTGCAGCATGTTCTTTGAGAAGCAGCTGCAACTGTGCTAATTCAACACCAACATTCTGAATAATATCTTGCTAAATCTTCGAACCACCCTTTTTAAATACATTGCAGTTCAACATTAACACCAGCCTTTAACGATGAATGGACTGATAATCTTATTCCGTACTAAGCTGTATTTGGTAAAACTTCGAATGGTTAAATGAAATTGTCATATAATTATGACTTCATACTTAAACTACTTCAGCAGCCGATGCCACAAAATGATACAAGATAAACTCTAATAAAATTGGAGATGGTCGGTCCATAGTATCAAGTGATGTAAACATGTATTGGAAACATGGGAAATACATTGGCCTTTGAACCAAAATTTCTTCAAAAGGCACAGAAGGCAACGATTGGGAGGGAACCCATGAATATGGGTGCCATTAAAAGAACAAATTCAGTCCAACCCCCTGCAAGTTAAGAATCTAAACTTGCTAACCAAAAAATGATCCCATGATCCTAACTTGCATCAAATCCTGGCATACATTGCAACAGCTGGGGCAGGTTCAAATCCACTAATGGGCTTTAACTATTGAATTTTCACCTTTTTTAACATTTACTTTGAACGATAGTTACAACAACTAAGCAGAGTGAATATTGTTTGAACGTTAGTAATGTTTCCTGGTGTTTGATAATGCTTCCTCATTTGTTGTGAATACAATAACAGTTGTGCAGCTCAGTGAATGTTTAGACATGACACAACATTGTACTCTTATCCTGTATTTATTGCTGGCTGCATAAGAATATTTGTTGTGCATGAAGACATTGTTAACAAAGATATAAGAGGTCCGTCCATATGAAGCTTTGCTAATGCATATCATACCTCAGGTCTGAGAATACGATCTATCTCCAAGAATATATCGAGCATGGTACACCTGTGCCGTTGATAGGTCTCAAGTGTCAGCAATCCTTCAGCATGCACCATATCATATGTTCTTGGATATGTTGGAAATGCTTCACACCTATCAAAGATAAGTATTCATAAGTAAACTTCTTCATGCATTTTCACTAAAGGACTGATTGAATAAAGAAATGATAAAACAGGTAATGTGAAGTAAACATCAAAAATTTAAAATATTAATTCCATAATATTAATGTAATACATTATATCCATATTCTGGTAAAACATATCTCGGTATCAAAAACCATAAATACAGCCATATGAACTATCATCATGAACATTTGAGGTTTAAGAGCCAAGAAGGTGGATGGCTCACAAAGGAAAAAATGGAAGATCAATGTATCGCACATGGAGGCTTGAACCTCCTCCTTTTAGCAACCAAACATCTCCTAGAAATCTCAACAATCAAAAATGAAAATATCTAAGTCATGTTAAAGGGTAGAATCATGGTTATAATGTTGGAAACCTCCAAAGGCAACCTAAAGGGAAAAGGAATGATTTTTATCACAGTAAGGACAATATTTAGGTGGAGATAGAAGAAGTGAAATGCATGTGTGAAACCCATGCTTGTTATCCAGAATATGAGGGAAAACATATACTGCAAGTCAGCCAATAAAAGCAGTCATACATACCAATCGTGCTGAACACCAATGAATCCCCTGTCAAAGATGAGAGGAAGGTAATTAGGACCACTTGTGGGAACTACATTCATTACCCATGCAGTCTTCCCAGCATCCAGTAAAGCAGCATTAAAGCCACCAAACCGAGCATTCATGTCCAGTACATTTCTGAGCATGTTGAAAGGTGGGGAAGGTTCTTCATCACCAGGCCGCTTTGGATGGTCTGAGAATATCAAAGGTGAAAGAAGAGACCAGTAATTATGAACCACAGACTTCCAGTTCAATGCATCCTCAGCAAAGTCCTCTGACTGTAAGCCTGGTGAAGGAAAAGCATAAGTTAGCAGTACAATATAAACAAAACTGAATTTCTAACAATGACTGTTGACAATACTGGAATAAGAGTAAAATAATTTGTAATTACATGGGCAAGCATATTGTTTTGGTGCACATGTATATACCATATATATCAAGCTCAGTGGAGTTTAACATAGCTCGAGAAGGCCATGGTGTCCGGTATTCTATAGGAATCCATCGCTGACTTCTGGTTCCTGGTATGCAAGGATTAAGTAGTTGGTAATACGGAGACTCAAGATCATGAGTTCTGTCACAAACAGGAGGACCGGAATTCCTACAAAAGTTATCCAATTAAGATAAATTAGGAAATATTCGAATCACATGTATTGGGACAGATGACTTCTTTTTTTGTCTAATCTATGATCTGATGGCAGATGGAAAAGCCTCATTCATAAAGATGGTGATTGCATACCGAGAACTATAGCATTTCTTCTTGATAGTCTTTTTCCATACAATTGTCTGATCTTGTTGTGACAGCATATCCCAACAGACTTTCTCAGCAAAATCACGAATAAGTGACCACTTTTTTTGATTATCTTTATCATGCAGTGATTTTTGAGTATTTGTAAGCGAAGTCCAGACAAAGTAACCTCCAGGCCTTAGGAGTCTGTCAACCTCAATCAAGTAAATACCATCTGTAACAGCATCATAGCAAGAAGTCAGCAACTAAATGGACCAGCCAAACAATGAAAAGAAACTTTGCAAGTCCTCTTACTCAAGTTTTAAGTTTATACCAATAAGAGGGATCCAGAAGTCTAGCTCAACTCACCCCCATTCCCACGCAACAGGAAAAAAAGAGATGCATGAAGAGAAAGAAGGAAAAGAAAGGATATATATATGTCTAGTTAGAGATAGCTTATGGTTCTTTGATACAAATAATTTAATTTTGGCAATCAACAAAGTTATCAGGACATCAGCCGGTAAAGAAACAAAGCAAGTACATGATTCAAAATTATAACAATGATCACAAAAAAAAAATCTTTTACAGCTAACTAATTGGAAGGGATGCCCTTCAAATAAAAGTGATGACTATAAAAGAACTTCAGCATACATATCTTTGTTGTTGAACACCAACCTCCATAGGTTGAGCACTTAATCCTACTTTTCATCCAAGCAGCACCCTGGAATTTGATGCTTTCAAATGACTTCATTTTCCAATACTAACAGAGTTGATGGCATCACGAATGAATAAAGATTGCTTTCCACAAAACTCTATATTGTGCATTTACACTTGAGATAGGGTTAGTTTCTTCCTTTTCTACTTAGGTTTGTGCATCCTGTTTGTTAGAAGAGCATAGAAGCAGCACACCGTCTTTGAGAAATATGTCACTTTTACAACATTGTTACCAATTTTAAAGGTTTTTAATACTTGTGATATTTCTAAGCAAGAAAAAAAAGTTTATGATGAAGTGTGATGCTTAAAATGTTCCCACCAAAGCATATAGATAAAACAGAATATACATATTAAAGACATTAGAAATGATGACAGATGGATTAGAAGTTAGATGGGCACTGACAATATTATTTTGAATGTGGGGGCATTCATAAAATAAAACCATTAATAGACAATCTAAGACAGATGAGATATTAAATGAAGCCTATCATATGTTACAATTCTGTAGTCTCAAAACAGGACAAATATCATTGTCCAGGGCCAGAACAAAGAGAATAAAAGCAGATACTGGGACCAAGTCATAATAAGAAAGAAAAAGTGCAGCTGCAATATACTTGCGTTATGAAAACAAACAGACTCAAGCTTTCATATGATCATACAGATTATCAAACTCAGAAGAAGAACTATATGTTCACTCCTTTCATTAAGCATCCCAATCAAGTGTTTGGAAATCTACAATAGAAAGTTGGTTACTTCGTCATATTAAATTTCATGAAATTTTTTTTTTGCATGCACATGCAAACATGCACATAGTTCGCTTAGTATCGAGGGGTATACTAGTAAAATTCTAACACGGTGTCACTGTACGGTTGGTTTGAGGGTATATTGAGTTTTTGTATGCCTTTCACACCAATACTGATATAGCATCGATACAATAAGGCATTCATGGTATGGCAACATACCGATCGATACAGCATTCCAACATAACAACAAATTTTATATCACATAGGTCAATAAATTTCTCTAATAGTTTATCTTTACAAACTTGATGAATCACGGTGCACACAGCACATGATGTCATACTAATGGAGACATCAGAACTAGCTTCATATCTTGGGGCCAAAAGGAAGTCCAAGTATGGGTTGGATATTGGGATTAGGATCAAATCATTATCTAAGAGGAATCATACTGACTAGAAAACTACCGTAGTTGACAACATCCTTTGGATGGCAGGAAAAATGCAAACTTGAAGCAATAGAAGGTTCAAATATCATATTGACTGGAGTTAATTGTTCTCAAAATGGATTTGCTTGATATTTGATAATGTTTGAAAGACTAACTAGTGAACAATAATAGCTAGCAACCAAGATTCCTCAAGTCAAAATATTCAACATGATTGCACTATTCATTGGTTGCGTTCCTCATCCCCTGCCAGTACTCTGATCTTGTCCACTGCACTTCAGGTGACTATATTGATTGATGAAGAACGCAAAATCTGGTATTTACATAAAATGTTGGTCAAATGAGTTAATTAAACAAAACCAAGCATCCTCATAAAACAAAACCAGATATCCTTCATTGCTACCAATCATATTACCAAATTTGCCTATATCATGGGTGATATTATCCTTGACTCCAATGCTTGTCCAACTTAAACATCAATTCTCAGGACACTATTTCTTATACTCTAATAGGAATATTCGTGAATATGATTTGACATCAGAATTGGTCCCTTTAATAATCTAAATGGCTATTTTGCTCACAGAGCATTTTCAAACACCTACTTTTATAACCATGTTGTTGACTTCATGAAAACATTAGTGAAACTTGGTTGACTCAAATTGTTGTGGCCCAGATACATTGTGGAAAGAGTAAAGAGGAGATAATGTACAATCTTCAAAGAAGCTATATAATTTAATACAAACCTTTCTTCTCCCAGTCAATGCCACATCTTGCACAATGCACAACATCAAAAGAGAGGTATGGGTATGGCAACTGTTTTGATGCAAAAGAACCAATCATAGCAGGCATGCCTCTTTCAAGGGTAATTTGGACTTGACTACCAGAGCGCTCATAGTTGGCGATACACACAGTCAGCAGCTCTCTGGAGAAGAGGTGTGCTCCAAAGCTACCAAAGCCACACCCTATATCTAAGACGGTTCTAATCTGCAACATTAAAAGTAATCCAGTTGATATTGTATACATAGATGATGTAATAAAGAAAATTAGATAATTTTCCAAAAAATTGATGTTTTGTACAATTTAGGATGAACTTCGTGGTTTCCAAAATTACATTTGAATTTAAGCAGCTACTACAAGTACCAGAAATCAGGAAACATTTCATATAAAAAACAGAAACAAGTCAGAAAATTTTTCAATTAACTGATCATGGTTTAAGAATTATTGTTCAGTCCAATTTACATAGAAGTTTCTTGTTGTGGTTTAGAACCAGTGAGAATATTAAACGGATTAAAGCCGGATTTAGCATATTCAAGATTTTGGAAATATAATGTGAAAGTTTATCACACCAAACCATGACACCAAGCACATAATAGTAAATATTTATGCAGAAATGAACACTGAAATAGATCAGATGAACTTTTATTCTAAAGGAATTTTCACCCAAGATATTATAAACATTATAAAAACAGATGATACTAAATGGTGAATGCATTTACTTAAGATGTTGTGACAGATGGTTAAATCATTAGCAGTAATAGTACCATGGAAATCCATGAAAAGGTGAAATTTTGCAATCTAAAACAAGAAATTTTAAGAAGAAAACTGGGAGGTGTAGGAGGCTCCAGAAAAGAAATGGATGGGAAAAATGGACAGAAAGAGAAGAAAATCCTGACAACAGGGAGAGGAGACAATTACCATTCTGAGAAATCATGATGATTTGCACTTCCGGTGGTTATGTTTCCTAGTAATCTCATAAAGGGATATGGTCTAAGAGGAAAAGAGCACATTAAAGTGACAATTTTGTGTGAAAGGAAAATCAAGAGGAAATAAGGTTTAAAATTTTAAAAGATTCCATAGTTAAGAACCTCATTTTCTTCACCAATGGACTGCCATAATTAATCATCAATCAAAATTTCAAGGTGGCTAAAACCTGGTATTTGGCTGATGATGACAAATAATTTCAGTAGCTCATGGAAGTTGATGTTGTAATAACTATTGCAAGCTGATAGAATGCACTGAGGAATTCTTATCATGATAGTTTGATACCAAGCAGCCATGCATATAAGATTACAAGCCCAAATACCTGATCTCTTTCAAAATCAAAAAAGAACAAACTATAAATGTAAAATGAGTTTTTTCTTTAATAAAAAGGAGTTCATGTGATCTATAAAGGATATGCAAAACCATACTATAATTCAATACAATCTGAAACATAAAACATAAATGACAACTTGAAATTCAGTCCAAAGTATAATCCATCAAACCTCTCTTTCCCACATAATTATAATATTCTGCCACACAATGTACCATCATCAAACTAACACAATTACACTCCAAAACGAATTGTTATATAATATTTGCGTCATACTTTACTAAGCTAAACAAGCACAATTTTAGAAGTACCATTATCATAAATGTAATATAGTTTCTGTAAATTAGCTTTTGATAAATTCAAATATTCTTTGTACCCTTTACTATCTGTCATCCTTTATAAGCATATACAAATGATCATCTTGATTGTCTCAAAAAACCAAACGGTGAACTGTGATTAGAAAAATCATACTGACCCCTGCTTCATTAAAATTAGACTCATTTTTCAGCCCAATCATCTCTGCTATCTGATGTGAATAATCTTCTACTCCATCAACCATAAGAGAGTCCGAGCGAAACGAGATCTGCTCTTCTTCCACCATCATCCTGCGAGCAACAGCTCATAAGTCACACCTATCAAACGTAACATAGAAATAAGCCAATTAATCAGATAATAAAGTCACTAAACCTCTTTGTCAAGCTCCCATAGGAGAACTCATGCCCGGTGATCTTCACATTCTCCTTCCAAATGAAGTCTCTTCCGCTCGGCCACCTAATGGGAATCCTATAATTCCTTGGGGGCAGAACCAAACAAGCATTATCCTCGGCAGACTCCCGAACACACTGGCGCTCATATTCAATTTTTCTATCTGGATCTCCTGCGTCGAGACTCTCCGAAACATTGTAGTAACATGGGACATAATCCTCATACCCAGATGAGCAGAATTCAAGCTCCCTCAACCTGGCAGAAGCAAGTGATAGCTTGCCGATCTCCGAGAGATCAGAGACAAGCTGCTCTTGGAGACGGCGGTAGCCCCGGTAGGTGTGAACATGAGAAGAGGTGGAGATGGCTATGGTCCAATAAAGGGAAACCAAGAGGGCAAGCGCCATGACAAGGGCCAGGCCAAGCTTGAGGAAGGGTAAGGCTGTTCCCTGCCGGCTCTTACAAGCTCCAGCCTCGTTCCCAAAACCATTCTCAGCAGAATCCTTTGAGTAAACCTGATCGAATGGGCCTTGGTCGGAGATGCCACTGACCAGCCCGCCGCCGGTGGACCACCTGGAAAACGGCCTCGACATCGCCTACGCTGCCTGCCCCAATGCCAATTCACCAGATGACCAGATCAAACATAAGCAAATTAAAGGAAGCTCTTTTCCTGCTCCCAAGACCAAGACAAGTAGGGAAGGAGAAGAGGGTTGCGAGGAAAAGAGAAATAAGATTGCAAATAGACATGGAAGGGTCCCATAACACTAAATAAAGAGAAACAAAGGAATGAACTTTTTCCAAAGGGAGATCTTAGCGGTCCAGTTCCAGTTCAGTGAAGTACAGAACATGGCATCCAGTGCTGAATTTCTTATTATTCCATGGAGCCCAACCGAACCCAACAGTAGATCATTAGAATTTTGAACACACCAATGATATTTTTAGAAGACAAAGGGAGAGAAAGAAAGCATACGGGCATCGAGAAAGATCCAACACATACCACAAAATCTCTGCCTTGTCAAGGGGAAGATCTCAGGAGCCCCAGCGGCATTGCATCATAGCTTTCCGTTTCAATTCAAAGGTCTCATCTTTTTCCTCGGATCTCTATGGTTTGTTCCCTTCTTCCTCTGAAACGAGACAGCAAGAGTCCGCGTTCTTCTCCCACCGCCGCAATTCTACTGCCTTCACTGCCCTGTGAAGGAGGTGTCCGCTACGAAACAAGATCCGCGTAGCAGCAAACAAATAAAAAATGGACGCCCTTCTACCAAAGGCCAGCAAGTTAACGAAAGGATTAAAAAACCTGTGACTTTTTTTTGGATGGATGCACCACGGCAGATCTCTTTCAATCTTTGGACATTTTACTTGGGGAGACGGGCATGGGGAATTACGTATTCCAAGGGGATGCATCAATGGGTTTCATTTATGGCTGGTTAAAGATTATGTAAAGTAATTCTTAAGTTAACTAAATCACAAAGAATTATTCAAGGCACCCAAATTCGCACCATATCACATGCTCATGGGCCCTCCTGGTTAGGTCTCTATGAGTGGATGGAAAGGTTTGGGCGAATTAGGGTTCATCTTTGCTTCTCCCACGCAAGGCTATATCTCCAGAAAATTATGTCAATACGAATCTGTGGTCCTAATACAAGCATGGAATCCCCGGATAGCGCTTGCAAGAATTCCTTGTTGGGATATCAAATAACTTCAATTATGAATACACCTGCTATAAATTTTGACCATTAAGAGAGAAAGAAATTTTGAATATTTGGACATTTTTTCCTAAAACAATGTTGAGATAACTTTTTTTTTTTTTTTTAACTTTTCTTGGCAACATTATACAGATGCTTTTTATTTGAGAATGAATAACATAGTAACATAGGAACTAATGAATGGTTACGATGCATCGATAAAAAATTATATATTTATCTGAGATCAACTGATCTAAATAACTCTTCTTAGCTAATTTTTTTAGTAAAATTTTAAATTATAACAAAAGATATCAGAATGAGCTTAGCTTATGATTCATCTAAACTAAAAAATTATTGTAAATAGTCCTTATATATTTGTAATTGAATTCGATTAGGTGTGAACATCTATTTGGATATGAATCATTAGTCCAATAAGAAGACTAGGGCTTTAATAAAGAAAACGTGGCAGTTCACATTATTACTTATACAAAATTATGAAATTTAAATAATAATTTTTTGTTAGTCTTTTTTTGATAAGATAACATTAATTACTATTTATTTTCGTTGATGCATCCTGGCGCCGTAAACAAATCAATCTACCCCATGTTTTATATGAATCTCCCCTTGTTTCTCCCAGTAGACGCTTCCAGAAGGGAGAGGGAGCAACTTACAGTCATCCGAATAGATTGACGTTGTGCATATCTAGATGACGTTTGATATTGTTAATTGATTCCAAATGTTCATTCAACCAAATGATGTTTGGACGCCAGCGAAAGGGAGGAAGAGAATGCCAGTGGATCTCTCCGGAAATCCCGGCGGATCAACTGGAAAGCTGTGACGCAACATTGGGGCTAGCTAGACCTTGCTGTTGTTCACTTGAGTCTAGCATAGATAATAAGTAAAAGAAGATAAGAACAACTCGTTCGGGACAGATATTCCACGGCTCATTGGTCGGTAATGATTCCAGAGGCCCAATCCGTGGGGTATCTCCTCAATTAAAAATACTTGAATGGATGAAAAAAAAAAAAAAGGAGTGAGAGCCGACATGAGTCCTCGGGTCTCGAGCTGCTTTCATCTACTGTGCCGCGTTTTGTAAGCCACTTCGGCCCGTCTATTTCTTTACTAAAAAGTGTAGAATGCGTCAGCGTTCATGGCTGTGACCGGGATGGAGCGTCGTGAAGCTTTTATTAATTTATAATTCTGTCTATATATTAAAAAAAAATAGGAATTAGCATTAAAAAAATTGATTATTGCACTCTTAATCCATAAGACTGTTTGCTCATGTTCCGCTCAGGCATAGCTTGAAAAAAAAAAAAAAACCATAAAAAGCGTATATGTACCATAATACTACTTGTATGTTGGCTAATTAAATTTTATTTTTTAAAATAATAATAATAACAATAACATAAATATTAAAATATTTTATGTATTTATAATTTTTAAAGATATATTTGACTATATTCGAATGTAAAAAAGTTTAGAATCTGATCATTTTTTTCATTCTTAAATTCACACAGTTTAAAAATTCTAAAGATAAAAAAAAATTTATTAGAATAATTTTAAAATTTATATAAATTTAAAAATAAAAATAATTAAATTATATATATAATTATATTTGAATATAATTAAATTTATTTTAATTTTTAAAATAATGTAATAATAATTATATCATCATTCATTTTTGAATCATGAATGCCACAAACCTGATGTGCTAGTGTGAGACAGCTGCATATACTCGATTGGGATATGCTTTTAGGGTATGTGGCCGTGTTATGCATTCTATGTGGCTCGAATGAGTAGCATGCTCGGGGTGTGACAAGGGATCTCCTTCGTGAACAAGTTCTTGAGGGGAATCGCTGGATGGTTTCTAAATTTGTGGGGTTTTGATTTGAACGTATCAGAAAAAGTATGAAGGTCAGGTGATCTCTAATGGCATGACAACGTTTCATGTGGCGTTCTTTTGAGCCCTACAAATTCATGGATCCTGGACACCTCGTGGAGCTGACTCATGTGATGAGGCGTGGGGCTTGTTTAAGCAACTTCTTTTATATATATATATATATATATTTCTCGTGGCTTTGCGGGGTTCCAAGTTGCAACGACTGCCCTTGCTGCCGCAGCTCGTCGGTGGTGAGACTCGCGATCACCATGCCCACCGTTTTTGGATGAGTATTAGGTTTTAAGTATCGAAAAGGAGATGGAAGTAGTAATTAACCGAGGTACGGCATATTGGAGGCTTGGAGCTGCCATGCGTGTCCGTTGCATCGCATTCAACCACGTAGCAGTGCTACCCAGATGATCCCGGCAAAAGATAACTGACGGAACTTGAGCATGGTACCTTACCTGCGTTCCCTCGGTTCCTCCAATTTCTTTTTTTTATTTTTTTTCAACGTCATCTAAATCTTTATGTAAGCATGTAGCGTAATGATAGAGTGAAAAAAAGAAAAAAAGAAAAAAGAAATTAAAGTGTATGTAGGTAAAGCAAGGCATTTCAATTCTGTCCAATAATAAATAACTTCTTGTAGATTTTCTTTCAAGTCTATTTTATATTAATTTTAAAATAAAATATACTTTTGATTCTTAAATTCTTACTCAAAATTATATTAATCTTTAAACTTTTAATTATTATAATTTATTTTTTTTTATTTTTTTAAAAATATTATTTTATATTTTTAATATTTTATTGTATGAGGTTCATTAGAATTAACAAAACAATAGAAGTGCTATTGTAATGCAAATAAATAGGCTGATAAGTTACTGGAGCTCAAATAATAGTTTGTGTTCGTATAATACGTCAGTTATTTTATTAATTTTAATTAATTTGATAAAATAAAATGTTAGAAATATGATAATTTTAAAATATGATAAATTAAAATATAATAATTGAAAGTATGAAGATTAAAATAAATTTTAAGTGAGAGTATGAGAACCAAAGGTATAATTTTTGCCTTGTTATCAATCCCATGAAGGTGGTAGAAGGGGAATTTTTGAAGGCTATGTAGATGGTGAACCAAAGAGGAATTATATATTCTCATTCATATCTAGAGTGCGGAAGAATTGACCACGATCAATGACTTTAAATCATGAATATTCTCAAAGAGTGTTGCAGCTTGAGTTGCTGGTCTCATTCCACTTTCAACAGGAAGCGTCAATGTCGTCACCATTCGAGGGTGAGTTGTTGGACCCATGGCTTCAGGTCGCAAAAGATGTGCCTGTCCAGCAACTGTGCAGCTATGTTTACATGGCCCATTATCTCTTCAGTGACACAGAATCTGGGGAGTGTTTTGCATTAAATAAAAAGTCCGTCTTTAATTTGTGAATGCCATGGTCACTTAATTATTCTAAAAATTAACTATTTTAATACTATACTAGCTCCTGACTAGCTATAAACCAAATGATCAGAATTTAACTATTATATTTTTTATTTTATTTTTTAAAAAATTAAACTTTAATGTCACCTTTTTTAAAGCCATCATTTATGCTTTCAGTTTTTTACTAGTGCTCTTATATTCTTAAACTTTCTATTAATTATATTACCATTTATATACAATCAGATATATGTTAGAAAAAATATCAGATCTAACATAATTGTTGTTTTTAAACAATAGAACCATAGAGTCAAATAGATGAACCAGCAATAAAAAAATACATTAAAAAGCTATTTTGCTTATCTAAAACATCTACAATTAGTTTAAAGAAATTTAGCATCCATGAATTGAGATAATCTCAGCATATGCGGACACACTTTGCTTATATGTGGGAATTATTGCCTAAAATAGCAAGAAAAAGAGACTGTTTCCCCGTCTCATGCAACGTCCAGAAATAAAGAATAACGCACGTAATAGAAAAAATGAGCCTGCTTTCGAGTTTTTTAGAATGCGCTCGTTATACTGGGAGATTTGACCATAAACTTAAAAGAGTACGAAGAATCAATAAGACTATGGACGAGAAACTAATCCAAATAACAGAATAATATCAATTTCTGGAAGTGATCTCAAAATTGCTCTCTATTTCTACCGTGAGGCCGAACGGGGTGTTGAGTCGGTTTGTTGCCTGGCGGCGGCTGTATTTATTTTCTTCTCTACCTTTGATATCTCCAGCTTGTTAATTTATTGCTTCTCTGCCGTTCAATTGCAAAAAAGAAAAACGTAAAAAAAACTGCACAAATTCGATAGCTTCACGAGGAATTAGCACGCGAGCCGTACAATTGGCCCGCGGGTCTGTAGGTCCCACGTGCGGGGAGATGAACATGTCCTTCTGCCAGCACAAAATGCCACCGCGGATGCCCTGCCAATTACCGCCTCACTACGCCGGCGTCCAGCTGGTGACGCGGCTCGTCCAAAATCCAGAGGTGACACGTGATCGGGATCCGATGCCTCGCGCTCTGGTGATGGAAGTGTATTTCGAGAGGCGCATCCTCGCTGTTGCCATCCGCGAAGAACCGTGAGTGCTTGCGCATCGGTCATTTCAATGGTTAAGTTAAGCTCGATTGCAATCACCCGTATAAATAAATAAATAAATATATATATATATATTTATATATATATATATATATATAATTTTATGAAATATATTGAAGCATCTCGTAAGCAAAAGGTAAAAGAAATTCTTTATGTATCATGTGCGGTGCAACAAAATTATATCATATACATTAATAATTCATTCATGCGAAGCAAGAGAAACAAAAAAAAATTAGTTATGTTCTATTTTTTCGTTCTATTCTACACATCTTACTTTTTCATGAATGAACCATTTACATCACATGCGATGCATAAAGAATTAATCAAAAGGTAACACCATTGCTATACTGGAATTGATATCAATTTTTTTAAAAAAAATTAGAAATAGGAATTTTTGCTGAGCGGCATGGCCACAGCAACCCATCCAATTCAACATTGTAAACGACGCGTGGAATCTACGAGTCGGAGGGACGCTTGGACCCTCAACTTTTATCCGTACCTTTACGAAACCACCGACAATGCTGTGGCTTGTAATGATGCACTCCGATGCCGGCACGCAACTTTATTTCTGTAATTAATACCGGCGAGAAAAATAAAACTTCCGGTGTCCGTTTCAGTCATTTGAATGAAAGAGAGAAAACACAACTGGGGTGAGAGAGGCTCGAACTCTCGACCTCAGGATAACTCAGAAGCTATGAGACCTACGCGCTAGCCAACTGCGCCACCACCCCTAGATGTACCGACGGTGAAAAGAACAATATTTAAATAAAATATACGAAGAGACCGACTCAGCCCATGGCCGATGCGTCAGGCTCTAGTTTACCGCCGTGCAAATTTTGGAGATCCCCAGGATTCGCAATGCAAATCGCCCATTTGCCATGGTTCAAGTTTGATAGTTTTATCATGCTAACAAACTTTTTTGAGCGATCCTATTGGAACTCTGCAACCGTTAAGGTAACAGAGGAAGTTTGGTAGAGAAATGGCACTTTCTGAATCTTTTTGATCTATAAAACTAGGGTACCATTAACATCATATTTTGCCGCATTGAAAATAAAGCACTAGGCCAAAAACTATAGATAATTTATGGGTCAAACGTAAGCAATCATTTTCAGGCAATAATTTCTAATTAAGATAATTAGATTATATTATCATATTTTTTTGATCAATCGAATTCTATGAAAATTGAAGAGATTTTAGATAGCAGGATTCATAAAAAGTTACCTTAAAATTATAAAGAGTTTTCAGTAATCTTTGATAGTTTTTAAAACTTAAAAGAATTTATAATAGTTTTTAATTAAAAAAAAATTTGTTAGAAGTTTCGGCTTATCGACAGAGTTGTTGAAAGTTGTTGATTCATTTAGTGATTATAATTGCCATCCAAACATTACAAATATAGAAACATATAGCATCTATGAGGAATTCAATTTTAACATCAAAATTAAGAATTAGATGCTTAGATTAGCTTAGAAAAATGTATGTGTTACTTTGCAAATGAAAAAAAAATGAGATTATGGTACACTAATAAATCTTTGCTGATGGTAAAACCAATAAATACAATGAATCAGCACAATACAGGTGTGTAGGCTAGCTCAATTCTCACTCTTATTTGATAGAAGAATGGAATATAAAGGCTTGAAAAGAAAGGATAAAGAAAATAAGATAAAAAAGATAAGTAAAGCCTAAGCCACAAAGTTACTCCTAAAATATGTTTTCCTAAATATTAAAACATAAGTAATTGCTGCAGGTTTCCTTTCCCGCCCCCCACCACCCCCTCTCTCTCTCTCTCTCTCTCTCTCTCTACTCAATATTTGGAGAAAAAAAAAAAAAAAAAGGCAATAATGAGAAAAAAAGGCAGGTCATGTGTTGATCATTTTCTACCTTCCACAAAAGAATGATCACAAAGCCATATTCCATGATAGCAAATTGAGCAAATGTCTTCAGGGATTCCAGCTAAAATATCGACCATTAACCATTTTTTTGAGAAAAGAATTAATCAGCAAGTTAGTTAGGACCGCTTGACATTTTGTCTCAGGATAAATTACTAGTTCAAATCTTATGAAGTGGAGATGTTTTCTAAAATCAACCCTTTAGCGAGAAAATTGTAAGCGACATTAAGCCATCAATTGTAGGAGCAAAAGAGAAAGTGAAGGAGCCGTATGAATTCTTTGAGTTGTAAAAAAAAAAACGCTGCTATCCGGAAGGTATTCATAGAAGGTTGTAAAAGAATTACTCTACTACAAAACCAACAGAAGGTATTCATAGAGATTTTTTTTAAGATAAAGATGAAACACTCCAAGCTTATCTGTTGATTTAATTAATTTTATTAGTGGATAAAAATTATGGCTCAAAAACTTAAGTGAAAGTTAATGGGTAGCAAGTGGACTTGAGTTATAAGTACATAACATATTTCTTTTCCATCCAATGTGGGACTGCAAGGATGGCTTCACACCATGACGAAACTTCATTACCATCCCATGGGTAGTTCTTTTCTTATGCTTACCAACTTTCACGCACTCGGATTGACTCACCGGCTGACCCAATTAATTTCGTTAGTGGCCCCAAGCTCACTTGCTGATCTAATTATTCGTTAGTAGATCAAAATCATGTAGTTCAAAAATTTAAATTAAAGTTAATGGGTTATGAGCACATAATATATTTCTTTTTCATTTAATATGTGACTAAATTTAAAGTATCATAAAGGCATTCATAAAAGTTACCTTAACGATTTCACTCAATTAACAAAAATTCCAAGATTCAAGCATTCGTGTCCGTCCTCACGTGCTAGAAGGCTAAAACCACGTTCTTCCTCGTGTTAGACCTCACAAAATCCTACATCAATCTCCAAATTAATATTGAGCCAAATTTACCTCCCAAGTGTCGAATCAGGACCTCCTCGGACTTCTTTCCTAGTTCTTTCCTAGCGCCCGTTCACTGGATCAAGTCCCCTGCTCGACTACTTGTCCTGTTTACCGCCATCTCCTCTGACCCAAGCTATCCTACCAACGGCCAACCAATATGGGAATGCCACCTACTTAAAATTATCTCAATCATTCAGCCAAGCTCAAAGAGGCCGAAATGGCTGACTCTGCTGAGTATTTGATACCACTATATGAACGTTTTACAACACATTATTAGAGTGCGTTAGAAAACATAACTTCCACTGCACCAACAACTAAAAAAAGGTCGGACAAATCTATTGCTTTCTCTTTGTTATTGAACGTTTGGACTTCTTTGGTGTTCCACATATCCATGCACGATTGCACACTGATGAGAGTATTAAAAAAAAAAACCAAACCTTTTTCCTTCTGAGAAATGCGGCATAATTCGCTTAATTTCTCTGAGCTAAACATTGGCAAGAGAGAGCAAATCATTGACTGGAGCTCAGCCTCGAGTGATGGCAGGAGTCCCCTGCTACTGTTGTAAAGAAGGGCGCAAGCACAACATCGATTAGTTTGAAAGAAGATAGCTAATGGATTTCTAGGAACTAACACTTACAAGAGGCAGCATGGAATTTGAGAAGGATACGGCTGAAAGAAACAGGCCAGGGACCAGGGCCCCGACCAAGCTCCCAAATTAATGAAGGCAGAAAAGAAAATTGGGTCCGCGGTCCAAGGCTTGACTCTGGATCACGGACACTCGTACCTTGTCATGGCCTGGCCTAACGGATCACGGGCCACCCCAATCCGGTTAGAAGCTCTGGTTGCATTGCATGCTTTGGGAGGAACAGAAAACAAAGGCAAAATAGAATCCAATTTCATTTTTTTTTAAAAGAATCTTTATTGCTTCAGGCAATCGATTTGAAGCAAAATATATTGAGATACTTGAAAAGGAAGCTAGGAAGTGATGAAAAAAAAAAACAAAAGTGGTGTGGGGGAGAGGAAGCTGTGTGCAAGTTCAGGTATAAGTTAGTCCAGCTGCCTGCGTTTATTTGCTTTACTTGTTTCTCTTCTTTATATCTTGGTGTTTGTTGCGTTATTGAGTAAAATTAAAAATTCAGTCTACAGTTTCATTTGATGCTTAATTTGGCGCACTAGTTATCAGACAATTTGGCTCTTCGTTCTTCCATAAATCACAAATCTGCTAGAAAGAGCATGAGTGAGCCTATCAAAGAGGAACCGAATAATAGAAGGGAGCTCTGCCTTGAGCCATATTAGGAGTTCATGAAGGAAGGTGCAAGCCCAACATCGATCATCAAGAGCAAAGGTCACTGAAAGGCCTACAGATTACAAGATCTATGGTCATCCCTTTTTGCCGGGACAAAGATTTTTTTTGCTCATTGAAATTCACCATAATCTTATGCAGAAGCGATTCTTGAGCCACATTCCTTTTAAGAAAAATTCTACTATTCCTTTCATTCCCCACATTCCATATGTAAGCCATCACCTCAAGTCTTTCTTTTGCTCAATGGCACATTCTTTCTCCTCCATCTTGGTCAAAGTCTCAGTGTGCCAAAGGGCATATTGCTCCTCTCCAAGCATCTGGCTGATAATATCAGGATAGGCCTCGTGAAAGAGCAACTAATGAACAAATCGTCCACTATTTCATGATTAGCCTTGTAGAAAACTGACCTTCCTTTCCTTACTAGAGTATCACTTGCGTGCAACTTATTAAGAAATGCCAATCAAAAAAAGATCTCGACTTTTCTTATGCAAAAGCTTTCCAAACTAAGTGATAAAAAAGGTATAAAACTTTTCTATGATTGATAAATCTCCAGAAAAAGCCAACATAGTACCCATCATCCTCATATGGTTTTCATATTGAAACATTCATCTCAGAGGAAGGTATGTTAGATTGAAAGAGATTCTATAGCTGATGTGATTCCTAATATTCTAAGATAGTGAGGGATACCAACATATTGCTGCTTTCTACCGCTTTATTTCAATCAAGGCTAGTAAGCATTGCTTCCTTACCATACGAGTATATAATTTTTCAAAGGTAAGTGCCAAGTGTACAAAAATCAACTAACTATTTTTTCAAAACCTAATTTTCACTTCATTTTTAAATTTGAAGGTTATATAATTTCAAAAGACAACCAACTCCTTGCAAATGTCCTTTCACACCAGTAAAACCTTTTAAATTCTACACTTTCTCACATCACATAATGACATTTTGAATAATAAGCTTTACAGAATTATTCAAAGGCTTCCTTCCTCCAAATGCTTTGATATGAACTTTTATATCTATTTAGCAAAAAGGACCGAATTCACACTTTCCAGATTTTTTATGTTAAGCCTACTTTTTTATCCTGATAGGCCATCTTCCGGTTGACGAGGAAATGAAATCTACTGATCAATTCTTTTTCTTTTCGTTAAATGTTACTTCTCAGCTTGTTAATCCTACCACTCATACACTTTGATACTTTAAGCACTGACGTGTAATATAAAGGAAGAGCAATGAAGATGAGTTGGTACGGCTTAATCTCTTGGCAATATAAAAAAATCGACCTTTAGAACGTCTCTTTTCCATCCTCTCTAAAAAGTGATAGCTGGCACTGTTTTGGCAACCTTCCATCAACTAGTGGCAATTCCAGATAGGTGAACATTAAACTCCCTCTCTCGCCGGCATGCAAAAACATCTCGGTGGCCGGAACCGAGCATCAGAGAATCTACTAAAGAATGGTGGGAAGCCTTAATCGGTAGCTCAGTGTGGATTTGAAACACAAGATATCACCAAAATATGGCATGAAATTTTTGGGGTTGTCATGACACTAGTCAATACCATGTGAATCAGTGGTGATTTACTCAATGCCAAATAGCCTTACCAACAAATGGAAATAGCCATTTCTTGGTGACTTTAATGTTACGTTATTGATATCTACTGTGACAAGTGTGATTGGATCAGACCAACGAACAGTTTTCTATCTAGATTTTGTACTTTTTTTCATCTTGAAGGTTTTAAAAGAGGTTTATATGGTTTATGTAATCTGCTTAATAATCAAATCATATTTAAGTTAATTTAAATACATGATTCATGTGATCCATGCAACCTATATAACCAATGTGATCTGTGTTACCCATGTAATCCATAAAACCTATCTAATATGTTTAATACTAATTAACTCATAAAGTAATTATATATTTAAAATTATAAATAAAGCACAAATAAAAAAAATTACGTTAAAGAAAAAAAGAAAGATAAATATAAAATCCTTACATAGGCATATAATTACCATCATAAAGTACTAATTAATTAATAGAAAGAAGATGATGATAAGAGAGTTGATGGAAGGGGAAAAGGGGAAGGAGATGAGGAAGGGAGCATTGGAGTTGCAAGAGAAGGCAACTAGGGCAACCAAAGTTAGGGTTTCCTCTTTTGAGAATTTGGGGAGAATGATCAAGGAGATTCTACTTCTTAAGATTGATAAAAAAAGTTCTTTGGCTTTGTCACTATTGAGATTTGGCTTGAAGTTGTTATTAGATTAAGATTTTTTTTTTTTATAGAGTTTTTTTTATTGAGATGAGGCTTGAATTTTTTATTGGTTTGAAATATCTTTTTATAAAGTTTCTTATCAGATTTGTCTTGAATTCTTTATTAAGTAAAAATATCTTTCTTTTATAAAGTTTCTTTGCTGTAACATGCTTGGGAAATAATTTCTCATTTTATAAAAAGAAATTTGCCAAGACTTTATAATAGGTATGTAGCTTTGAGCAGAAAGAATTGCATGGAAGACTTATAAGAATTGTATATAAATATTTTTTTAATATTATAATAATCTTTATTTATAGGTAGTTATTATGAGTAGTTGTTCGCTGAATCATATTGAAATTGAGTGTTTCTTTAACTAAGTAAAATTTTTATAAAATAAGTAATTACTAGAAATAGACTGCTTGGCTACGAGTTCTCTAATAAAGTATCTACTAACTAATCCTTCATAAAATTGAATTTAGATCAATTATTTTTACCAGCAGTCTTTTCTCTAATGACATGATCATGAATCTTGGTATCCTTTGTCCTCAAATAAAGTATTAAATTCTTTGCAAATTAAATAGTATCTCCACTTCCTTTGTCTTATTAGTATCTCCACTTCCTCTCCCCTATCTCATTTTAATTGAAGTTAGCTGAGCTTGTCTTATTAGTCAATGGTCACTTAGGCTACAAACGAGCCAGTTCAGGTCAAGGCATTCATGATTTCATATTGGGGTTATGATTTTAGACCCAAACATAACCCTTGGTTAGTCGAGCCATGTTGAGATGAATCTATTAAAAAGTATTTTAGACTTAGCAAGTTATTCAAGTTGGTAAGGATCAAACATAATTTGTACCTAACCTGAAACACATATTTAGCTAAGGACTAGGATATATTAGGTTTATAGTTTGAGTTAAGCTTCTAGTTATTCTATTATAGCTAAAATATAATTATCAATAATTAAATATAAATTATTAAAAAATAACTAAAATAAAAGAGAATTGATTTAAACTTGAATTTTCATTCAAAAATTTTTAGTTTCATCCAAATAATTAATCATTTTTAAATTTATAAACTATAAATTTAAAATATATATTTATTTACTTGATGGTATTATAAATAAGAGTCTACTGAAACAAATAATGAAACACAAATATTTAAATATGATTTAAAATAAAGGAGAAGATTTATATAATTCAGTTTGTTGAATCATGCTGGATCATGTTTGGTTCAGGTTAGGCCTTTTTTTTTCGATGTAGATTAAAATAAATAATATATAAGCCAAAAAAATTAAAATAATAAACTCCAGATCAAACAGAATCTTAATCAAGCCCATTTTTTGAATTGGACCCAACTTATGGGCCTTCAAGTGAGGACTTCAAGTGAGGATTGGGCTAAGTTTCTTCAGGTTGGGACAAGATTAGATCACAAGTTGACTTTGCTTATTTATAGCTAGTAATGCCATATCAATGTCTCATTAATTCATCCCATGTTTGGTTACAATGTGATCTTATGAGTTCATCTTGATGAATAGAATAAAAATCCTATAGAATTTTGTTGATATACTATTAAAATAAATTTTAAAAAAACTTTTCAGCTCAAAAGTAAATTCGAAAACAAAATATCAATTTAAATTTATTTTTAATTTTAAGATTTTAATCCTAGTATATTTAGTTCTGATACTACATGTTAGATTTGATAATCATATGCTAAAGTTTAAAATATCCAAGTTTATATTAAATTACATATAAAAATATGTAAAAGCACGTGCCAACCATAACCTTAAGAGTGCCACTATTTCCTCATGTGCAACACTAATTCTTCCTCTTCTTTATCCTACTTCATATTATCATTTAATGAAGCTAACAATCTTCTTTATATAAGAGACTAATAAGAGTTAGAGTTAAATTAGGATGGGAGTGAGGGCCGAACCATAAAATAAAATAGCTATTGAACCCTTTTATTAAAGAACCTAAATAATTAGATCTTACATCTCTATACTATATATCCATATATATTAATAAAAGATATAGACCTCACCTAATACTTTATCAATCACATACTTTATTAGGTCTTCTACTAGTCATTTAATCTAAATAACATCCAATTCATTTTTTTATAAACATAAAAGTATGTAATCAATGATAGCCTATATTAACTTTAATATCTTACATTTTTGTCTTTCTGGGATTCTTTAACGAGAAGCTTAGGATTGGTTGGATATTTTATCTACTACTAATAGGTGGTATATTTTGAAGGATAATTGTCATAACCTATAACTTCATCTAAAAAGGCTAACAAAAAAGGTATTGTTTGGGCTTTATCATCTTGTATAATTATTTAGAATCTTTCCAGTATATGATCAATGTAAAACTAAATACTCACCAATATAGGTTCTTACGTACTCTCCTCATTTAAGCTCCAGCGTCCATGCTAGACAAAGGATTCATATCCAAATCTATATTCAAATCAAATACAAACTAATTATAAATACATAGAGTCTATTTGTAGTATCCCTTAATCCATATAGACTATAAGTTGCGTGTACACTATTATCATTTATTACAACTCAGGACCTCACTTAAAAAAGCTAATCAGAAAACTACCATTTTAGCTCTTAATCTTGTATAAGTATTCAAAATATTTTTAGTAAATAATCAATGTGAAACAGTTTAGGAGTGCAAAACAAATAAGCTGCTCATGAGTAGTTTAGGCCCGGTTTGCTATTGCTTGTTTCAATTAGATTTGATTGGGAACTAGCCAATTTCAATTGCACTTCTTTGCTTATCTCATTGATGAAGAGGGCTTGAATGGTGGCCTTGCTCAAATTCAGCCGTGAAGTTTGGCTCAGCCGGCTGAAGCTTGGCTCAAACCTTAGCTAAACCAAGCTGAGGCAAGTCGTATTGAGATTGGCTTGGACCCGAACAAATTAATTGCATCGTCGCTGACATATTGCATTTGGAATAAGGATGCAAAAGAAAAATCGTGTTGAGAGGCAATGAAGGAGCTTAAATTATTCAAGCACTCTATAGAGTAAAATTATTCATGTAAAAGATTGCGTAGAGGATATTTCTTATGCTAGTATTTTAAATGCCCATAGATTGTCAACTTAAAAAAATATCAAAGCTGTAATCATCCTATGAAAAATATTTATAACAAATCAGCATAAAATTATAAGTAAAAAATATTATATATATATATATATATATATTGATAAAAGATTTTTTGTGACTAGGGAAGAGCCGAGCACACTTTCTCATAAGCAAGGAAGTCTCAAAATCGCTCTCGCCAAAGCTAACTAGGATAGATCACCACTATGTATAATCGCTCCACTATAAACATAGAGGTGAACTCCTTTCTAGGTCACAGCACCCTTGCAGCACTCTGATGGCTCGACTGCTTAAAATCTAATCAAGATACTATACATTGCCTGAAGATCAAAGCCACTACTACGAGTTTTATCCACTTAAGAATTTCCTTCCGCCTGCTTTTCTGGTCTAATCATATAAAACAAATCCTGAAAAAAAGACTACAAATATATCCAACTCTTTGCATACATCTTATCTTAATTAAATTAAAACTACAGTAATAATTGCCAACACGCTCCTCGACTAAGAAAAACATCCTAACAATTCTATGCGAGCAACTTCTCATTGAGCAGCTCCTTGCCAGCCCCATCTCCTCCATCATTCATGCCAGAGTAGATCATCACTTCAACAGAGAAATGACCATCTTCTATTCATATGTCCAAGAATTAGTGGGGTGTGGCAGTCTCCATGGACGGACCGTAGACCTTAAAAGATCATCAACAGTGGGTTGATGCAAGAGCTTTACTCGAGAAACCTCCTCTTCCCCTCTTGTTCTTCAATAAATTGGGTGCCCATTTTGGCCTCCTCTTCATTAAAAAAAAAAAGAAAAAAAAAAAAAAAAATGGCGGCGGCGGCAGCAGCAGCAGAAGGAATCTCCAACTTTGATGGATGCAAATCTCTATTGACTTGTTTGTTGGGGCATCTAGTGAATTGCACGAATTAGGAGTTCTTCAAGGTTCCCATGTCTTAATTTAATTAGGATCATATGGGGCCGATGAGTAGCTTTTTCAAGGCTCCGATGTCTTAATTTAATTAGGATTAGATGGGCCCACGAAGAGCTTTTCCAAACCTCCATCCTTCCTTCCAGGTAACGTATAATCTCCCTGAAGAATCCTGGTTCTCTCTTATAATCCTTCTATATTCTCCTACAATTTTTTATAATTATGACAAAATATTATATAATATTCTCCTGTGATATTGTTGGAATACTTTTTTGAATATTTTCGAAATATTCTGATGACACAGGTCCATAAATAGAGCCATCCTATATAGTTTAATTGATGATGAACTTAACGAGTATTTCTCATCCTTCCAAATATTTGTTTCACTTGGCATGCAACAGCTAGCACTATAATAGGAACAGAAAGGCCGTTGAAAGGAATAGGCGCCATAAGGAGTTCACCTTCTCAGAATTTCTGATAAGTAACGGAGGTTTGAGGGGAGCCAGAAGCTGGGCACCCGAGCTGGGATGGCCCAGAGTCCCTTCTGTCATCCAGCCCAACCTTCACCACGTCCACATCATTATCTATGCTGAGATATTTATATTCTTGACTCTTTTTACAATGCTTGTGAGTGTATCTGAGTGATGCCATGAAAGTGCAAAGGCGTAAGGGGCTTTTAAATGGACAAATGAGGCTTTAAATGGATAGAATTATGGTCTGATTTCTGGAAAAAAAAAAAAAAAGTATTTTAGATGAACTCTTGTTCCCTCGTATCATCTCTCGCCTCTTTCAAGGCAAATCAATGCGCGGATTTTCTTGCTAATCTTGCTTCTTTCGGGTGCAACTCTGTTCCTATACTTTCTGGATGAAGAGTTTTCCTCCGGGGTTTCATCCTGATTTGTGTTAACAAGTAAAACAAGGGAAAAAAAACACCTAAGGGATGATGGCTATTTTATGCATGCAAAAAACTTTTAACAACAAGAAAAGGAGTGTTACCTGTAATCAACGCTCCATTCATCTTTCATATGACCAATTTGGTGATAGAGGCAGTGCAGAATATGGCAGGAAAGCAACAATAAGTCGGCTGTCATTCGATTATTGTTCAGATGCTACATTGATATCTATTGACAACCAGCTGACCACGTAAATGGAGCGGTAATGCTCGACACTTCTGGTTACCAGGAATAAAGAGTTGCCAGACCGGACTTTGTTTGGTGGGCCTAAAAGTAGGCTTTGATCACTAGCCGAACCAAATAAAACACCATATGCTTTGAGGCTAGAGAGGGACTCATCTCCACCTGCTATCTCATCTGTCATCATCACAGGGCTCTAGGGTTAAGCATGGGCCGACGAACTGGAAATCAAATTCCCCGCATTGTCTAAAGGTCAGATGGTGCGGTTCCTAAGATTAGCTCGCATGACATCACCTAAGTTCGGTCCTTATTTAAATCGGAAGGCGTGATATCAAATGAGCGAACTCCAATTCTCGCTTAGCTCTTTCGTCCTCTATGGCTGTATCGTGATATTTAGCTCAAAGGGCGACTTAAATTCCAAGATCCATCAAAATTCTAAGCTAACCTTGGATTTAAGAAAATTGGACCAATCCTGACCCTATATATATATATATATATTTCAATATAAAATAAATTTTTTAAAATTGGTTTACGATGGGGATTGGACCTAAAACCTTTAGGCATCCTGCCCCTTTATAGTAACTTATTATATTATATTATATATATATATATATTATATAATCATAATATTAAAAGTTAATCTGAGTTCAACTAAGTTCAAACCCTTAAAGAGTCCCATCGAGCTGGGCTTAGGCTAGCGGCCATATTCGGCCTGATTTCAGGCCTGGTTCGGTCTATACTTTTCATTTTTGATCCAATCTGGTTTGACCTAATTGATGATCACCCCTAACTTCTAGCTTACACAGAGATACATGAGCGTTAGTCAAGGCTTGCATTTATCATTCAGCCAATCATCCACTTTCATATAGGATTGATGTGCTGAGCAAGAGAATGGTGGGGCAAGGAAATCATCCGCCACCGAGCGGTGATGTTTGGCATCTTGCTTGGTCGAATACATATTTGCTGATTCATCTTACGTCGGCTGAAGCCTGAAGGCACCCTTGAACCAGCGGCCGCCCACCATTCTTATAACACCTTCCCAGCCCATCCAAGGAAGGAGAATTGACCGTGGATCGGAAGTCATAAGAGAATCACATCACCGCATGTCAGGTTTGATCACGAACGAGATTTCCATCAAATTGGTCCAGATACGGCCATCTATTCTCCCGTCGCAAGGCTTGTCATCTTCCTCGCGATGTCTTTCTGATATTTCTTATGGGCATGTGTTAATCTTTTTGACGGTAACAGGGAGGAGGCCTCCTCAATTTATTAAGATAAATTATTTACAAGTGCTAATCAACAATTCAAATCGCAAGGTTGACCGTCATCCAAGAAGCCGTTGCACGTATGTACGCCTTCCTCCGGCTATATAATGCTTGGTAACCAAGCCCTTCACATCTTTCAACCAAGGTAAAGAAGCCCTCTTTATATATATATATATATATATAGAGAGAGAGAGAGAGAGAGAGAGAGAGAGAGAGAGGAAATATGGGTTCCATGGCAGAGAAGCCTCATGCAGTGTGCATCCCCTACCCAGCCCAAGGCCACATAACCCCCATGCTAAAGCTAGCCAAGCTCCTCCACTTCCATGGCTTCTACATCACCTTTGTCAACACCCACTTCAACCACAACCGCCTCCTCAAGTCCAGAGCCATCTCGTCCCTCCACGGCCTCCCGGACTTCCGCTTCGAGCCTATCCCCGACGGCCTCCCTCCTTCTGACGAGGATGCTACCCAAGACATCCCCTCCCTTTGCAATTCCATCCCCAAAAACTGCCTTCCCCCCTTCCGTGAGCTCATAGCAAAGCTCAATGAACCTTCTTCTCCTACACCGACGGTGTCATGCATATTTTCCGACGGGGCCATGAGCTTCACCCTCGACGTTTCCAAGGAGCTCGGAATCCCCGAGGTTTTGTTCTGGACCCCTAGTGCATGTGGCTTCATGGGCTATCTCCACTACCAACACCTCACTGAAAGAGGCATCTTTCCTCTCAAAGGTTACTAACTTTCTAAAGACAAGTCAATATATGCCGTCACAATATCGATTCATCGATGCTTATAATTCTTCTCTCTTAATTGGTGTACAGATGCTAGTGATCTCACTAATGGATATCTCGACACACCCATCGATTGGATTCCGGGGATGAAGAACGTGCGGCTAAGGGACTTGCCAACCTTTTTTCGTACGCTAGACTCCGAGGACATCATGTTCAATTTCTGTAACCGTGAGGCGCGGAGAGCGTCCATGGCGTCGGCGATCATATTGAACACCTTCGACGAATTGGAACGTCCTGTACTGGATGCGATGGCACCGATGCTCCCTCCTATCTATACCGTGGGACCTTTATCCTTGCTCTCTCGCCAATTCCCTACGAGCCCATTAACATCGATAAGCTCGAACCTATGGAAGGAAGAGCCAGTTTGCTTGGAGTGGCTCGAAGGGAGAGAGCCCGGGTCGGTCGCGTACGTGAACTTCGGAAGCATTACAGTGATGACCAACGAGCAGCTGATCGAGTTTGCATGGGGCCTGGCAAACAGCAAGCACGACTTCTTGTGGGTGATCAGGCCTGACCTTGTGAGAGGGGCCTCAGCTGTGCTTCCACCAGAGTTCTTGAGTGAGACCAAGGAGAGGAGTCTGCTCGCAAGCTGGTGCCCGCAGGAGGCGGTGCTATCGCACCCGTCCATCGGAGTGTTCTTGACTCATAGCGGATGGAATTCGACGGTGGAGAGTATATGCGGTGGGGTGCCGATGATAAGTTGGCCATTCTTTGCCGAGCAGCACACTAATTGTAGGTATGTCTGCACGGAGTGGGGCATTGGAATGGAGATCGACAACAACGTAAAGAGAAGGGAGGTGGAGGAGTTGGTGAGGGAGTTGATGGAAGGGGAGAACGGGAAGGCGATGAGGAGGAGGGCAGTGGAGTGGAAGCACAGTGCAATCAGAGCGACGCAACCAGGTGGTTCCTCTTTCCAGAATTTGGACGGGTTGGTCAAGGAGCTGCTGCTTTAAAGAAATTGCTTTCATATAGATATGTGGTAAGATAATAAAACCGAACTTATGAAACAGTTTATTTCCCATTTACTTCCTAGGGTTGTAATATGCCTTTCAATCCTGCCAAGGATCGAGCAATAAAATTGTCTTGTTCCCTGCACTGATATACCCGGATAATACTAGCTCTATTAACAAACATAGCTTGATAAAAATATATTAATTAAAAAGGTAAATTATCATATGCGTGCCAATTGCTAAATTATAATTGCCTTCATTTATTACATAACAGTTAATTTGCAATGGTTATGGCATCTATATGGAGATTTGGAATCTCACCAGCAAAAAATCTCGCGAGTGCTCTGTTGGGATTGTCTTGTTTTGATGTTGATGACATGTAACTTTGAAAGTTAAACGGAAATGGCCACTGAGCTGGCCTCAACTTAATTTGTAAAAAACCTTTTGACTTAAAAAGTTGTCCCCGACTTGATTTTCTTGAGGGAAATGGTTCATTTTCTTGAACCCAGAAAAAGTTTCATGGGCTAGGCGCTAGCTATTAGCTCCCTTGGTTGGTATTTCACTGTATATCCTATGGTTTATTTTCTTTCTTTCTTCACTAATTTTAAAGCTAAAAAATTATTTATTAATCATCATTTATTAATCTTAAAAAAATTTTAAAAAAATAATTTATTTTTTAAAAATAATTAATGAATTTTGATAAATATTTTTTTTATTTTTAAATTTATATAGATTTAATGGTGGAGCTATGGTGAGATTTGGCCTTTGTTATCTCAAATGCCATGACCGAAAAACTGCATGCCTATTGAGAGAGCAGTTGTAATGAATAAAAGATGGTGGTAACTAAAATAAACTGATAGGTTTGTGAAGGAGCTGATGTTCCTCAGCTCTGTCATGATAGCCGCCGACATGAAATGCCATGAATGCCGCGATGGAATGCTGTCTTCCTGACATTCACTGAGGGATTTTTTAAACAAATGCGTCGACTCATCTAAAATTTTGAAACATGTACCACGTGTTGACCACGAAACGGGACCACGTATCAAATAGGATGGTTTCCTATGAGCAAAGTCAGATAGATTTATTTATTTTTATTTATTTATTTATTTATTATTTTCTTAAGGAGCAAAGCCGGTGATAGATATGTAGAAATTTCCATGCATACAACTGGCTTCAACACACGATTTTATTATCTTATAGTCCCTGTCCAACCACTTCTTGCATGGTTTATTTTACGATGGAACTTAAGTGCCGGTTATGCAGCCCTTGCTATTTTTCTTTGAATTTTTATTGGTCTTTATTTAAATCTCATATGATGATTGTTGACAAAAAATAAAAATAAAAAATATAATACTCACACCTTACGTAATGCATCTAAGTACCGTTCTTTATTTTAAAATAAAATATATATTTAATTCTTAAACTTTAAAAGTATTTTTCTTTCATCATTATTTTTAAAAAAAATTTTAAAATATTTTTGAACTTTAGTTTTTGTTTTAGTTTAGTCTATATTGTTAAAAAATTTTGATACCGTAAATCCAATAATAATGGAGCATACTTATATGGTAAAGGATGCTAAGTTGGCATCTACTTAGGCAATAGGATGTTTTGACGCAAGAGAGATCCTACTGAAATCTATTGAGAGATCAAAAATTTCTCATCGTTGATCTGATTTTGGGCCAACAAAAATAGGATTGCTGGCAAGATTTCGCTAAAGAGTAGGGTGCTGAAGAATCTCAACTTTCTGAATCTTGAGTCAAACTGTCTCACCGGACCTATTCCATTCGAAATCACTGAATGCTGCAACCTAACCTTCATCGACCTCTACTCTAATGTTATCTTCAGGAATTTGCCGATGGGTTTGTTAGAGGGCTTACTCTTTCTTCAGTTTCTGAAAATAATATTTGGCTTGAAAGTAGGACTTAAGCTTTTGAATTTATACCCAGTGTCGAAGAGCACAATTTTAGCTTTTCTTTTGCTTGGAAATGCTTCCCTCGAAGTGGATCATGCAAGGAGGTGAAGGAGAAATGATGTCAATGGTAGAATGGAACATGGAATTATTCAAGGAGGAGGAGAATGGGCTAGTATGAGAGAGGTCAAGATTGAAATTGACCAAAAGACAATGTAAGGAATGCATGATGGATACAAAGATCGTGAAGATATTTTGATTTTATGGATGATGACAATGATTTTGCTTCATGCTTTTATTGGAGTCGGGAGAGTGGATTCAGTAAAGGCAGAAGCAGTGTGATAAGATCACCTATGGATAAAGAATACTTTGGAAGGTATATTATAAGAGATACAAAAAAAAAAAAGATACAAAAGATCATTGTGAGCTCTTTTAGAAGAAAGAGAGATTATCTAGTTGTGCCTAGGCAGGATTTGAATGAAGGAGATAATGATGGTGCTATATTAGAATCAATAAATGTTGAATTGAAGAGTAATTCAAGCCGAGATTTCAAGAAGAAAGATTTAATGATAAAGGATTGAGGCTTAAGAATAGATGATGATAATCAGAGAAATAAGACCAGTTTATCAAAAGTACTGAAGAAACTTTGATTATCGGTGCCACCAAAAAGCCTAAAATTTGATTAAATTATTCATGGAGCTACTGCTAAGGCAAAGATCACTTTAAGAGCTTCTGCAAAAGAAGTTTTAAAGGTGGATTTGAAAGAAGATTTGGATACGAATAAAATTAGAAGCTCAAAAGGCCAAGCATATGTTGTTTAAAATGCCTAGCTAAAATGCTAAAGTCCTTCTCTCTGGTACTAGGCAAAAAGTCAAAGGCCTCAATTTTTTTTCAACAAATTTTTTGACCATGTCTCTGGCAACCTCTTCTTCTCCAAGCTCCCTTTCGATGATCTTGAGGAAAATCCCATCCTTTGTTTTGCCCATTACTCTGGCATGAAGGGTGGCAAGGACTAATATGGTGCTCAGACGAATGCCTACATAGCCACTATGATGCTTCTCTCTACCATCATCGCGTTGCTTCATCGGCAGCTCTCATCTTCCTCAACCAAAGTGGGCGTGGTGGTGGCAGGTGTGAGAATGAGAATGGCGACATATCGCTGCCATAAAAGGTGATACTGTGAAGAAGGATTTAACATTTTACACAATATAATACCAATCAAAACTTCAATAAAAATAATTTATTATTCAAGTAGAATGCAGACTTAGCATTCTCTGCCAATGTAAGCGTGCCACATCAACAGAGGATTTTATATTTTTTTTATTGTAAAAAAAATGAAAATAAAATATTTTCAAAGTTTAAAAATTAAATATGTACTTTATTTTACTATCGGCTGGCAATGCTGACTTGATCAAAAGGCACTCCATACGCCTTCTTAATACTGCCGTTGTGCTGTCCAACCAATGCGTTCTCTTTGACTAAATGTTGGTCATCTTCCAACCAGAGTCCAGTGACTTCCTGCTCCATCTCCAAGCTTCTTGTTCTAACTACAAAATTTTCACCACTAGTTCCCAAAGCGTAGAATTTGGATTATCTGGCTGGCCGCCCTTGACCGCGTCAAGGTGGTCCTACTCCCTGACCAACATGGATACATCTCCTTTTTGCAGAGAGATATAAACGTGCCTGTCATTTTTGTCCTATGCTGAACTATAATAATTGATAAAATATTTACTATGAATATTCAAATTTCATAGATAAAATAATTATCGAATTAGAGGAGACGGAGACAGGAGGCAAGTTGGGGCCGGAGATGCCAGCGATGAGGCAGTTCCTTTTGGATCTCTCCTAGCAATCATAGAGATAGAGATGGTGTAAGTCACGAAGGCTGAGGTCGGCAACATGGCTCGGCACTATGGATCCTTGCTCTGTCGCTGAGGAAAGAGTGACAAAAAGAAAAAGTGAGCTTTAGTCGATAACAAAATAGAATTAAATAATTCTTGCGGTGGACGGGTAGGAATAAAGGCACTGCTAAGTTGTTTTTTTTTTTTTTTTGGTCTCTGTTTTTTTGGGCCTCTGTTTTTTTGGGCCTCCTGGCACATGCATGGACCATGATAAAGCAGCCGCCCATCTTCCGTTTCCGTTTCAACATTGTTAGTTGAGAATATTTCACAATCTACAATTGAAGATCAGCTCAGAGACTAAGATATTTTGAATTAATTAATCTGATCCTTGTCGCTAGTGCATGCAACTTGAAAACCTACAGGATCCGACTGCGATGGATCCCATGCGCATCAAGGGGTGAGATGCTGAGAGCTGGCGGTAAGATGGATGATTGAAGGAGACAGCGTGGCTCTAGCAAAAAGATATATCGATATCACTCAACGTAGGATGTGAAGGGCAAGGCAAAGATCTTTCGGTGCTTAGTCAGCGAAAAGGAGGAGGAGATGGCTAGCAACGGATTTTGCAGCTATACTTTCACTAATGGAGAGTTTAGAGAGGGAGAAAAGGTCCGGACGGCCGTAAATATGGGAGAGTATTTAATTTTACTTGAGTTTGATGATTTACAATAGTGACACTTCTTCAGGAGAAATGTCACTTTTAAAGTTGAGATGATTAGATATGGCAATGAATGGAATGGAGCAGGATAGGATTGAAGATCCTAATTCATCCTCCTAAATAAAATAATTCTATTTTTTTGTTAAAAAAAATAATTTTATTTTCATAAATAGAAATTTTTTTATGCCTATTCCTATTCCGTAGAAAAAAATAAATTTCTGTCCCTACTTTATTACCCCCTTTAATGCACATCGTTCCTCTTCTAATAATATATATAAATTTTTAATAAAAATTGTAAAGATACTTTTGTAGATATAAAAATATATAAAGATATTATATGAAATCAGTACGAATGATCTTTCCGTCTTAGTTGACTTCCATATTTAGCAACAAAATTAAATATTTTTTTTGAGTAAAATGATAGAAACCATCGCAATATTTTTTTACTCATCAATGAAATGAAGTGCAGATCAAAGTTAAGAAAGGAATGCGGCGTAAAACAACGCAAGAAGGGGGATGTGGGAATCCCGAGACCTATAATTTTTACAATCCAATATAAGCCCAACTAACGAAGTCCAGCGCAAACCGAGAGTCAATACCCCATTCAAGACTGGTAGGAGTGTCGATGTAAAAAAGTCCTAAACACTCTGCTTGAGAACGCATAGCTACCAGCCCAACCTAGATGGGCCACTGCGTTAATGTCCAGATACTCAAACCCGATGCCCACCTCCTGTTACCTAATTCATTTAACGGCAATATTGAACGGTTTGCCTTGCTGGGTCCGTCTAGATTTTTTGCAGGGCTGCAACCGCTATCACACCATCGATGGCTCCACCCATTCGAGATCCCTTTGGCCGACTCCACGGTATCTCCTATGGTATAGTCTTCGACGGCGATTTCCATTGCCACTACAATCCAATCCGTCTGCTGCTCTTCAGCTCGGCATTGATATCACCTCTCTCCAATCGAGACATATTTGTCTCATTGCCGTGCTCCACCACCGCGGTCACGGCTAACAATCGACCGCTGCCGAACCCTCCATGCCGCTACATGTCGTCACTCAACAACAACTCCGCGGCCTGTGCTCTGTGGTGATTTTTCAGAACAGTAGAAGCGTATCCTTAGCCAAACCATTGATATTGCAAACGATCATCAAGTCATTCTAGGTTATGCAATTTACTGTAGTCATTTCATAGAATCGGAGATGGATGGATTTGATATCCGCGTCCGCGGAGATATCCATGAAAAATTCTGGAAGTGTCATGATTTTCCTCTGATGAGCTCAAATCAGATCATTGGTATTATTTTAATAAAACTTTCATGAACGAGTTTAGCATGGATCGCGACAAAGTCAAAGGATTGAAAGCTCATGACATGTCACGGGCACCTGTCGAGCACATGCGATTGGATATGCTTTGCCAGCCATTCTTTGCTCGTGATCCTAGAGAAGCCAAATCTCAATAATCATTATGTCGACCATTTAAATCAATATATTATAAGATATGATGCATTATCTAATACTTTGAATGGAGAACCATTTTACTTATGTAGAGGATTGCGAATACCATAGCAACTTTCGGTCTTTGTGGTCAAAGTTCTGTTATCAAAAAGAGGTCTATCTCTCTTATTTCTTCTCTGCTTCTAACCCTGCTTCGAGAGTAGCTACGAGAGCTGGGAAATTGGATGCTTTCTCTAGAGTCCTGTTCTTCACATGGAAGTTGCTTCGTAAGGGCCTTCCTACATTGATCTAAACTAGCGGCATTGAAAGAGAGCTAAAGGCCGAGTGAGGGCCAAAGATTGAAAGCCGATGTAGAATCGATCATGAACTATTGGCTGAGTTTAATATGCTAAGTACTAGTATAAAAACTAATTTATGTATATATCACCAGGTTAGATTGTTAGACATGAACTACTGACATAAATTTGTCAGTATATCGATGATTATGTTGTACATATGGATATATTGGTGATGTTAGTGTTTGGTATAATTTATGTTAGTATTTGTTTGGTTTTATGGTTTTACAGCTAGTTTTATAGATATGTTATGTTATTTTCTATAAAAAATTATTTTGTTATACAATTTCGTTCAAGATTTTCTTGACATATTCATGATAGTATGTATAGAATATCTACTAGGCTTTTAGCTCATTATTTTCCCCTATCGCCATGTTTTAGAGGAAAATGATACGCTTATCTGCTGGATTCAGACTTAGGCATTGGGCACAGAAGTGAGATTGATGTATAGTTTTCTTATTTTATTTGATATTGTACATTCCTAATATCTACTTGGAGGTTGATATTCAGATTTTTATATACTAATATGATGATGATTTTGTGATGGTATTTTGAAACATACGAGTTTAGCTTCTATAGATGATTTCATGATATTGCTTATGTTGAGGTTTAGTAGGCATTGTGTGCTCTTAGGGTTCACTTTAAGAGTATGCGGCCGTGTTGCGATGTTCTTGTACCAAGTTCTGTGACAAACCTATCAACTAAAGTTTAAAACCATCAATTTGTTTTATTTTTTCTCCAATCCATTTAATTTCTTGCAAGCAAGCTATATTAATTCTTCTTCTAGTCATTGTATTTATTAGTTCCATTATTTTTTCTATTAATAACTCTATATTCTAAGTTATTAAATGTTACTGCTAATTTCTAACATTGAACAGCAATGGATGAGATTTTTTCATAGAAAATCGGCAAAGCATCTTACCAATTTGTAGAATCTTTGCTAAGAAAATGCAAATCTAGATAAGGAATCACTTGACAATGATCAAGAGTCAAGACTTATAGCCTCATAACTTTTGCATAGATAAACACACCAAAGAACCCGGAGCTTCTTCCGGGGTTAACTCTCCGACGCTCAAGTTAGCTCTCGAATTCAAGAAAATCTAGCTAAATTAAAAGGTGTAGTCTTCAAAGCGAGAGGAAATGAGTCTTATCTACCCATGGATGAAGCTTTTTTCCCTTTATTTATACGTGTTTGGAATGAATTTATTTTGTTAACTAAGGGTCAGACTTTTTGGTAATGAACGGCTTTAGATTGTTGATTTAACCTTAGCGGGTTAAATCAATTCTTGAAGTGCAAAAAATGGTTAGAAAGTAATCCTAATTAACTTACTTTAACTAATCAAGTTTTAACACACAAATTTAATATTTATTTAATCATCCCCTAACAATTTTTGTAATCTTATTTTGCCATATTGTTATGTTATCCTTTTGATACTTTTTCCTTTATCGCTAAACATATTTATTTTTTTATTTTTATTTTTATTTTTTTAGATTAGTTTCTTTATTCTATCTATCCATGAAAGTGTGATGTGATGCGTAGCTTACTTTTAACACTTTCATGGATAGATATCAATAAAAAAATAATTTGCTTACTTTTCACCACACTTAGATGGATGCTAATGGAATGCGTTGCTTTTAAGAACATTTCTACCTATCCTTACAAAACTTTCCATTATATTTGAGGAATGATATAACATATTGCTTCAAAGATCATTCTAATTTCTACAATTTTTGCTTTTAGATTTATGTTTATATTTGTTGATTCATCTTTGAGTCAGCTGAAGGTAATCTTGAACCAGTGGCTGCCCTAGGTTTTTTTTTTCCCTTAATTTTATAACACCTATCACATAGGATGTGGATTGGCGCTCATAACAGAACCAAGAACTGCTCCGCGTCAGGTCCGTCAAATTGGTTACTTCCATCCATTCTCCCACTTTGTTGAGCCAATTTTAGGTCGAGCTGATCCACCATCATGTGGTTCATCCATCAGCTAATGACTCCCTTTTGTATTCTATAAGACTCATGACTTCATTCTCGCGTGATTAACCTGATCCATGAGCCATGTGTTACTCTGTCTAATAATAACTGCTCTTGTGTAAATTTTATACTCTTCAGTGCGATGTCTTTCTGATATTTTCTTATGGGCATTTATGGATCGATAGCTCAAATTAAAGGAAGGCATGCCTTCCTCCGGCGATATAATGCTCGGGAACAAGCCCTTCACCTCCTTCAACCGAAAAAGAGAAGCACTTCAGAGAAAGAGAGAGGAAATATGACTACCGCATCAAAGAAGCCTCATGCAGTGTGCATCCCCTACCCAGCCCAAGGCCACGTAACACCCGTGCTAAAGCTAGCCAAGATCCTCCACTTCCATGGCTTCTACATCACCTTTGTCAACACGCACTTCAACCACAAACGCCTCCTCAAGTCCAGAGCCATCTCCTCCCTCGACGGCCTCCCGGACTTCCGCTTCGAGTCCATCCCCGACGGCCTCCCTCCTTCGGACGAGAATGCCACCCAAGACGTCCCCTCCCTTTGCAATTCCATCCCCAAAAACTGCCTTCCCCCCTTCCGTGAGCTCATAGCAAAGCTCAATGACCCTTCTTCTCCTACACCCGCCGTGTCATGCATAGTTTCCGATGGGGTCATGAGCTTCACCCTCGACGTTTCCAGGGAGCTCGGAATCCCCGAGGTCTTGTTCTGGACCCCTAGTGCATGTGGCTTCATGGGCTACCTCCACTACCAACACCTCTCTGAAAGAGGCATCTTTCCTCTCAAAGGTTACTAACTTTCTAAAGGCAAGTCAATATATGCCGTCACAATATCAATACATCGATACTTATAATTCTTCTCTCTTAATTGGTGTACAGATGCTAGTGATCTCACTAATGGATATCTCGACACACCCATCGATTGGATTCCGGGGATGAAGAACGTGCGGCTAAAGGACTTGCCATCCTTTTTTCGTACGCCAGACTCCGAGGACATCATGTTCAATTTCTTTATCCGTGAGGTGCAGAGAGCGTCCATGGCGTTGGCGATCATATTGAACACCTTCGACGAATTGGAACGTCCTGTACTGGATGCGATGGCACCGATGCTCCCTCCTATCTATACCGTGGGACCTTTATCCTTGCTCTCTCGCCAATTCCCTACGAGCCCATTAGCATCGATAAGCTCGAACCTATGGAAGGAAGAGCCAGTTTGCTTGGAGTGGCTCGAAGGGAGAGAGCCCGGGTCGGTCGTGTTCGTGAACTTCGGAAGCATTACAGTGATGACCAACGAGCAGCTGATCGAGTTTGCATGGGGCCTGGCAAACAGCAAGCACGACTTCTTGTGGGTGATCAGGCCTGACCTTGTGAGAGGGGCCTCAGCTGTGCTTCCACCAGAGTTCTTGAGTGAGACCAAGGAGAGGAGTCTGCTCGCAAGCTGGTGCCCGCAGGAGGCGGTGCTATCGCACCCGTCCATCGGAGTGTTCTTGACTCATAGCGGATGGAATTCGACGGTGGAGAGTATATGCGGTGGGGTGCCGATGATAAGTTGGCCATTCTTTGCCGAGCAACAGACTAATTGTAGGTATGTCTGCACGGTGTGGGGCATTGGAATGGAGATCGACAACAACGTAAAGAGAAGGGAGGTGGAGGAGTTGGTGAGGGAGTTGATGGAAGGGGAGAACGGGAAGGCGATGAGGAGGAGGGCAGTGGAGTGGAAGCAGAGTGCAATCAGAGCAACGGAACCAGGTGGTTCCTCTTTCCAGAATTTGGAGCGGTTGTTTAAGGAGGTGCTGCTTTGAAGAAATTGCGTTCGTATGGATATGCAGTCGGATTTGTAGTAAGATTTATAAAGCTAAGGCTTATGAAACAGTTTATTTCCTATGTTTGCAATATGTCTTTTGATCCTACCATTGATCGAGCAATAAAATATCTGGTTCCCTGCAATGATATGTCCGGATTACACAAGCTCTACTAACTAACATGGCTTGATCAAAATATATTAGAAAGGTAAATTATCACATAGGTGCCCATTGATAATTTATTAGATAACTGTTAATTTGCGATGGCATCTATATGAAGACTTAGAATCTCACCAACAAAAAACCTCACGGGTGCTCTGTTGGGATTGTCCTGTTTCGATGTTAATGGCCTGTAACTATGAAACTGAAGCGGAAATGGTATCAGCAAAAACCTGTTGATCTAAAATGTTGTTCCCGGATGAGTTGCTTGCTGTGTTAGATGCAGATGCTAGGGGAATTTCTTTTCCCCAGACATTTGTAATGCTCTTTCCTATGTAATTCTTCTTTCTTATCAAAAAAAAAAAGAAAAAAAATTGTCCCCGACTTGATTATCTTGACGGAAATGGTTCGTTTTCTTGAGTCCGGAAAAGGTTCCATGGGCTAGCTGCCAGCTACTAGCTCCGCTGTTTGGTATTTCACTGTACAATGACTTTGTTCCACGGAGGGTTCAATGTCTAGTGCACATCATCATGGCTTCCTATGAGCAAAGCCGGTGACAGATGTATAAAAATTTCAAATGCGTGCAACTGACTTCAAGACGCGATTTTATTGTCTTAGAGTCCATGGCCGATCAATTTATTCTATTACTAGCTTGCAACCCTGACATGATCAAAAAGAAACCGAACCGCCTTCATAATAATGCTGTTGTACCGTCCAAACGGTACATTGACTTCTTAACTAAATGTTTCACTTTCCCTCCCAGAGTCTAGGGACTTTTAGCTCCACCTCCATTCTTGTTTCACTTTCCTTCCCAGAGTCTAGGGACTTTTAGCTCCACCTCCATTCTTCTTGCTCCAACTTCAAAATTTTCGCCACTGGTTTCCAAAGCGTGCGTAGATAAAATAGTGACTAAATCTATCCGCGACCGCGCCAAGTTAATCCTACTCCTTGACCTACATCGGTAGATCTCCCTTTCCCAAAGAAATATAAACGCAGCTGTCATTTTTAACCTATGATGCTTGTTGATTACTAAACCACTGTCATAAAAAAATAAAAAAATAAAAAAATAAAAAACGAAACTACGTTACTACGAATATTCCAAGTTCATAGATAAAATAGTTATCGAATTCAACGAGACGAAGATAACAAGAAGGCAAGTGGGTGATGCATGCAAGGGATGATGCGACTCATTTTGGATTTCTCCGAGAAATAATAGAGATACTGTACAAGAAGGTTACGCAGGCTGCGGCCGGCAGCAGGGCTCCGACCCACGTTAATGGATCCAAAGCGGTGCCTCTGCCGTTTGGGAAAAGACACTGCAAAACACGGTCTGGAGGGCTATCAATCAACCTCCCGGTTTATCGTTTATGAAGACATTTTACCAACTACCGTTTTTTTTTTCTCCGATCTCCCGGCACGTGCATAGACCATGGCAAAACAGCTGTCCCATCACCCATTTCTCGCATCATCAATTCAATAATCAAACATTATTAATTAAGAATATTTGAGAGCCTGGAATTAAAGAATCACTCAAAATTCAAAAATTCTGGAAATTTGAAGGTTGCCGTCTGTTTTGCCCATAGATGCAAAGGACTTAGAATATTTTCTTTTCTTTTCTTTTTTATTTTTTTAAGGGGAGTGAGAGACCTAATATACCATCATACGATCGTGTTTCCGTGACACACGCTAGCTAACAATCTCTTCAACGTGATAAACCAATTTAGAGACCTCATTCCTTGCACCATTGATTGCCCATGCAGCATTAACCTACTCGTTTCATATATTGAGATGTAGACAGAATTGCATGATATTGCCTTAGCACGTCACATAGCACAGGCATAAATACATTTACCATAACTCAGCACCACAATAAACTCTCAAATGTTCGGTTAGAACAGAACCATTGCATCCTTTGCATATAATGGCCAAGTAATAACCGCCTAATAATGCCTTGATAGTTGTTTTCTAGTAGCTAATATCTATATGGTTGTTTTCATATCGAGCATCGTCGGTACAGCCATAAATGCTCCCTAGGATTACAACAACGATCCAGTGAGAAAAGTATATTGACAAAAAATTTTTCGTAATTTATCCTTTTATCTAAATATTATATCTTTCTTTTAAGATCCTTGTTAGAAAATTTTATATTTAGATCTTTATATGTTACAGGTGTGCCTTTGTTACTAATAATCGTGCATCCGTCAATTAATTTTATGCATTTGGTATTGTGCTATGATGGTTTTGTAATGTAAATTTGAACCATATCATTGATAGAAAGAGGAAAATAAAAGGCTAACTTCCTTTGCAAAATGCATTTATATTTTCTATTGCAAAATCATTGTGATGCAGCATAAAATGGACAAGCAACCAATGAATGACATGTGGCCGAAAGGATTCATAAAGGTAAGGATAACAACATATAGGGTTTGGATAGTAAAAAATTGGATTCAGTTTAGTTTCAATATTAAGATTTTAAAATCTGATTTAAACTGGGTCGAATTTGGATTTAGAAAATTGGATACTCAAAAAAACTCGGCTTTCCAAGTTATAAAAGTTATTATATTTTTAATGGTTACTTCTCCCATCTAGTTGTTCGAGCAATCAAGAGCTTTAGTTTAGTAAGTTGATTGTAACTACCCGCTTTACTCATCCTGCCTATCTTACTCATGGCCCCTCTATAAAGAGACAGAAACTCTCTACTCATTGCTTCGAGTGAAGCTCTTCGCTCCTTTGAGGGATGGCATGGTCTCCTCTTTCTACTCCTCTCCTCTTCTCTCTTTTTATTTCTCTCTCTTCCCTCTCTTTATTCTTCTCCCTCATCTTCGGTCCTCTAATTGAGATCAGAATCAGGATTTAACGATCGACGATGAGTGGCAATGAATTTCTCTAACTCATTTTAGTGCCAAAAAGCATCATATTTACTTTCTCTCTCTTTTATCCTGAATTCTTTTTAGGGGCACTTTCCTTACTTCGATCGTGCTCTTTTCTTGCTGAAGTTTTTATTTATTTAAAAAAATTTGATTTTTTTGCTTGATTTGAGCTTTCCATTCTAACTCTAGGTTTTTAGGCATTTTTTTTGTTCCTTTGCAAGATTTTTATTTTTTTTTCCTCAAATTTTTTGATTTTTTGAGATTGTGGATTTTTTTGACTGAATCTCATTTTCTCTACCAAGATTATTGCATGTTTATTTTGATTTTCTCTTTGATTTCTTGCAATTTCCCTCCATGTCATTTTTTTCGTATAAGTTTGTTTATTTTCCACCTCCTCTTACTTCCTAAGCTCAGAAACGAAATCCCATCTCCAAAAAATTAGAGAATGTGATGCTGGTCATGGTTATCGTAGCACCACTAACATGTGTCACTGAGGCCCTCACCATAGGTCTCCTCACCGTTGCCTTCGCCAAGACCCACCTCCCTTTCCCGATAAGCTTAATCTCTCCATTAGATCCCCTTAATCTATTTTAGTCTATCTTAATCATCTTTTACGGTTCAACTTTTGGCAAGAAATTTACAGTATCAAGGGCTGCGAGCTAGCTTGCTCCTGAGTGACTCCAGTCTGGACCCGATAGAGGAATATATTTCAAGTTTTAGTCATGCTTGGGTTCTACAGATTGGGTGAAGTCGGTGTAACAACCGGCCGTCACTAAGTTTATGTTATCTTTTTTATTATTATTATTATTATTAAGTTCGAGATGTATCTTGTATAATTTACTTCAATTTTATTTGAGTTATAAAATTAATATAAAGATTAAAAAATAAATTAAAATTTTAATTTTGAGTCAGATTCGGGTCAAATAACTAGTTTGATCAAATTTGATTTTCATGACCGATTTGAATACGGTTCGATTATGGTTTTAACAAACTGATCTGGTTTTAGGTTCAAGTTTATTTTTTTTTTTTTGAAAAAAATAGTTTTAAAACCACTTTTGATTTTTCAATTTAAAATCGAGTATGAGTTTGGATTGGACAAAAAAAAAAAAAAGGAATATCTAAATCGTTGCCATCAGGAAGATAAACCCATCAAAGGTGCTGCCCTCTCCGAAAAGTAGTTCATGTCCAACTTTTTATTATTAAATGGGCTAAATCAAGAGGACTTTCTTAGAATAGAGATATGATTGAAAAATCAGATCTATTTTAAAAATTTACTTTCTCTTCCTTCCTGACTTAAATATCAAAGAGTTTTTTAGAGAACATTTTGGATTTTTATCAGTTCTTTTACAAAAAAAAATCTCTCTCCACCTTGACAGTCTATGCTTCGTCAATTAAATTTTCATCTTTATATTAGTTGGTATTCGAAAGCTAATTTTGATTATTTTCATTTGTTTTAATTTAATTTTTAAGAAATAAAATAATAATTGTTAAAATACTACCTGCTATAAAAAAAAAAAAGCAATGGAGAATAGAAATAATATACTAATATTTGACAATACAAGCATTAACAAAACATTTGGCAAAATATATTAACAAAATGTAAGATTGGTTGCTTAATGAGAGAAAGATAGGCAAATATTACAAAATATCACCTTCATATTATCTTTTGATAGGCTTGGAACATATATGATTTGGTTTGGCGTAATGGAAGGTCTTCTAGCGCTCACATCTGGTACCGTAGGCCACATTTACTCGGAGATGTGAGCGACTTCCATATCTAAGGAATGGACGTCTCTCTTTTTCTGCTGATTACACACTATCCTCCGCCATCCTTCAAAAAAAAAAAGAAAAAAAAAAAAATCCTTGGCCTGCATTAAGACTTTTGCTAGCTTTTTCCTAGTGGCAATCTGTCCAGAAAATGAAAAGATTCTGTTTTAAGAATATGTAATTTTTTTTCTTTTTTTTTCTTTTTTTTTTTTAAAATAAATTTTATATCAATATAATTTTCTTTTTTTTCATCTCCTTGGCATTTTACACCAAATAGATCATGACTGCTCATCTGTCCAATAATTTAATTAGTGGCTGTGGCAGTCTCCAATCGACGGACTATAGACTTTCTTCAGAAGCCTCTATCTTCCCTCTTTTTCTTCAATAAATTAGGTGGCGGCCTCCCCTTCATCAAAAAAAGAAGAAACGTATCATCCATGAATGATGATCAAAACAAATCTCTTTGGCTTCTTTGTTGTGGCACCTATGGAATTGCAGGAATCAGGAGCTGCGTCAAGGCTTCCATTTCTTAATTTAATTAGAATCATGCGGCCGACAAGGAGACTTTTCGAAATCCGATGCCTTGATTTAATTAGGATTTGGTGAGCCGACACGTAGCTTTTTCATACCTCCATCCTTGCCGTGCAACGGCCAGCTCTATAATGGGAACAGGAAAACCATTGAAAGGAATAGGCGAGGAAAAGGACGGACTTCTCAGAATTTCTGACAAGGAAGTTTGAAACTGTTGAAGGCTGATGCAGTGAGACATCGAAATCTACGTTAACGCAACCCATGTGGGTTGTACCCAAGTAACAGAGGTTCGTGAGGAGGCAGGACGGCCCAAAGTTTGCTGTGCTATCCAGCCAAACCTTCTTCATGCGCAGCATTCTATGAGATGTTTGTTCCTTCGAATCATCTCTTGGCTCTTTCAAAGCGAACCAATGTGTGGATTTCCTTGCTAATCTTGCTTCCTCGGGGCATAACTCTGCTCTTACTTTCTGGATGGAGAATTTTCCTCCCGGGCTTCATCTTGTTACTGATGCTATGCTATGTTGCGCCCTATTTCTTGGGTTTTATCCAGATGTGTAACGAGTAAAACAGGGGGAAAACACCAAAGGAATGGCAATTTTATGCATACGAAAAAGTTCTAACAACAGGAACCCGAGTGTTACTGGCGATCACCGCTCCATTCATCTTTTATATTACCAGTTTGGGTGATAGAGTTGGTGCAGTATCTGGTTACGTTATATTTCAAAGTTCTATTGATGACCAAGCAGCCACTTCGATGGAGCGGTCATCTGGCATTTTTCGTTATTGGGAATGAAGAGTCGCCAGACCCAACTTTAACATTTGCCGGGCTTTAAAACACTTTTAGGCTCCTTATCACCAGCCCAACCAAACAAAGCATCATATGTTTTGGGATATTACCATCACACCACAAGGTTACAGCTAGGGCCGACACAATGGAATCAAAGTCCGCCCACTTTGTTCATGTCGCAAGGAGTGATGTCATCCGAGCAAAATTGCCGATTAAGCATCGTATCAACACTTTCCGACCATATTTGTAGCCCACCACATGCACCATTCCTTGGGAAGCTTTCCCATCCTCTATGGCAGTTAGCCACAGAGATGCAAGAATACTAGTTAAGGCTTGGCAATATATTATTCAGCCAATCATCCACTTTCGTGCAGGGTTGATGCGCTGAGCAAGGAAATCATCCGCCATACAGCTGAGCAAGGAAATCATCCGCCATATAGCTGCGATGTTTAGCATTTTATATATTTGCCAATTCATCTTTAAGTCGGCTGAAGGAACCCTTGAACTAGCGGCTGCCCTAAAGCTTCTTTCCCATCTTGTAACGCCAATCCAACCAAGGAGAACTGGGTGTGGATTGGAAGTCAGCAAAATCACGTGTCTGGATGTCACCGTCAAATTGGTGCAGCCGTCCATTTTCCCTCTTTCCTATAACACGATGTCTTTCTGATATTTTTCTTACCGACATGCGTTGATCAGTAATTCATATTACAAAGTCGACTATCATACCTCCACAAGGTGTTAGCGCTCCTTCCTCCGGCTATATAGAGGGGTATGTAGAAGCACTTTCGCATCCTTCATCCAAAATAAAAGAGAAGCCCTCTACGGAGCGAGAGAGAGAGAGAGAGAGAGAGAGAGAGGAAATATGGGTTCCATGCCAGAGAAGCCTCATGCAGTGTGCATCCCCTACCCAGCCCAAGGCCACATAAGCCCCATGCTAATGCTAGCCAAGCTCCTCCACTTCCATGGCTTCTACATCACCTTTGTCAACACCCACTTCAACCACAACCGCCTTTTCAAGTCCGGAGCCATCTCCTCCCTCGACGGCCTCCCGGACTTCCGCTTCGAGTCCATTCCCGACGGCCTCCCTCCTTCCGACGAGAATGCTACCCAAGACGTCCCCTCCCTTTGGAATTCCATCCCCAAAAACTGCCTTTCCCCCTTCCGTGAGCTCATAGCAAAGCTCAATGACCCTTCTTCTCCTACACCCGCCGTGTCATGCATAGTTTCCGATGGGGTCATGAGCTTCACCCTCGACGTTTCCAAGGAGCTCGGAATCCCCGAGGTCTTGTTCTGGACCCCTAGTGCATGTGGCTTCATGGGCTACCTCCACTACCAACACCTCTCTGAAAGAGGCATCTTTCCTCTCAAAGGTTACTAACTTTCTAAAGACAAGTCAATATATGCCGTCACAATATCAATACATCGATACTTATAATTCTTCTCTCTTAATTGGTGTACAGATGCTAGTGATCTCACTAATGGATATCTCGACACACCCATCGATTGGATTCCGGGGATGAAGAACGTGCGGCTAAGGGACTTGCCAACCTTTTTTCGTACGCCAGATGTTCAATTTCTGTAACCGTGAGGCGCGGAGAGCGTCCATGGCGTCGGCGATCATATTGAACACCTTCGACGAATTGGAACGTCCTGTACTGGATGCGATGGCACCGATGCTCCCTCCTATCTATACCGTGGGACCTTTATCCTTGCTCTCTCGCCAATTCCCTGCGAGCCCATTAACATCGATACGCTCGAACCTATGGAAGGAAGAGCCAGTTTGCTTGGAGTGGCTCGAAGGGAGAGAGCCCGGGTCGGTCGCGTACGTGAACTTCGGAAGCATGACAGTGATGACCAACGAGCAGCTGATCGAGTTTGCATGGGGCCTGGCAAACAGCAAGCACGACTTCTTGTGGGTGATCAGGCCTGACCTTGTGAGAGGGGCCTCAGCTGTGCTTCCACCAGAGTTCTTGAGTGAGACCAATGAGAGGAGTCTACTCGCAAGCTGGTGCCCGCAGGAGGCGGTGCTATCGCACCCGTCCATCGGAGTGTTCTTGACTCATAGCGGATGGAATTCGACGGTGGAGAGTATATGCGGTGGGGTGCCGATGATTAGTTGGCCATTCTTTGCCGAGCAGCAGACTAATTGTAGGTATGCCTGCACGGAGTGGGGCATTGGAATGGAGATCGACAACAACGTAAAGAGAAGGGAGGTGGAGGGGTTGGTGAGGATGTTGATGGAAGGGGAGAAGGGGAAGGAGATGAGGAGGAGGGCAGTGGAGTGGAAGCAGAGTGCAATCAGAGCAACGGAACCAGGTGGTTCCTCTTTCCAGAATTTGGAGCGGTTGTTTAAGGAGGTGCTGCTTTGAAGAAATTGTGTTCGTATGGATATGCAGTCGGATTTGTAGTAAGATTTATAAAGCTAAGGCTTATGAAAGAGTTTATTTCCTATGTTTGTCATACGTCTTTTGATCCTACCATGATCGAGAAATAAAATATCTGGTTCCCTGCAATGATATACCTGGATTACATTAGCTCTACTAACCAACATGGCTTGATCAAAATATATTAGAAAGATAAATTATCACGGAAAAAAAATAGCAATCATTAATTTATTTTACATTCACATGCTTCATTTCTTTGATTTTCTCTACTTTTGAAATGGAAGTTACAAACACATAGAAGTATTTTTTCTTCGTCCCTTCCTCAAGCTCCCTTCTTCAAGCTCCCATATATCTTTCTGCTCATCATGGTTACTGCACTTGGACATGGAAAATGCTATGCCGCGTTAGAACTTATTCCTTATGGTCTATAATGCGCACAAGGTACTCTTCATAAGTTAAATCTTTTTTAACTGAATGGATTTAAAATATACTTTCTTAACATAGAGACAATGAACACATTGTGCACCCCAAAGAGTATCAGTTGTAAAGCTAGACTGTATGACCCAAGAAGAAGACTTTGTTCATCCAAAAGTTATATTTCTCCAACTTGGCATATAGCTTCTTTTCCCAAAGAGTTTGCAGAACAATTCTTAAGTAGTTCTCATGCTTTGACTTTTTGAATACACCAAGATGTCATCGATGAAGACCACTACAAATTGATCTAAGTATGGCTTGAATATTCTATTCATCAAGTCCATGAATGCTGTCAGGGTGTTTGTCAATCCGAACGGCATCGCCAAGCACTCATAATGGCCATACCTAGTTCTAAATACAGTCTTGGGCACATCCCTAAATTTGATTTTAAGCTAATAATACCCTGATTGGAGATCAATCTTTGAGAACACTTGTGCTCCCTAGAGTTGATCAAATAGATCGTCAATCTTCGGCAAAGTACACTTGTTCCGCACTGTCACCTTATTAATTTTTCGGTATGAGCCGAAAAATGCCATCTTTTTTTTTGACAAATATTATTGGGACACCCCAAGGAGAAACACTAGGTTTGATAAATCCTCTATCCAATAGCTCCTGCAACCAACCTTTCAACTCCTTAACTCAGCTAGAACTGTACAGTAAGGAGCTTTAGAGATAGGTCCAGTGCTAGGGGCCAAATCAATGGTGCATTCAACCTCTCAGTCTGTAGGCAATTCGATCAATTCCTCAGGGAAGACCATAGGAAATTCTCGAACAACCAGAATCTCTTCCAACTTAATCTTTCTCTGTTGAAGGTCCTTGACTATAGCAAGAAACTCCTGACAACCTTTCCTTATATATTTTTCAGCCTGTAGAGCTGACACCATCACTAATGCAAAATCCTCCTGACTTTCAGTAAAACTGAATTCAAACTGATTAAAAATTTTAAAAATTACCTTCTTATTGAAATAGTTAACTTAAGCATGGTAGGAGGCCAACATGTCCATCCCTAAGATACATCAAAATTTTTTAATAGGAGGACTAGCAGATCAGCTTCCAAGTCTTTATCCTCAATATTTAGTAGACAAAATCTACGTACTGAATCTACTACCAGCACATCTCCATTAGGAAGAACAATATTCAACTATAGCTCTAGAGGGATAGGTGTCAAATATGCATTCCTGGCAATAAAATCATCAAACACGAATGAATGTGTGGCACCCGAGTCTACTAAGGTGTGAGCAAAAGAGTTAGCTACTTTTATCATACCTGATTATAAAATTTAACTTTTCTTAAATGTTTTAAGATTTAATTATAATATTGTCTTTCTTATCTATCATTTAAGATCAATGCACAGCACAAAATAACAAAGCAAAAATTTAGAAATCTTAAATTAACGGGCATACCTGTCACTACTGAGTTAGAGGCAGCAACATCCTAATGTGTAAGGGTATAGACCCTTTCCTGAGTCCTGAGCTACTGTTGACTCCTTCCTTGATCTAAAGGGGGTTGTCATTCTTCTTAAATGGACGGGTGGCGAATTTATGGTCCATACTTTCATAGATGTAACAGGCACCAGTCAATCTATGGTAGTCCTTGCCTGAGTTGTACTCTCCATTGTAAGGACATTGGGCTTCTTTACCCTTTTGACCATATGGAACCTGATATGAATTTCTTTTCTTTGAATGCCCCGAACTCTAACCAAAAAAGGGCCCCTTCCTCTTCATTTGTTCGTTCCTTTTCCACTGCACCTCATTCACATCTCTTTTTATTAGTAGGTCTTTATTGATCACAGCATCATAGGAGAGAAGTTCAAAGGCATTCACGGCCTGTCTCAGTCTGGCCCTCAGTCCTTAAATGAATCTTTGGATCTTGGCCCCTCCAGTAGCTATCATGGCAAGGGCACACCGGATCAATCTAGTAAACTCGACTTCATATTGGGCCACCAACAGATTCTTCTGCTCCAATTTAATGAATTCTGACTCCTTTTGGTTGGAACACTCTTGCGGAAATATTTGTTGAAGAAAGCTTCCTTGAATTCCCTCCAACTAACAGTCCTGCCATTTCGCCTGTGCTCCTCAAGCAGCCACCAATTGTAGGCCACTCCCTGAAGGATATAGGTGGCAAATCTAATTCTCTCCTCCTCTTGGCTGCCATGAGCATTAAAAGCTTTCTCCATCTCTTAGCATCAGCTGGATTGGTAGAGCCGGCGAAGGGGGTAGGGGCTAGACCTCTAAATTCCAAAAAACTTCTACCCCCCCTCCCCTCGCTAGGGTTGAGGCTGGTAATTTGGCAGGCTGACCTTGCGGGACCGGTTGACCTTGCTGTGCAGGTTGGCCTTGCTGTGTAGGCTGGCCTTATTGCTACTGCACGGCCTACACTAGCTACACAACCTTAGAAAGAGGCTGCATTATCTCGACCTGAAAGTTTTCTTCGGCATTTCCTACCAGATCTATAGAGCTAAATCCTCCAGAAGTGTTTTGGCCTCCCCGCTGGTTGGACTCGCCAGCTTGAGAGCTATCACCATTATGCTGACTCCTTGTACAACGAGCCATTTCTATATTTTCCTGCCATTAACACATTTCAATCATTTCTTTCATAGATTAAATCATTAATTTTATGCTTTCATAATAGATTATTTACTGTTTATTTAGAGTTATTACCCTCCTAAAGTCATCTTAATGTCTTGCTTAGGATTAATCCTTGTTGCCCAGCTAAGTAACCCAAGAGGGGGGGTGAATTGAGTTCTTTTAAAAATTTTTAGCAAGTATGTGCAATATTTCAAAACTATGTAATAGTGTGAGAGTGAAGTGTTAAAGTAAGAACAATCCACAATAACAACAATAGGTACACAGACAAACATAAGGATTTATAGTGGTTTGGTGCCAAACCTTGCACCTACGTCCACTCCCCAAGAACCCCTTGGGAATTTTCTTCACTAATTGTTTTACCAACGATTATACACCTAGTTACCTCAGCTAGCTTCTTGTTTACAGGCACAAGGGAGCCTTTACAAACCACCAATTAAGGGTTTGGCACACCTTACACAAGTTTCAACCAAGTTGAAACTCAACAGAATACAAGAAGAACAATTTCAGAAAGTACAGCTCCTTAATGAGCAAATAAAAGCAATAATGGTACTTTACAGTTTTTGAAGCCTCCCTCCCTTAAATGAGCTTCTCTTTTTTGAATGCTGGAGTTATAAGTACTTGAAGAGGCTTCTGAAGTGGTTGGAAGGAGCTTTGAATGGGCTTCAATGAGTTTCCAAACTTCAGCAACACGGTGACTTTTTAATTGAGAAAGGTTGAATTTTTTCTTGATTTTGCTTGATTTTTCTCTCTTTTCCCCACTTGTAATCTTTCAAAAATCCTCTCAATCCTCTCAAAATCACCGATAATCCATCCCATTAACATGTATTTATAGTTTGTTGAGGGATTGGAATGTTGAACTAACCGTTTCCGACCGTTGGAATGTCAGAACTAGCTGTTACAGTGCACCCAGGCAGTTAGTCAACTCCAGAGCCGACTAACCTAGGATTTTTCACAACCCAAGCCAAAGTAGTCGGCTCTAGAGCTGACTAACATGCGAAAATCCTCTGTTCTGGCCACAGTAGTCGGCTCTAGAGCCAACTAACTTATGGAAGTTCACTATATGGCCACAGTAGTCGACTCTAGAGTCCACTAACTTGGGAATTCTTTCTGTAAAACCTTCTGTGGTACACTTTTGACTTGATAGCTTGCATGTGGATCGGCTAATAGCTTCAAACTTCTATTTTAAGCATTCGTAGCTGCCGTGGGAGTTGACTAATGCCTCCAAAATTTAAAAAAATCATTCCAAGGATAAGAGAACTCATTTTATCAAGAAGAATAAGTGCCTTAACTTTCAAAACTTGAACTTTCTTCATTTGATAACTTGGCAAACATATGAGTTTCACTTGATTTGAGCTTGAAACATACTTCTCAGATCTTGAAAATCTCTCTCTTGAACCATAAACTTATTTGGAAGCTTGGAATCCATTTAGATGTTCTTGGTGACTCTTGTATGCCTGCATTTCATTGTGGTCCTTCACCAAACTCATTAGTAACCTACTTAATTATCTTGTGATCATCAAAATCAATGCGAGGTCAACAATCCTAAGTTTATCTCTAAGGTCAAACATGGCTCTAATACCACTATAGCTGTTACGCCCCTGACCCAAGGGTAAATCTAGGAGGCACATGTTAGGCATGCAATGCGTCCAATAACAAAAGCAATCATCAAATAGAAGGATAATTAACTAATATGCCATTAAAAATAATCACATTCTTAGTACAATTCTAAATAAAATATGTCTAGGATACAAGCAAAACTAAAATCATAAATTTTTATCTAAGCTGGCAAGAGCTTCATTCTACCTATGTCCCTCATCATTTCTTTGGCTCTGAAAAACATCAATGAGAGTTTAATAAACTCACACTCAATAAGTAAGTTTAATATAAACATATCATATTAATTTCAAAAATAGAGCATATCATGATTTACTCAATTTTATATGTCAAAACATACATGCTATCTTATTATATGATATTACTCATATTCTTGAAATATGTTAAAATCATTTGGCATATTATGTCTCCAAAAATTCAGTTTCAGATTTTTCAAGTCATCACAGCTAAAATTTCACTATCATTAATATTTACATTTCATCTTATTATGAATACGCCATGATCGCACACTATAACCACATATATCCTTATAACGGGGTCAGAACAGAACACCATATATAATCCCTGTGAGTGAAGGTCAGAACAGAATACCACATATAATCCCTGTAGGTGAGGCCAGTACAGAACACTACATGGGGGTGTATCCTTCACATATATTCTCTGTGAAGGTGGGTTTTGGTATTAGAAATTATGTCATCATGTTATATCATAGTGGACTACGGGTGGTATATTTTCTTATTCAGAACTTACTCTCTTTTCTGATTCAAATGCTATCTATAATATTCTTTAAATTAACTTGTATAAGTACACATTTATATCATATAATTTAATATCAAATATTATTACTATTTTATAGTTTAAATATATCATGACTACTTATTTGTATAAGCAATGTTAATTTATAACTATTTTTATTATCAATATATGTATTATTTTTATCATTACTATTATTACATTATGATTATTTATTTATTTATTATTTATTATTTTATTATTTATTTATTATTCATTTTTATTTTATAAATTATGTAGAATTTATGGTTTGAACGTACCTCAAAACGTTAGGTCCTGATCAACTTAGACTTCAAAAATTGGGCCAACCGGACTAACCAAGGCCCAAGCCTGCTTCTCTCTCTCCCTCTCTCTCATCGTCCGCTTTCTTCATCGCTCTCTCCTCAACCCATGGCCGACGCTTAGGGTCACCGCCGGCGGCTTCCCCAGGCCGGCCGGCCGCCATCGCCGTCCACCACAGCGCCGGCGACCACCACGTTCTCTCTCTTTCTCTTTCTTCCTCTCTTTCTCTCTTTCTCTCTTTTCTGTTTCTTCTCTTCCACAGCCGATGGCTCGGCGGCTTGACCGGCCCTCCGCCGGGCGACCAACCGCTGCCGGACCCCGTCCAACACTGGACGCCGCCGGCCCCCTAGACCCGATAAGCCGGCGAGCTCGCTGCCGGGTACCAACCGAAAGCGAGAGCCGCACGAGATCTCAGACCGAGGGTCGCCGACCCTCGCCTCTTACGGCCGGATACGGCCTTCCCCTCCCCTGCTAGAGCACCCCGCAAAGCCGAGCGCACAACCCTGCCGAGGCGCTCATGCCGCTGCCAGGGCGGCTCCTCCCTCACGCTCTCTCTCTCCTCTCCACTCTCCGGTGGAGGAGGCCGACGCAGCTGCTGTTTAAATTGGGGGGGTTCGGACCCCTTCGCACCGTACGCCACCACCATCGCGGGCCTGGTGATGGCAGGCCGGGGCTTGATCTAGCGCCTGCGGCCAGAGCAGTGCAGTTGCTGCGCGCAAAAACTTCGCTTTTTTTTTTTCTTTTTAGGGATTATAATATCTGGTGCTACGCTTTTTTTTTTTTTTTAGGGATTATAATCCCTGCGCGTTACACTGCCCTAAAGCTTCTTTCCCATCTTCTGACGCCTATCCAACCAAGAACAACTGGGTGTGGATTGGAAGTCAGCAATTTCACGGGTCTGATCTATATAAGGAATCACTTGACAATGATCAAAGAGTCAAGAGTTATAGGCTCATAACTTTTGCATAGATAAACACACCAAAGAACCCAGAGTTTTTTCCAGGGTTAACTCTCTGACGCTCAAGTTAGCTATCGAATTCAAGAAAATCTAGCTAAATTAAAAGGTGTAGTCTTCAAAGCGAGAGGAAATGAGTCTTATCTACCCATGGATGAAGCTTTTTTCCCTTTATTTATACGTGTTTGGAATGAATTTATTTTGTTAACTAAGGGTCAGACTTTTTGGTAATGAACGGCTTTAGATTGTTGATTTAACCTTAGCAGGTTAAATCAATTCTTGTAGTGCAAAAGATGGTTAGAAAGTAATCCTAATTAACTTACTTTAACTAATCAAGTTTTAACACACAAATTTAATATTTATTTAATCATCCCTTAACAATTTTTGTAATCTTATTTTGCCATATTGTTATGTTATCCTTTTGATACTTTTTCCTTTATCACTAAACATATATTTTTTTTTTATTTTTTTTATTTTTTTAGATTAGTTTCTTTATTCTATCGATCCATGAAAGTGTGATGTGATGCGTAGCTTACTTTTAACACTTTCATGGATAGATATCAATAAAAAAAAAAATTTGCTTATCTTTCACCACACTTAGATGGATGCTAATGTAATGCGTTGCTTTTAAGAACAGTTCTACCTATCCTTACAAAACTTTCCATTATATTTGAGGAATGATATAACATATTGCTTCAGAGATCATTCTAATTTCTACAATTTTTGCTTTTAGATTTATGTTTATATTTGTTGATTCATCTTTGAGTCAGCTGAAGGTAATCTTGAACCAGTGGCTGCCCTAGGGTTTTTTTTTCCCTTAATTTTATAACACCTATCACATAGGATGTGGATTGGCGCTCATAACAGAACCAAGAACTGCTCCGCGTCAGGTCCGTCAAATTGGTTACTTCCATCCATTCTCCCACTTTGTTGAGCCAATTTTAGGTCGAGTTGATCCACCATCATGTGGTTCATCCATCAGCTAATGACTCCCTTTTGTATTCTATAAGACTCATGACTTCATTCTCGCGTGATTAACCTGATCTATAAGCCATGTGTTACTCTATCTAATAATAACTGCTCTTGTGTAAATTTTATACTCTTCAGTGCGATGTCTTTCTGATATTTTCTTATGGGCATTTATGGATCGATAGCTCAAATTAAAGGAAGGCATGCCTTCCTCCGGCTATATAATGCTCGGGAACAAGCCCTTCACCTCCTTCAACCGAAAAAGAGAAGCACTTCAGAGAAAGAGAGAGGAAATATGACTACCGCATCAAAGAAGCCTCATGCAGTGTGCATCCCCTACCCAGCCCAAGGCCACGTAACCCCAATGCTAAAACTAGCCAAGCTCCTCCACTTTCAAGGCTTTTACGTGACTTTTGTCAACACCCACTTCAACCACAACCGCCTCCTCAAGTCCAGAGCCATCTCGTCCCTCCACGGCCTCCCGGACTTCCGCTTCGAGTCCATCCCCGACGGCCTCCCTCCTTCTGACGAGGATGCTACCCAAGAGATCCCCTCCCTTTGCAATTCCATCCCCAAAAACTGCCTTCCCCCCTTCCGTGAGCTCATAGCAAAGCTCAATGAACCTTCTTCTCCTACACCGACGGTGTCATGCATATTTTCCGACGGGGCCATGAGCTTCACCCTCGACGTTTCCAAGGAGCTCGGAATCCCCGAGGTTTTGTTCTGGACCCCTAGTGCATGTGGCTTCATGGGCTATCTCCACTACCAACACCTCACTGAAAGAGGCATCTTTCCTCTCAAAGGTTACTAACTTTCTAAAGACAAGTCAATATATGCCGTCACAATATCGATTCATCGATGCTTATAATTCTTCTCTCTTAATTGGTGTACAGATGCTAGTGATCTCACTAATGGATATCTCGACACACCCATCGATTGGATTCCGGGGATGAAGAACGTGCGGCTAAGGGACTTGCCAACCTTTTTTCGTACGCTAGACTCCGAGGACATCATGTTCAATTTCTGTAACCGTGAGGCGCGGAGAGCGTCCATGGCGTCGGCGATCATATTGAACACCTTCGACGAATTGGAACGTCCTGTACTGGATGCGATGGCACCGATGCTCCCTCCTATCTATACCGTGGGACCTTTATCCTTGCTCTCTCGCCAATTCCCTACGAGCCCATTAACATCGATAAGCTCGAACCTATGGAAGGAAGAGCCAGTTTGCTTGGAGTGGCTCGAAGGGAGAGAGCCCGGGTCGGTCGCGTACGTGAACTTCGGAAGCATTACAATGATGACCAACGAGCAGCTGATCGAGTTTGCATGGGGCCTGGCAAACAGCAAGCACGACTTCTTGTGGGTGATCAGGCCTGACCTTGTGAGAGGGGCCTCAGCTGTGCTTCCACCAGAGTTCTTGAGTGAGACCAAGGAGAGGAGTCTGCTCGCAAGCTGGTGCCCGCAGGAGGCGGTGCTATCGCACCCGTCCATCGGAGTGTTCTTGACTCATAGCGGATGGAATTCGACGGTGGAGAGTATATGCGGTGGGGTGCCGATGATATGTTGGCCATTCTTTGCCGAGCAACAGACTAATTGTAGGTATGTCTGCACGGAGTGGGGCATTGGAATGGAGATCGACAACAACGTAAAGAGAAGGGAGGTGGAGGAGTTGGTGAGGGAGTTGATGGAAGGGGAGAACGGGAAGGCGATGAGGAGGAGGGCAGTGGAGTGGAAGCAGAGTGCAATCAGAGCAACGGAACCAGGTGGTTCCTCTTTCCAGAATTTGGAGCGGTTGTTTAAGGAGGTGCTGCTTTGAAGAAATTGCGTTCGTATGGATATGCAGTCGGATTTGTAGTAAGATTTATAAAGCTAAGGCTTATGAAACAGTTTATTTCCTATGTTTGCAATATGTCTTTTGATCCTACCATTGATCGAGCAATAAAATATCTGGTTCCCTGCAATGATATGTCCGGATTACACTAGCTCTACTAACTAACATGGCTTGATCAAAATATATTAGAAAGGTAAATTATCACATAGGTGCCCATTGATAATTTATTAGATAACTGTTAATTTGCGATGGCATCTGTATGAAGACTTAGAATCTCACCAACAAAAAACCTCACGGGTGCTCTGTTGGGATTATCCTGTTTCGATGTTAATGGCCTGTAACTATGAAACTGAAGCGGAAATGGTATCAGCAAAAACCTGTTGATCTAAAATGTTGTTCCCGGATGAGTTGCTTGCTGTGTTAGATGCAGATGCTAGGGGAATTTCTTTTCCCCAGACATTCGTAATGCTCTTTCCTATGTAGTTCTTCTTTCTTATCAAAAAAAAAAAAAAAAAAAAATTGTCCCCGACTTGATTATCTTGACGGAAATGGTTCGTTTTCTTGAGTCCGGAAAAGGTTCCATGGGCTAGATGCCAGCTACTAGCTCCCCTGTTTGGTATTTCACTGTACAATGACTTTGTTCCACGGGGGGTTCAATGTCTAGTGCACATCATCATGGCTTCCTATGAGCAAAGCCGGTGACAGATGTATAAAAATTTCAAATGCGTGCAACTGACTTCAAGACGCGATTTTATTGTCTTAGAGTCCATGGCCGATCAATTTATTCTATTACTAGCTTGCAACCCTGACATGATCAAAAAGAAACCGAACCGCCTTCATAATAATGCTGTTGTACCGTCCAAACGGTACATTGACTTCTTAACTAAATGTTTCACTTTCCCTCCCAGAGTCTAGGGACTTTTAGCTCCACCTCCATTCTTGTTTCACTTTCCCTCCCAGAGTCTAGGGACTTTTAGCTCCACCTCCATTCTTCTTGCTCCAACTTCAAAATTTTCGCCACTGGTTTCCAAAGCGTGCGTAGATAAAATAGTGACTAAATCTATCCGCGACCGCGCCAAGTTAATCCTACTCCTTGACCTACATCGGTAGATCTCCCTTTCCCAAAGAAATATAAACGCAGCTGTCATTTTGAACCTATGCTGCTTGTTGATTACTAAACCACTGTCATAAAAAAAAAAGTAAAAAAAAAAAAAAAAACGAAACTACGTTACTACGAATATTCCAAGTTCATAGATAAAATAGTTATCGAATTCAACGAGACGAAGATAACAAGAAGGCAAGTGGGTGATGCATGCAAGGGATGATGCGACTCATTTTGGATTTCTCCGAGAAATAATAGAGATACTGTACAAGAAGGTTACGCAGGCTGCGGCCGGCAGCAGGGCTCCGACCCACGTTAATGGATCCAAAGCGGTGCCTCTGCCGTTTGGGAAAAGACACTGCAAAACACGGTCTGGAGGGCTATCAATCAACCTCCCGGTTTATCGTTTATGAAGACATTTTACCAACTACCGTTTTTTTTTTCTCCGATCTCCCGGCACGTGCATAGACCATGGCAAAACAGCTGTCCCATCACCCATTTCTCGCATCATCAATTCAATAATCAAACATTATTAATTAAGAATATTTGAGAGCCTGGAATTAAAGAATCACTCAAAATTCAAAAATTCTGGAAATTTGAAGGTTGCCGTCTGTTTTGCCCATAGATGCAAAGGACTTAGAATATTTTCTTTTCTTTTCTTTTTTATTTTTTTAAGGGGAGTGAGAGACCTAATATACCATCATACGATCGTGTTTCCGTGACACAAGCTAGCTAACAATCTCTTCAACGTGACAAACCAATTTAGAGACCTCATTCCTTGCACCATTGATTGCCCATGCAGCATTAACCTACTCGTTTCATATATTGAGATGTAGACAGAATTGCATGATATTGCTCTAGCACGTCACATAGCACAGGCATAAATACATTTACCATAACTCAGCACCACAATAAACTGTCAAATGGTCGGTTAGAACAGAACCATTGCATCCTTTGCATATAATGGCCAAGTAATAACCGCCTAATAATGCCTTGATAGTTGTTTTCTAGTAGCTAATATCTATATGGTTGTTTTCATATCGAGCATCGTCGGTACAGCCATAAATGCCCCCTAGGATTACAACAACGATCCAGTGAGAAAAGTATATTGACAAAATTTTTTTTGTAATTTATCCTTTTATCTAAATATTATATCTTTCTTTTAAGATCCTTGTTAGAAAATTTTATATTTAGATCTTTATATGTTACAGGTGTGCCTTTGTTACTAATAATCATGCATCCGTCAATTAATTTTATGCATTTGGTATTGTGCTATGATGGTTTTGTAATGTAAATTTGAACCATATCATTGATAGAAAGAGGAAAATAAAAGGCTAACTTCCTTTGCAAAATGCATTTATATTTTCTATTGCAAAATCATTGTGATGCAGCATAAAATGGACAAGCAACCAATGAATGACATGTGGCCGAAAGGATTCATAAAGGTAAGGATAACAACATATAGGGTTTGGATAGTAAAAAATTGGATTCAGTTTAGTTTCAATATTAAGATTTTAAAATCTGATTTAAACTGGGTCGAATTTGGATTTAGAAAATTGGATACTCAAAAAAACTCGGCTTTCCAAGTTATAAAAGTTATTATATTTTTAATGGTTACTTCTCCCATCTAGTTGTTCGAGCAATCAAGAGCTTTAGTTTAGTAAGTTGATTGTAACTACCCGCTTTACTCATCCTGCCTATCTTACTCATGGCCCCTCTATAAAGAGACAGAAACTCTCTACTCATTGCTTCGAGTGAAGCTCTTCTCTCCTTTGAGGGATGGCATGGTCTCCTCTTTCTACTCCTCTCCTCTTCTCTCTTTTTATTTCTCTCTCTTCCCTCTCTTTATTCTTCTCCCTCATCTTTGGTCCTCTAATTGAGATCAGAATCAGGATTTAACGATCGACGATGAGTGGCAATGAATTTCTCTAACTCATTTTAGTGCCAAAAAGCATCATATTTACTTTCTCTCTCTCTTTCATCCTGAATTTTTTTTAGGGGCACTTTTCCTGCTTCGATCGTGCTCTTTTCTTGCTGAAGTTTTTATTTATTTAAAAAATTTTGATTTTTTTGCTTGATTTGAGCTTTCCATTCTAACTCTAGGTTTTTAGGCATTTTTTTTGTTCCTTTGCAAGATTTTTATTTTTTTTTCCTCAAATTTTTTGATTTTTTGAGATTGTGGATTTTTTTGACTCAATCTCATTTTCTCTACCAAGATTCTTGCATGTTTATTTTGATTTTCTCTTTGATTTCTTACAATTTCCCTCCATGTCATTTTTTTCGTATAAGTTTGTTTATTTTCCACCTCCTCTTACTTCCTAAGCTCAGAAACGAAATCCCATCTCCAAAAAATTAGAGACTGTGATGCTGGTCATGGTTATCGTAGCCCCACTAACATGTGTCACTGAGGCCCTCACCATAGGTCTCCTCACCGTTGCCTTCGCCAAGACCCACCTCCCTTTCCCGATAAGCTTAATCTCTCCATTAGATCCCCTTAATCTATTTTAGTCTATCTTAATCATCTTTTACGATTCAACTTTTGGCAAGAAATTTACAGTATCAAGGGCTGCGAGCTAGCTTGCTCCTGAGTGACTCCAGTCTGGACCCGATAGAGGAATATATTTCAAGTTTTAGTCATGCTTGGGTTCTACAGATTGGGTGAAGTCGGTGTAACAACCGGCCGTCACTAAGCTTATGTTTTTTTTTTTTTTTTTTTTTATTAAGTTCGAGATGCATCTTGTATAATTTACTTCAATTTTATTTGAGTTATAAAATTAATATAAAGATTAAAAAATAAATTTATTTTAATTTTGAGTCAGATTCGGATCAAATAACCAGTTTGATCCAATTTAATTTTCATGACCGATTTGAATACGATTCGATTATGGTTTTAATAAACTGATTTGGTTTTAGGTTCAAGTTTAATTTTTTTTTTGAAAAAAATAGTTTTAAAACCACTTTTGATTTTTCAATTTAAAATCGAGTATGAGTTTGGATTGGATAAAAAAAAAAAAAAAAGGAATATCTAAGTCGTTGCCATCAGGAAGAGAAACCCATCAAAGGTGCTGCCCTCTCCGAAAAGTAGTTCATGTCCAACTTTTTATTATTAAATGGGCTAAATCAAGAGGACTTTCTTAGAATAGAGATATGATTGAAAAATCAGATCTATTTTAAAAATTTACTTTCTCTTCCTTCCTGACTTAAATATCAAAGAGTTTTTTAGAGAACATTTTGGATTTCTATCAGTTCTTTTAAAAAAAAAAATCTCTCTCCACCTTGATAGTCTATGCTTCGTCAATTAAATTTTCATCTTTATATTGGTTGGTATTCGAAAGCTAATTTTGATTATTTTCATTTGTTTTAATTTAATTTTTAAGAAATAAAATAATAATTGTTAAAATACTACCTGCTATAAAAAAAAAAAAGCAATGGAGAATAGCAATAATATACTAATATTTGACAATACAAGCATTAACAAAACATTTGGCAAAATATATTAACAAAATGTAAGATTGGTTGCTTAATGAGAGAAAGATAGGCAAATATTACAAAATATCACCTTCATATTATCTTTTGATAGGCTTGGAACATATATGATTTGGTTTGGCGTAATGGAAGGTCTTCTAGTGCTCACATCTGGTACCGTAGGTCACATTTACTGGGAGATGTGAGCGACTTCCACACCTAAGGAATGGACGTCTCTCTTTTTCTGCTGCTGATTGCACACTGTCCTCCGCCATCCTTCAAAAAAAAAAAGAAAAAAAAAAAATCCTTGGCCTGCATTAAGACTTTTGCTAGCTTTTTCTTACGCGGCAATCTGTCCAGAAAATGAAAAGATTCTGATTTAAGAATATGTAATTTTTTTTTCTTTTTTTTTCTTTTTATTTTTTTAAAATAAATTTTATATCAATATAATTTTCTCTCTTTTTTTTCTTTTTTTTTCATCTCCTTGGCATTTTACACCAAATAGATCATGACTGCTCATCTGTCCAATAATTAGTGGCTGTGGCAGTCTCCAATCGACGGACTATAGGCTTTCAGACGATCGACAGCAAGCGGATGCAAGAACCTCTCATCAGAAGCCTCCATCTTCCCCTGTTTTTCTTCAATAATAAATTAGGTGGCGGCCTCCCCTTCATCAAAAGAAGACGAACAAGAAACGTCCATCTTCCATCGATGATGATAAAAACAATCTCTTTGCTTCTTTGTTGTGGCATTTATGGAATTGCAGGAATAGGAGCTGCTTCAAGGCTTCCATTTCTTAATTTAATTAGGACTTTTTTAAAATCCTATATCTTTGATTTAATTATTTGATGGGCCGACACTAAGCTTTTTTATTTCTCCATCCTTGCCGTGCAATGGCCAGCTTTATAATCGGAACAAAAAAGCCATTGAAAGGAATAGGCCATGAAAAGAATGGATTTATCAGAATTTTTAATAAGTAAGTTCATGCGAATTTTGATCGCAATGATAGATAGAATAAAAAATCTGAAATAACTGTGATCGCTTCAAAAGAATCATGCCTCTTCGAGAGGATCAAACCTTCTAATAATTACTTCGAAAGAGTAGAGCCTTCAAAGAAAATAAACCAATAATATTATTTCACCATACTATACCAGAACAGCTATTTCATATTTATAGGATGAAATCTTAATTATTTAAGGAAAGCTAAATATAAATTATAAAAGAAATCTCCTAATGTAACTAATGCATAATTGAGAAAATAAATAATTGTGTATAATCAAGAGTTTACCTTAAATTAAGGGAATCTTATATATTTGAAAAGATTTTCAAAAATTAAGGAATCCTATCATTCCACTCCCTTAAAATCAACCTTATCCGCCAGGTTATAGAGTAAATAAAAAGCTATTAGTAGAATAAAATTCAGCTTCAAAACTGTCAAAAATCAGTTGCTTGCGTTTAGTCTCTAAAACTTGAAGGTGTTGAGGTATGATCACACGTTTGTCAAGCTTGGAGCTTGTTTTTGGCGTCTGAGCAGAGTACCCATATAATATAGCACAAGAACTATTTGATTAATTCTGATAGCTTGATTTATGAAAAGCTAACTCACTTCCTTTTATTAAATACAAGTATATTGCACAATCTTTTTAGCCTCCATCTTTTCCATGACATGGCTACTGAAAGTCTCCTTCGGCAGATCTTTAAACCCTTCCTACGTATATTTTTGCCCTTGAATCTCAAATTGTATGAGAAGCTTAGAGAAATCCCATAAAATCAGTCCTGGGATGCGAAGCCAATGTGTCCCAATAACCACATCACACCTTTTAAGATGTAACATATGGAAATCTGATGTGAATTTGAGATCTTGTATAGATATAGGGAGATTTTCATATGTACCTTGTACTTGTATTCGAGCACCATCTGCCACCATGACATCTGCAAATTTATTGTTTGACCATCGAATATTAAGATGCTTGGCTAGCTCTAGATGAATAAAATTGTGAGTGCTGCCTGAGTTAATGAGAATAGTAATGGGTTGCTTCTTTAATTCTGCATTTACTTTCATTATCTGAGGAGACAAGTTACCCGTAATAGCATGCATGAAAATTTCTAGAGGGTAAATTGTTGAACTACTTCTTATAGTTTTTGTTCAACTCTATTTCCGATATATCATCGAATCAATTATTATCAATAAGAAATAGTTACTTAGTTTTGCAACGGTGGTCTGGTTTAAATTTTCATCACAGTTATAGCACAATCCTTTTTCCTTTCTTTTCTTTGCTTCTTGTGATGTTAATCTTTTGACTAGAATAGGAAGAGATGTAGAGTCTTCAGTACGAACTAGAGTGATTACTACATGTTGGCTCACCTTGGGCTTGCGTAAAGCAAGCACTTGTTCTTCCTTGAGTCTTGTTAATCCAATAACCTCGATCATATTGGTTGGTTGGAATATTTGAACATCATGCATGATTTCTTCTTTTAATCCTCTTATAAAGGAGCTCACAAAAAACTTTTCAGTCAATCCTATATTACGATTAGCGAGTTGCTCAAAATAAGATTGATACTCACGTACTATAGCTGTCTGTCACAACTTGGTAAGCTCCCTAGTAAAATTTTCATAAACATTTGGGCCGAAACAAGTGCAAAGCCCTACCACGAATTCCTTCCATGAAACCTTGCCTCGGGCTTTCTCTAGTACCATTGTAGTGCTTTTCAAGGTAAAAAGAAGCTATTATGGCCTTCTGATCTTCAAGGGTAAAATTGTACCTAAAGAACTATTCCGCCCGGTAGATTCATCTATTGGGATCATCTCTGTCAAAATGAGGAAACTCCAAGCGGGTGGTTCATGACTTGATTGCTCCTCTTATTTTGGTGTAAAAATTTATCTCATGTTGTGGAAATTGATATTCTGGATGCATATTGTTTGAAGATTCTTCAAACTTTTCCTTTGCTATGCCTGCCATCATCTTTTTTAAATTAGCCTAGGTATCAATTAACTGCTCATTAGATTCCTGTAGCTCAAATATTGATACTTCTATTGTCTTTCTTAAGCTTTTCATGTTACCTTCCATGCGTTTCTTCCACTATTGTTGATGAGTCTCTTTTGCCATATTACAAATTTTGGCAATAAACTTCCTTTAAAATAAGAACTTTTTTTCTCTCTTTTTCTTCTCTTTCTCTTTTCTTTTTTTTTCTTATTTTTTTCCATTTTTTTTTAGTTTTTCTCCCTCATTTTTTTTTTTAACTAAATTTTCTTTTGCAAGTGTGGAAAAACAAATAGCAAGGCCAACGAAGGATTTTTTTTTAACTCTTTATTTTTTTTGTTTGAAATGGGAACAGAGAAGAAGGGCCGAGGTCGGTGGCTGCGATGGTGCAATGCTTGTTGGCAGTGGTGGAAAAGAAAAGGCCATGGAGAAAGGACGAAAGGGAGAAGCAAACGAGATGGAGATGAGAGCGGCGAACAGCAGAGGTAATAGGTGGACCAGGAAAAGAGAACGGACGGCGACAAGGTCGGCAATGGTGGGAGTTGTGGTGGGTTCTGGCCTAGAAGTTGGCCGGGGATAGGAACTCAATTTGGGGAATGATGAAGGGAAAGAGGGAAGGGATAGGGGCTTGGTCTCCGCTAGCAGTTGGGCGCTGAAGGAGGCAGCGGCGAGGGTGCGGGGAGGGAAGAGGCCGACGCAGTGACGGAAAGAGAGAAGTTAGTGAAAAAAAATTCAGGAGGCAGCGGCGAGGGCGCAAAGAGAGAAGAGGCTGATGCGATGGGTGACTGGAAGAGAGGAGACAGTGAAAAATTTTGGTTTTCTCTTTTTTTATTTTTTTGAAAAATAAAAAATAATGTTTTTTTTTTAATAGGAGCTAGATGGACTTTGAGAAGGCAAGAATTAAGGTTATGCAGAATTTTTTTTTTTTATTTTATTTTTTATTTTGAATACTAGAAGTTTGTAGATAGAAGAAATAAAAAAAAAAATAAAAGATAAAAGAGTACCAAATTATTGATACTAAGTTCTGATATCAACTGATGCGAACCCCGATTGTATTGATAGATAGAATAAGGAATATGAGATAACTGTGATCGCTTCGAAAGGATCACGTCTCCAGATAATCGCTTCGAAGGATCAGACCTTCTGATAACCACTTCAAAGGGGTTAAGCTTTAAAAAAAAAATAAACTAATAATATTATTTCGGCCAGAAGGGCTATTACATATTTACAGGATGAAACCTAATTATTTAAGAAAAGTTAAATATAAATTGTAAAAGAAATCTTCTAATGGAACTAATGCATAATTAAAAAAAAATAATTATGTATGATCAGAAGTTTCTCTTGATAGTTAAATCTTTCAAATCAAAAAAAAATTTATAAATTTAAAAAAAAATTAAAATTAGGGAATTCAAATTCTATTAGAAATTTGATATTGTTGAGGGTTGATGCAGGGAGTCATCGAAATCTACGTTAACGCAACCCATGTGGGTTGTGCCAAGTAACAGAAGTTTGTGAGGAGGCAGGAGGGCCCAGAGTTTGGTGTGCTATCCAGCCGAACCTTCTCCGCGCATCCTTATAAGAGATCTTTGTTCCTTCAAACCATCACTTGGCTGTTTTAAAGCGAACCAATGTGTGGATTTCCTTGCTAATCTTGCTTCCTCCGGGCATAACTCTGCTCTTACTTTCTGGATGGAGAGTTTTCCTCTCGGGCTTCATCTTGTTACTGATGCTATGCTATGTTGCGCCCTATTTCTTGGGTTTTATCCGAGTAAAACAAGGGAAAAACACCTAAGGGATGGCTATTTTATGCATACGAAAAAGTTCTAACAACAGGAACACGAGTGTTACTGGCGATCACCGCTCCATTCATCTTTTATATCACCAATTTTGGTGAAGAGGCGGTGCAGTATATGGCGGATAAGTAACATTAGGCGGACTGCCATTACGTCATGTTTCAAAGTTCTATTGATGACCAAGTAGCCGATTCGATGGAGCGGTGATGTCTGGCATTTTTGGTTATTGGGAATGAAGAGTCGCCAGGCTCAAATTTAACATTTGCCGGGCATCAAAACACTTCTAGGCTCCTCATCACCAGCCCAACCAAACAGAGCATAGGGAGGACCCATCCCCATCATATTACCATCACACCACAGGGTTACAGCAAGGGCCGACACAATGGAAATCTAAGTCCGCCCACTTTGTTCCTATCGCAAGGAGTGATGTCATCCGAGCAAAATGGCCGGTTAAGGATCGTATCAACATTTACCAAACCATATTTATAGCCCACCACGTGCCCCATTCCTTGGGAAGATTTCCCTTCCTTTATGGCGGTTAGCCACGGAGATGCCTGAATGCTAGTCAAGGCTTGCAATATATTATTCAGCCAATCATCCACTTTCGTGCAGGATTGATGCACTGAGCAAGGAAATCATCCGACACAGAGCTGAGATGTTTAGCACTTTATATATTTGCCAATTCATCTTTAAGTCGGCTGAAGGTGCCCTTGAACTAGCGGCGGCCCTAAAGTTTCTTTCCCACCTTCTAACGCCCATCCAACCAAGGAGAACTGGGTATGGATTGGAAGTCAGCAAAATCACGTGTCTGGATGTCAGGTTTGACTGAAAACTAGCTTTCCGTCAAAATTGGTGCAGCCGTCCATTTTCCCTCCTTCCTAAATCTCATATTTTTTCCGAGCACGATGTCTTTCCCATATTTTCTTACGGACATGCGTCGATCAGTAATTCAAATTGCAAAGTTGACCATCATACCTCCACAAGGCGTTGCGCTCCTTCCTCCGGCTATATAGAGGGGTATGTAGAAGCACTTCACATCCTTCAACCAAAATAAACAAGAAGCCATTTACGGAGCGCGAGCGCGCGAGAGAGAGAGAGAGGAAATATGGGTTCCATGCCAAAGAGGCCTCATGCAGTGTGCATCCCCTACCCAGCCCAAGGCCACGTAACCCCAATGCTAAAACTAGCCAAGCTCCTCCACTTTCATGGCTTTTACATCACCTTTGTCAACACCCACTTCAACCACAACCGCCTCCTCAAGTCCGGAGCCATCTCCTCCCTCGACGGCCTCCCTGACTTCCGCTTCGAGTCCATCCCCGACGGCCTCCCTCCTTCGGACGAGGATGCTACCCAAGACGTCCCCTCCCTTTGCAATTCCATCCCCAAAAACTGCCTTCCCCCCTTCCGTGACCTCATTACAAAGCTCAATGACCCTTCTTCTCCTACACCCGCCGTGTCATGCATAGTTTCCGATGGGGTCATGAGCTTCACCCTCGACGTTTCCAAGGAGCGCGGAATCCCCGAGGTCTTGTTCTGGACCCCTAGTGCATGTGGCTTCATGGGCTACCTCCACTACCAACACCTCACTGAAAGAGGCATCTTTCCTCTCAAAGGTTACTAACTTTCTCAAGATAAATCAATATATGCCGTCACAATATCGATTCATCGATACTTATAATTATTCTCTCTTAATTGGTGCACAGATGCTAGTGATCTCACTAATGGATATCTCGACACACCCATCGATTGGATTCCGGGGATGAAGAACGTGCGGCTAAGGGACTTGCCAACCTTTATTCGTACGCTAGACTCCGAGGACATCATGTTCAATTTCTGTAACCGTGAGGCGCGGAGAGCGTCCATGGCGTCGGCGATCATATTAAACACCTTCGACGAATTGGAACGTCCTGTATTGGATGCGATGGCATCGATGCTCCCTCCTATCTATACCGTAGGCCCTATATCCTTTCTCTCTTGCCAAATCCCTACGAGCCCATTAACATCGATAAGCTCGAACCTATGGAAGGAAGAGCCAACTTGCTTGGAGTGGCTCGAAGGGAGAGAGCCCGGGTCGGTCGTGTACGTGAACTTCGGAAGCATTACAGTGATGACCAACGAGCAGCTGATCGAGTTTGCATGGGGCCTGGCAAACAGCAAGCACGACTTCTTGTGGGTGATCAGGCCGGACCTTGTGAGGGGGGCCTCAGCTGTGCTTCCACCAGAGTTCTTGAGTGAGACCAAGGAGAGGAGTCTGCTCGCAAGCTGGTGCCCGCAGGAGGCGCTGCTATCGCACCCGTCCATAGGAGTGTTCTTGACTCATAGCGGATGGAATTCGACGTTGGAGAGTATATGCGGTGGAGTGCCGATGATAAGTTGGCCATTCTTTGCCGAGCAGCAGACTAATTGTAGGTATGTCTGCACGGAGTGGAGCATTGGAATGGAGATCGACAGCAACGTAAAGAGAAGGGAGGTGGAGGGGTTGGTGAGGGACTTGATGGAAAGGGAGAAGGGGAAGGAGATGAGGACGAGGGCCGTGGAGTGGAAGCAGAGTGCAATCAGAGCAACGCAACCCGACGGTTCCTCTTTCCAGAATTTGGAGCGGTTGATCAAGGAGGTGCTGCTTTGAAGAAATTGTGGTCATAAAGATATGTAGTAAGATTTATGAAGCCGGGAATTATGAAACAGTTTATTTCTTATGTTTGTAATATGTCTTTTGATCCTACTATGGATCGAGCAATAAAATTATCTTGTTCCCTGCAATGATATACCCGGATAATTCTAGCTCTACTAACAAACATAGCTTGATCAAAATATATTAAAAAGGTAAATTATCATATGGGAGCCAAATGATAATTTATTACATAGCAGTTAATTTTCAATGGTTATGGCAACTATATGAAGATTTGGAATCTGACCAACAAGAAATCTCGCGAGTGCTTTGTTGGGATTATCCTGTTTTGATGTTGATGACCTATAACTGTGAAGGTTAAAAGGAAATGGTCTGACCTGATCTAACCTTAATCTGCAAAAATCTGTTGATCTAAAATGTTGTCCCTGATTTGATTTTCTTGAGGGAAATTGTTCATTTTCTTGAGGCTGGAAAAGGTTCCATGGGCAAGATGCTGGCTACTAGCCCCGCTGTTTGGCATTTCACTGTCCAATGACTTCGTTCCACGGGAGGTTCAATGTCTAACGCACATCATCATCATCATCATCATCATCATCATCAACTAAGGATGTGTAAAGCCGGTTATAGATATGTAAAATTTTCAATGCATGCAACTGGCTTCAAGGCACGATTTTATTGCCTATGGCCAATCAATATTTGCTTGATTTAGTCTATTGCCAGTTTGCAACGCTGACATGATCAAAAGGTACTCTCGAACCGCCTTTTTGATAATGCTGTTGTACTGTCCAACCGATGCATTCTCCGTTTTGAAGAAACCGGCGTCTCATCTTCTTTACTTTCCCACCCAGAGTTCCAGGGAAAATTTTCGCTAGTTCCAAAAGTGCACGGTTTATTTTATCTGTCTGGCTACCCTTGACCGCGTCAAGTTAATCCTATTCTTGACAAACATCGATAAAGCTCCCTTTCCCAAAGAAATCTAAACGTTCCTGTCAGTTTTGACTAACGCTGCACTATAATAATTAATAAACAATGTTCCTATGAATATTCAAAGTTCGTAGATAAAATAATTATCAAATTCAAAACGAGACGGAGGAAAGAAGGCTCGTGGGGGATGCAAGGGATGATGCAACTCCTTTTGGATTTCTCCTTGCAATAATAGAGATACTGTAAAGTTACGCAGGCTAGGGTCGGCAACGTGGTTCCGACTTTATGGCTCCACACCCTAGCTATCGTCAGGTGGAGAGTAAAAAACACAAAAAAAAATGTGAGCTAGAGTTGAATAGTCCTTGTCGTGAACGGGTGGCAAGAAAGACACGGAAAGGCTATCTTATCAAGATCCCAGTTTATGAAGGTATTTTATCAATCATTTTTAACTTATGCTGCTTGTTATCACCATAATAAGCTACGTTATCATGGATATTCAAATTTCATATATAAAATAGTTATCGAATTCCAACTAGACGGCGATGACAAGAAGGCAGGAGGGAAACGATGGGGATTAACGCGATTCATTTTGGATTTCTCCTAGCTATGATGATTCCGACGTTATGGATCCACATCCTTGTCCTATAGATTGGGGAAGAGTAACAAAAAGATGCGAGCTTAAGTCGATAGCGTAGAATTGATCCTTTCCGTGGACGGGCGGGGAGAAGACGGGACAGGGCACGGTCCAGGCTACCTTGTCAGCCTTTCTACGATGCATGCACGCACACCACGGTACATCAGATGCGGACGTTTCTCCAACCAATGTATCTGGTTCTTTTGCTCTGATCTTCCGACCCAAGAGATGTCCCACCTGTTGGACGTTTATCGAAGCATGATCTGCACTAATAAGGTTTAATTAGCCTTATCCGTTCGCATGTTTTAATTCTTTTAATAATAAAAATTATATTGAAATAAAATTCATTTTATCTATTAAATTAGTTAAAATAAATTAAAAAAAGATACTATAGATTTCTTATCTTTAGATACAAGAGTCTATTTAAAAATATTGAGTTAGTCTTTTATGTATGCCACTTAATGCTATTCATTAATATATATATATATATAATGCAATCCATTTCAGCAACACCATCTTTCATTTCTTGTATGATTGATTCGATAATCAAACATTATTAACTGAGAATATTTGAAAGTTATTGATTCAATAATCAAGCATTATTAATTAACCTGCAAGCCAACTAAATCATAAAGTCTAGTTTATTACATTTTTGTGTCAACCTCGTCTCTCTCTGCGTCAAAGCTGTGGGAGAAAATCTAGATAAAAGAAAAATGAGGGATTTTGATGCAATTAATGATATCATTATTTTAAAGTTTATAATTTACTTTACTTTCTTACTTTTCCCCTGCCTCCTCTCTCTCTCTCTCTAAGCCGTGGGCCGTCGGAGGGAATATGCTAAATAGGGGCAAAGAAGGGATTTTGATAGATATCACAATTTCAAAGTTTATAATTTTACTTTCTTACTTTGCCCCTACTTTTTTGTTTTTGTTCTCTCTCTAGGCGGTGGGAGGGAATATGCTAGATGCTAAATAGGATCCTTTGTCCCTTATTTTTTTTGTTCTCTCTTTCCCTCTGTCAAAGCGGTGGGAGGGAATATGCTAAATAAACATAAGGAAAATGGGGGATTTTGATGCAATCAATGATATCACAATTTCAAAGTTCATAATTTTACTTTCTTACTTTGCCTTTTTTTTCCTTCCCATTCATGTGAATTCTAGGGATGTTTCCGTGCGCCTTTTCAATATTTTTTAATGTTATTGCCTGCTTTGCCCATAAATGCAAGGACCTAACATATCATCCAACAATACGACAGCGTTTCCATGGCACACGCCATCTAATGATGTCTTCACCGTGATAAACAAGTTTAGATATCACATTTATTGCACCATTAATCATTCGCACAGTATTAACCTTTCTACTATGTATTATTAAGATGCAGACAGAATTGCATGAAATTATTTTAGCACATCACATAATCACTAGCTTAAATGCATTTATCATGGTCTAGCGCTACAACGAACTCTCAAATATTCAACTAGAACGGAACTATTGCTGCCCTCGCATAATGGCGATTCAATAGTCTTCTAATAATGGCTTGACAGTTGTTTTAAGTCATTCTCCGGAGTCGTTGTCGCGAACCAGGACGAGCAAGGAAGCAAGCGACCGCTTGGCTCAACGCGGGACGTTGATCGCTTGACCAGGTGCAGCTGCCCGTGGTTTGGAGCCAAACCAAAAGCTAGGGGGAGCCTGAGGTAAGGTTTGGACGACGCGTGAACCGACCGGGAAAAGCCAATGAATGGGAACGGACATGTCTCATGGCTCGCCGCCATCGATGAGCGCGGCAGGACGTAAGCAATGCGAGGGTGGGCCATATGTGATGTCGGTATCCCGCGATGAGGAAAACGAACCATCACCGTCCGAGCGTCGCTTGCGCTTGGCGGTGCTTTCAGGCGATGAGGACGATTATGACAACAGGAATAGCGGTAATTACATTCATGAACGCGTCCAGACTGTATATGATATTTTACGCAAGGTTGCCTGTCGACAGCAACACATACAGGGCTAAAAATAAAAAATAAAAAATAAAAAATAAAAAATCAAACCGTACAGAGAAGACGTAAAATACTGAACGTAAAATAGTAGTCATACAAATGATTGAATATTAACTTAAGCCTCTCCGAAAGGAGGTCTAGAAAGCCACCACATTTATTAATATTAAAAGAAAGACAAAAGGAAATGTCGCTATCAAGATGCATAGTTTACCGTCTCGGCCCAACTAGCTTATCTAATCAACCCTCTGAGGTCCTGGTGAAATCCGGCTGACTCTGTCAAGATGATCCCTTTGTAGCAGAAATGCCTCATTCTGCGTGCCAACTTGGTTTGGTCTCCATCAGCGTTATAAAGACGGGCGTGCCAACTTGGTTTGGTATCCATCAGCGATATAGAAACGGGACCTTATCAACGGGACCATTTATAGATTAGGGCTTGGTTTGGTATCCATCAGCGATATAGAAACGGGACCTTATCAACGGGACCATTTATAGATTAGGGACCATGCGGGTCAACGATTCAATCATTAGGTTAAACTGAGTTGGCTCATGATGTTATGATATTTGAAAGCCACTTTCAGAGAAAGAGGGGCTGAACGATCGAAGGGGTGAAGGATCGAGTGGGCGAAGTTAGCAGCGCGCGCAGGAGTTGGATTAGGTCAATATAAACTTACTTTTGGAACCAAACTAGTTTAAATCGATTTGTTAAAATTAAAATTAAAATCAAATCAAATAAAAAAATTTAGGTTGATTTCAATTTAATTTTTCAGCTAGTCTAACCGACTTTAAATGATCATGAAATTAATTTTCTTTGCAAACTTTATATGATCAAATAGTGATGTAATTATTCACGATAGAAAAGAATATAACTCTCATACAGCTTAATTTTTTACATATATCTATAGTACTTCAATTTTAATTATACTATAAGTGAAAGTCTATATAATATATACGTACGGTTTAATTTATATTAATTTTTTAAAAATTTAAATTAAAATTGAATTGATTTTTTTGATTTCAAAAAATTTTTAAATTGAAACTGAACTAAAAGATAAATAAATCGATTCAAACCAAAGTGAAACCATGGTTGGGATCAGTTATGCAATTTATTCAACTTTTTTTTTTTTTTTTACATAACTCTAAGTGCAATTGGTATAACATTGATGAGGTTTCATTGTGCCTCCTTAGCGGGACAAACACACCCCCCCCTTCCAAAAAAATCGCCTATCATGATTAATTCTGCCACTGTTGGCTCCACCAAAAACCCAAGGCCTTCACAACCTCGGCTACAGCAACCTTTGCCTCTACGCTGAAAGCCTTGGCACCGAGAGATGCAATGATAACGAGGTGGGCATCAACAAAATTGGGCCGGAGGACGGTGATCTAAGATTGGATTCACAACGAGGAGATTGTGGCAGTGAAGAGCGGAGGCAACGTTCCTACCACCACTACCATTGCTGTTGGGGAAGGATAGACAGTGGAGCTAATTCATGTAGATGGTGTAAGAGGACAACTAGATCATGCTCACCGAGGTCCAAATCGAGCGGCCGAAGGTCCTCCAATCATATTGATAGTAGCATGCATCCTAGCCACTGCCTTCATCGACGTTGCCATCACCGTTGCCTTACTGCTGATCAAAGCTCCACAATTCACTAGGCTTGTGTTGACTAAAAATCATTTAGTTCACTCACGCATAGAGTAATTTGAATGAGTCACTAGTACAACCATAGTTTTAAGATTCTAGGTAGGTTTTTCTCTAATCCAAGTTTAAAGGTTCATTAGGACTAGATACCAGCCCAATAAATGGTCTAATTGGTTCAACTAGCTCATTCAGTCTAATTTTTAAAACATTGGTGTCAATGCCATCCTCAATTATTTCTCTCCATCGTCATGCTTGCCTGTACAGTGGTATCGTCCCCACCATCACCTCTAATTTTTTATCTCAAGCTTAACTCAACTTATTAGGGCTCATATTAATATATGTTTAGTCTCATATTAATATAAATTTAATTACATATCGATCGTGTATTAAAAAGATTGTAAATAGCTGTAACTAATTTTTTGATGAGTCTTTAAGTTATTCATTCGATGCCTCCCTCTAGGGCTCAACGCCGAGCTCTATTGCTCGGATGACATCTTTCCAGCTAGCTTCTCGGCAATTTCACACACCTTCAAATTTCATCTCTGCTGCGATAGCCCTCGAGCACCACAGCCACTCAATAACACCATCGCACCTTCGCCTTCCCAGAGCACTCTTGCTCTCTTTGGAACCTCTCCCAAATCCTGAATCTCACTTTCCAGAAAAAATTCAGAGAGAGAAGCATTCAGGTCACTCCTTATTTGAGGTTTATTAATCTCTTTTAATTATTAGATTGAAAGCATTTGACTTCAAATATTTCATAATAAAAGTCAATGAAAAGCCATCAAAAATAAAAATCAATATCATTGATTATAATCTAAAATTATCATCTAATTAGAAACTAAAGCTCATTTATTTTAGAGATCTCTTATCACACATCTATTTAATAAAAAATAAATAATAGCAATATAGTAAGTGAACAAAAATATAGTAAAAACTCTTTAGTTTGTAATTTTAAACTGTTAATCTAAACCTAGATATTTCAAAATATATATAGATTAAGTACCAACTATTTGGATGTTTCTAATGTATAGATCAAACTCAAATATGAATTTTAATTTTAATTTTATTTAAGGCATGAGCAGAAGACCTTAAAAATTAATAATTTTTATTTTTGGTTCTTTTAGATATATTGTAGATCACGATCGATGATACTGATTTTCATTTTAAGAGATTATTTATTAAATTTCGTTATGAAGTATTTAAAACTAAATACTCTCAAAAGCATTCCTACCTAACTTTATCTCTGCAGATGTACATATGATGTATGTGTATTTATGCGTGTATGAGCATGGTTATATTATACATAAGGTATAAAGAAAATAATTTATTTCTATCATCAAATCTAGTATTTATAGTCTAGATAAAAATTTGAGCTATCAGACACGGTTTAGAAGGCATAAAATTTTGATCTATAAAAAATATCATAGGTTTTTGGAGCTCTTAATCAATACATTGTCATCGCATCTGTATAATTTTAATGAAATGATATGGTATATTTATACCAGGTGGAAAATAGAGTCCACATGCTATTCTTAGACTTCTACCGTTGGGTTTTAGGATGTGCAGAGTAAAGTTTGCACACGTGGCTTTCACTTTTCCCATTCGTCTCTCTTTTATTCACTCTTTTCAAAGCATAACATGTACCCTTATTTATTTATATAGTAATATCCTGCTTGTTTGAATAGGATGTTTCTTCAAAGTGAAAGAGGAGGAGGTTCAAATTGCCGATCATAGAATAAAGTTCCGCTGTCATTATCTGAGTTAAATTTCTCTTCCGTTAGAAGAAGATGAAATATCTCTCTTTATGCTAGTGAAATTTAGCCTAAATTGAATTAGGTTTCTCTTTTGATTAGGACATAACACAAATTACAAAATAATAAAATTTTTTAAAAATTTAAATTTAAGAAAAAGCTCGATCTTAACTCCACCAATAATTTCATTAATAAATTCTTCTTATATTAGAAATTTTAGCTTCTTAAAATTTTAAAGTTGATTGAGTCCTAATGCAATAAATCTTACTTTCGAATATTATTCGGTCTTTTCATAGTGGTCAAAGCATTTCATATTAAATCTGATGATCCTCCTGTATCAGCTCAATATTTCACAATAGAATTAAAACATTAAGAAAAACACCTTACATGTTTGGTTTTGGTTCATTTTCATAAGGCTCTTGATTCCTAAGACCGTTGAAAACAAAAGGAGATACCAAACAAGCCTTAGCTATCAATAAATTCAATAGCAATAATACAAGGCCTCTAAGCTACAAATGTAAGCTAATATATTACATGTTTTAGGCATATAGTTTTTTTAATTTATCTAAGTAATAAAGTTCAAAAAAGCAATTTTAGACTCATATAACTTTGGGTTTTCCTTGGTTCTATATCAACATCTAAAATCTAGGCAGTGTGCATAGTTAATTAGTCCTAAAAGAAGACATCTGTAATGTTATTTAGTTCACATGAGTTATAGCTTAAGTCTACTTTGATACCATTTAAAATTCGCTCAAGGCCTCACACAAAAGGGCTAATCAAGTAATATTTGAATTCTTTGATTTTATATAGTTGTATAAGATCTATTCAATGTATAACTGATATTAAACTAAGCACATACTAATGCTAATATGGGCTCTTATATTCTATCATGTAACTCAAAATTATTTGAAAAGAACATCACCCATGTAATTATATTTTTGTCATTAGGAGGATTGTGCATAGAAGCGAAGCCCTGAAGGCTAGGCGTCCAAATGGGCTTAGGACTGGGCTAGGCCACTGTCGGCCGCCAAGGGTCTCAAATAGGTTGGACTGTGCAAGTCCGTGGCTGTCCAATTCGGAACGTTAAGACGGGCTGGCCCAAGAAATTAGTTGCACTTAGGCTGGTGCCTAACTTCCTTTCTACTCAATCCAAACCCAACATTCCATGAAGTCTCAAACAACCCGTATGGTGACATTAGGCATAGCTTATGTAAAATAAGATTATCTCATTGTGATTCTATCAGAAGCAATAACAGACCCATCGTTCCTGACCCATTTACTTAAATGAGTTTAAATTAGGTCAAAGCCATAAGGCTTAACTTGGATGCCTTGTTTGCACTCCAAGCAACATGGCATCCAAGCCAACGGTTCTACAAGTTTCACAATTTAAATAAAAATGTGGTTCAATTTTCCCTCTACCCCAACATCAAGTCATAATTAGAACTCTACAAACTACAACTTATTTAGCATTTTAGAAGCACTGCTGTAATTTATACAAACATGTACAAACTCACTAGGCCCCTAACTGCGAGTTACCCGTTCGCTCATCCAAATCAAATCATAGGCAGGCAAGAATGGCTGACAGGGTCCAACATAGCCGGCACCAAATACTTCCTCCCCTTCACCCCCACCACATTGTAGCTCCCTCCGGTTGCCGGGTCCACCCTCAGCTTCCCGGCGTACCCCGGGTACGCCCCCCTCCCATACACCCCGGGACAAGCCCCCGCCACCTCCACTGGCGCCGCCGCGTCTCCCTGGAAAAACCCCCCTCCAAAGGGGTTCGTCACGGCCCCGGCCACCAGCGTCGCCAGGTTGATCACCATCCCGTCCACCCCAATGTCCCCATTGGGCGCCCTCAGCGCCGGCCCCTGTGGTCCGTAGACCGGCCGGTGGAACGGCCACGTGCACTGCCCCGGGCACTGCGCCGCCGCGTTCCCCACCCAAATGTACGCCGCCCGCGCGCGCCCGCTGGCGGCGGCAGCGAGACGGGACGCGTGGAGGCCGCACGCGCTCGAGCAGAAGCTCTCCACGGCCACGTCCTCGGCCGTGAGCACCACCGCGAGGCCGCCCCTCATGACGCCCAGCCTCCCCGCTAGCTCGGAGATTTGGGGCCTCCTGAGGTACTTGCCCATGGTGTAGTCTTCGTCGAGCAGTTGGTTGGTCAGTAGGATATGGGTCTGTCTCTTCCCGACCTTTTGGACGTAGGAATCCACGGTGGTCCACCACTTGGAAACGGATGGGGCTGAGGTGGTAGTGTTGGCGGAGAGGTAGCGGTGAGTGGGAGTGAGGGAGAGGAGGAAGTCGGAAATGATGGATCTTTGGGCTGGCGAGAACTTTCCATACCATAGTATGGATATGGGAATGGGTCCCTCTAGCAAGGCCCCTCCGTGGTATGTTAGGATCGTGGGGAGCGGTTGATATAAAGAACTTAGCTTTCTGGACCCAAGACTAAGGTTCACAAAGCTGATAAGAAGTAGAAGAAAAAGAGGAATTCTTTTAGGAGAATGGAGAGAGGCCATGGGGAATGGGGTGGGGGTTGAGATGAGAAGAGAGGATGGTGATAGTGTTAATATATTGGGGAGATTGGGATTGGGTTCACGAACAAGGAAAGGAGGATTCTCTATCATCTATCACGGGATTCCGAGTGTGGGAAAGAAGGGTGACATCTGGCGAGCATGACTTGGGGTGGAGGTTGCTTGGGCTGGGTGTATTGCATAGGGGTGGAGTAGCTCTCACAGATTTCGCTGTTCGGCTGCATGCAAGGGAAGTGGCTGATAAAGGGAAGGTATGGGTTGCACGTGGACGCGGCACCTTGGGTAGGAGGTTTCCGAGAGGGAGAGGAACCTTTCTTCTAAATTGGCTGGCACGTGAACCTTGGTTTCCCTGCAGCGCTGGGCAGCCATCCTAGCCTTGACATGGCTCGCACGAGAAAATGGCCTTGCATGCATGACTTGCCTCCTGGGAAGCCCTTTTCCCACTCAAAGTACATCGAAACAAATTTTAGATTGAGTTACAAGGGACGAGGAGCCAATGTACAACTGTAATATCGCAAGAAATGAGCAGATAGAAAGCTTGTGCATGCACTCATTGATAAAGATAACATGAATTGCCATTGCAATAAAAGAGAGAGAGAGAGAGAGAGAGAGAGAGAGAGAGAGAGCAGCTACCTTTTCACCATAGAAGTTCAACTCATGAACCATCTGGTAGAGCATATGATTTTGGGGACAGATATCAAGGCAAATAAGCACGTCTTCTTATCCCACAAAAAAGAAAAAAATTCGGTCCAGATATCAAGGCAAATAAGCACTACTTCTTATCCCACAAAAAAAAAAAAAAAAAAAAAAGCTTGCTTTTCATGATAGATTCTGTTGGAAAAAACTGAAAAAACTAAAAAATAGAGAGCAAGTCAGACAAAAAGAAATTGCGACTTTTAAAATAAACTTTATCTAACTGAATTTGTTATGGCCTTTCAATACAAGTTTGTGTCGGTACGTTATCTGCCCTTTCTTTAAGTGTGCCGTGCTCAAACTAGTAAATATGGGAGAAAAAGGTATCCAATTTTCAGCTATAAACTTGCAAATATGGGCAGCTCTGGACTAGCCAGCTTCAAATAATTTTCAAGCATAACATTAGATTATACACTTAGGTCAAAATGTGCATTCAGGTCGTATGCATATTCAAGAACCAGGCTATTTAGAACATGGATTTAAATACCAATAGAATGAGACATTATTGTTGCCTCACAAATCAAGAACAAGAGATAGAGGTAAGACGGAGCTTTAAAAAAAAAAAAAAAAAGTGAAGCATGAAACCAAAGAGCAACAACTAATAAGCATTGAAGTACCCTGTTTAAGAGGATATTAGAATCAATAATGAATCATCTGCAAGAGAATGCCCAGCAACAAACTTAACTGATATACCTATGCAGAAGTTGGCAGGCAGCCCTAAAGTTTGTGTCGACTGGCCTCGATCATGGTATCGATAGCCAGCAAGATGATACTAAAAAAGTGAAGCATGAAACCAAAGAGCAGCAACCAACAAGCGTTGAAACACCTTATTCAAGAGGATATTGAAATCAATGATGAATCATATGAAAAAGAATCTCCAACAGCAAACCCGACTGGTATGCTTATGCAAAAGTCTGCAAGCAACCCTCAAGTCTATGTAGATAGGCCTCAATCATGGTATCGATCACCACAAAGATGACTTTCTATTCAGAATGTCAAGTAACAAATCAGAAGATTGAGAAATTGAGAAGCCATTTTAATATAGTTGTACACTTTGAAGATAATGATCTAAAAGAAGCTAGAGCAGGCTGAAAATTAGCACTTATTGGAAGAACGATAAGAAGAAAGTTAGGATTAAAATCTCTTACTAGTTCCTTGAAGGAGAAATGGCAGTTGGCTAGATATTTTGAAATATTTTCTATTGAATTGGATCACTATGTGTTTCAATTTTAGTCGAAAGAAGATTTAGCGAAAGCTTCAACAAAAAGACCTTAGATTGTTAAGGGACAAGTCCTAGCTCCTAAACCTTAACAGCTAAACTTCAAAACAAAAACTCTTATGAAAAGAGTGATCGTTTATATAAGAATTGAAGAACTTTCTGTAGAACTTTGGTACAAAGACAAGATACTTGAAATTGCTTTTGTAGCAGGTAAACTCCTTTGGTTGGATAACTAGACTGAAAGTTTGCATCTTAGGAGCTAAGTCGGGGTGTATGTACTGTTGGATGTTGAGGAATCTTTAATTTCAGGTGTGGATATTTTAAAGAAGAAAGAGAAGATATCCCCTTATATTATTTACTCGTATTCGTATTATCCATGAAGCTCTTAAGTGTCAATAGAAGACTGCAAATAAAAGTGGTAGCTTCTTTGGTGGATAAGGACAATAGTGGAATCAAAGCATCAGTTGATGTTCATCCCAAATCAGTGGATTTAGATGAAAATACTATTACATTATCTTTCAAGTCTAAGAAATAGTATGAGGACTAGATGTTTGGACTGTAGCTAGTCATCTAGCATCGAAGAAAATGAGCAATGGGAAGGAAGGCGTGAGGAAATCTAAGTCAACTTGATCTAAATCGCTTTGTCTAATTAATGACAATCCATTAAGTCACAACAATTTAAGTACTCATTCAAGTACTCATTCCATAACTAAGGATGCCATTACAAGAAAGGATGGTAGAATTTAGAGTGGCGGAGATTGTGGATTTCAAGCTTCTGATTCCACTCCATACAATCCCAATACAATCAAGATAGCAATAAAAAGAAAATTGTTCTCCATTTGATAAGGTCTAGATTTGTTATCCTCGATGAAATAGAGTATTGAAGTAAGTGATTACTTGTTTATTATGTAAGTAGAACCATTGATAGAGAAGAGAGCTATGAATAGCGATCTAATCAAAGTATCCCAGATCAAACCAAAGTTCAAATGTAATGAAGCAATAGTGATGACTTATAGTACACTTATATCATAAGCCATAGGAAAGAGAAGTAGGCCTATAACCTCAAAGTCCAGCTCAGGGGGATCCAATCCTAAACTAAAATTTTGGATGGGTGTAACAAGCCAAGACATCTATGGGTCAACCAAACTGGTATGGGTTAAAATATAAAACAAAAAGAACTAGACTACCATACAGGATCAGAAGCTAGGGCTTCTAAAACACTCCCAATTATCTCATTCCATAAAGGAAAAGGCAAAATTGAAAAATAAGAGTAAGCTCAATGGTACCTCTAGTCCACAACACTTATCCTTTGTTGATATAGTGCTTAAAGCTGCCTCAAGAACCTAGTCTGCAAGATGGAACCTTAGTGCTTATGGAGCGGAGGGCCATGAAACTAGACTTTAACAAGTGGATGGCAATACTAGTCTTTAGCTCCAATCAAACTAGAAAGAAGTTAGAGAACTTACTTGAGCGTCAGTTGCTGCTTAAATAGGAGCATTGAGATCAAACTCAAGGCATTGAAGGGCTCATAGATTAGAAACTCACCTCCTTTAATATTTTGGCAATAACATTGATACTTCAATATTTTGGCCTAGAGCAACACCAATACAAGGGTGTGAATAAACGGGCTATGAGGAATCTTCTAGAGACCCAAATCCAAAGGTCTAGTGTTGGATATCATATTTGGAGATATGGATCTATAGGAGGGCAAGATGGAGTATTTGGTAAAGGTGCTGACATTAGGCGGTATTGTATTAAGGGAGTCGAAGATCCATAGGATGGATCGATCTACTCTCGTTCTTAGTGAATTGGACCTTTTTCATATGACTACAATACAAAATCTTTCGTCAACTGAATTTGGACCTAAGGTCCTAAGCTCACGTACTAGTGCCAACCAATAGCGAGCCTCTATTGGAGGAATCAATGGCGTGTTTAGTGAAGTAACCATAATGTCCCAAACTCCTCAACAATGAATTATCTCATTTGGAACTAAGGGGTTAGGAAACCGACCTTGGAACTAAGGGGCTGGGAAACCGACCTTTCTTTCAAACATTAGAAGAACATTTTTACTACATAAAGCAGCCATTAGTATTTTACTAAAAACCCATTTGTGTTTGGAACTGAGCTTTTATTAACAAATTGCTTAGAAGATTAGGTCCAGGATGGCATGCTAAATTTATTGATTCAAAGGGCTTAACAAGTGGACTCATTGCTTTGTAGAATAAAGGACCAAGGGACATTAAATATATTAATTATTTAAGGTAGTGGTTCTATAGTATTTTTTCATGTAATGATTATCTATCATGGATTTTGACTATGATCTATGCCTGTACTGATAGTGTAAACTAATAGTTTTTATGGATAAAGCTCAGAAATATCCTAATTCTGAAGTATTCTATAGTGATAGCAGGAGACCTTAATTGCATTTTATCCTAAGTAAAGAAATGTGGAGGTCAACCTTTCATTGAAACCTAGGAGAGCTGTGAATTTCATGAGTCCCTATAAAATGAAGCTTTAATTAACCTGAGATATTCTGAAATACAGTTTACTTAGTGCAATAATAGGGATGGGGGTTAAAGGATATGAAAAGGATTGAAAAGAGGGGTAGAAAATGATTGTTGGCTCAACCACTTTCTAAAAGGATTGAAAAGAGTCTAGCATCTTCCCTGGATTAGCTCTGATCATTTCCCTCTCCTGTTATCTCTTGAGGAGTCAGGGATAGATCCAATCCCCTTCGTATTTAAGAGTGTTTGTTTCTCTTTTGATAAGTCTTCAACTATAATTTAAAGTTCTTGGCGATCAGTTACCTCCAAACCTCCTATGGATAAACTTTTAAAGAAGTTAAAACAAACAAAACATCTTCTAAAAGCTTGGAATAAAGATTGTATGGGGGACCATTTTTAGAAATTGAATATTATGGAGAAGGAAATTAAATGTCTCCAACATCAAGGGAATATTAGTGGAGGCCTTTTAATGATGATTTAGTAAGCCTAAGACAAAATTTCTAAATACCATAAGTTACTTAGATTGCTTGAAATTTTCTGATAGAAGAAATCCCATGTTCAATGGTTACAGTTAAGAGATCAAAATACTAAACTCTTTCGTAATTCTAATTTAATTAGAAAAGGAAATACAACCACCAAGACTCGAAATAGCAATGATGTAATGGTTGAATCTAATGAGAAGATTAGAGGAACATTTAAGAAATACTTTGAAAGTAGATGGGCGAGTTCAGTGAATTATGATCCTCCTGCACTACTAGATATAACTAATAAGAGGGTTATGAAGTCTATATTAACAGAGAAGGAGATCTAATCTACCTTAAACTCCATGCTTTCAAACAAAACTTTGGGACTTGATAGTTTTCCCCTTATTTTTACAAGTAGTATTGATAGAGATGTTTCTTTAGCAATCAAACACTACTTTCATTGAGGGATAGCATCAAAAGCATGGAAAGCCATATTTATTACATTGATTTCTAAATGTCAAAATCTCTAAATCCCAAACCAATATAGCTCAATCAGCTTATATAATATTATCTACTAGACAGTAGCCAAAATTCTTACCAATAGAATCTGTAACATTATGCATAAGTTGATTTTTGAAAAACAGGTGGCATTTGTTCTTAATAAAAGTATTTCAAATGATATACTCTTAGCATATAAAGGGCTTTATTTCTTATTGAAAGCACCAAAGAATAGACCTCTTTTGGCCATAAAGTTTGACATGGGATGAGCTTGTGATACAGTTGATTAAGGCTACTAAATTGCAATACTCCATCATTTCAACTTTCCACTAGAATGATAGATTGAATCATTAGCTACATCCACTCTCTTGAATTTACAATTCTAGTTAATGGTTCCGATACTGATTTCTTGAAATCATCTATAGGTCTACACCAAGGATGCCCTCTCTTCTCGTATCTTTTCATCTTCTATGCTAAGATAATGACCAAAGGGATATAGAATGTAGTGTCTTATTGTTGAATCACGAGATATAAGCCGACTAAGAATAGTTCATAGATCAGTCATCCTCTGTTTACTAATGATTGCTTATTCCGATTCAAGGTTAGATGTGCTAATTATAAAGCTTTGAAACATAACAATTCAAACTTATCACCAGCAATCTAGACAATCTATCAATTTAAATAAGTTAAATATTTTATTCAACACATAAATTGCTAATGATAAAGCCTCTGACCTTGCTACCATCTTTAGAGTAAATAGAGTATATAGCCTTGGAGGCTATTTAGGTGCTCCACTTAAAGATACCAAATTCAACTTAGTTGATGCACAACCATTCAAGGATAAAATAAACACAAGAATGGGTGCTTGGAAGTGGCAATCTCTTTCTTTCTCCGAGAGAGTCACCCTTATCTAATCATTCATCAGCTATATTCCAATCTATATTACATCTAATGTGGTTGTTTCATGCAACTTAGTTTGGAACAATTTTAACTATTATATTTTTTCTCATATCAAAATAGTTAAATAAGCTCTATAATTCCTTCTCAAAATCCCACAAATGAACATATAAGTAAGGTTAAGTTTCTTCTTACCTACGCTCTTTACTGGATTTGAAGAGAGAGGAATGAATTGTACTTTCAGAATAAATCTTTTAATTCAAATCACAAATTCATCCAAGCTTAGAGAACATGGCACCTAGGGCTACTCCCTATAACATTATGTGGAAACCTCCCTCAACCTAATTTTTTTGTCGCTTTCTCAACCAAGTTATATGATGGTGAATTTAATAAATTAGTCCTTCCAAATATGGGTAGTGCTAGAGTTATTATCCAAGATTACTATGAGCACTTTCTACTTGCATTAGCTATTTATATGGTTAGTATAGGGTTAGAGTAGCTCTTCACATTCTTTGAAGTGATAATATTTTCTTTGAAGGTGATTCAATAACTTTTGTGGCTTGGATCAATGGTCACACTAATTGTCAATATCCCTACTTAAGAGACCTTCATACTATCATTTCATAATTTGAATATTCACACATATATAAGGAGGCCAACTAGGTAGTAAACTTTTTGGTGGATTGTGTTACAGCACGAAAAAAAAGACTCATTGAATCATTGAATTTCTACCCTAGCTTATTTATTTTCTTAATGCCAATGCTCAAGGGATTATGTTCTTGATGTTTTAAATCCTCCTCCCTTGTTACCAAAAAAAAAAAAAAAAAAACAAAGAAAAGAAGGGAAAATGGAGTAGAACATCCCACCCTTGGTTTAAGCCAGTGCGGCAACGGCCACGTATGCATGGGGAGAGAGAGAGAGAGAGAGAGAGAGAGAGGAAACTAAGGAGGAGGAAGTTAGGGCTCCTTCCACCCCTTTGCTTCACGGACTTGGAATTAGCGTTGAACCAGAGTTTCTGCACCATATACATGGGATAAATCGGGACACAATCCAATCCGAGTATTGGGAATGTGGGATGGTATGCAAAATGTACTATTTCTCGGAAAACCAGTATACGCCCCATATTGCTATTTGTTAACCCTTGATTTGATAAATAAAGGTATGATATGCATGTTGGGAATAACACCATATCATTTGTTTAAAGCTACTAAAGTAAGATTAATTCTGAGCATCATACATACAAACAATGTAATACTTACTTCGAGTACCACTATTTCTCTACAATGCAACAAGATGACAACATTATTATTATGCACGTTACAAAGTCGACCCTTGAGACGGGGTATCTACGACATCGATATGAAAGGCGCTTCACAACAAAATTCATGGTAAAATATGACGACTTGATTCAAATCCGGGGCCTCTCCCATGGCAAGAGGGGCGCCAAGTCTTGCTGCCTCAGGATAGATCATAATACATAGCATCAGCAAATCATTCCTCTTGAACCCCATTGTATCACTTACAATGTTTTGCTAAATAATTTTGTGCAGTACAATTTTAGTTTAGACCAGTGAAACACTCCAAATCCCGTTTCAGACAGGAAATTGCAGGAGAACGTAACTACCTTCAAGAAACACCACATCTGGCATCAATAAAGCTTGCAGGACTTCCCACCTACTGTATGTAGTATTATTTCCAATGCTGATCAAAGGTAAGGAACTCAAGCTAAACTTGTATACTAAGTTGAACATGTAAGCTCAGGTTAATTGTTGTATTTACCTGGTGGAGTGACAAGCAATAGCTCACACCATCCATATCAATATTGCAGATGACCTTGTCAAATAGCCAGTCCTCTGAAAAAGAATCTCTATAGGTCCTCAATCTCATAGCTTGCACTAAAGATCACATCTCTTTCTTTCAGGATTCTCATCTTTGGACAAAATCATCCATTCAGACAAGAGGAAGTGCCAATGCAACTAATATTTTCATATGCAAGGCATCTCACCTTAGAGATTCACATTCATGGGTAGTGATCTGACTAAAACCAACTCACCGAGACAACAGCACTCATTATCAGTATGTGTTCATTCTCTTGTAAGCATTCGCCATTTTTCTGCTTTGCTCTTTTAATTCTCCAGACCTCTAGGTTGCAAGCATTACTGTCAACCAAATTATGGGCACTGTATTAACACTTTCATCTACTCTCTCAGAACTATTACTTTATTTTGATCCTTGTTTCACTATCATAAGAGCACTCGTCCCAATCAAATGACTTATGAAGGTGATAATGATCATGAATACACATATTTAGTACATTGCATGTCGCATATACCTCATCCATTAAGTTGTGGCCCCTTATTCCCTCCATTGCTCTAAATTTGTGCACCACGCCATTGATTTCAATCCAACTATAGCCAGGATCTTTCTTTATTCCTCTACTATCCATAAGTTCTCTGACTGAAATGGCATTATCCCACTCCCCAATTGCTGCGTAGATACTAGCCAATGCAACATATGAACTTGAGCATTCAGGCTCAAGCTCAAACAGTCTCTGCGCGGCAATCTCTCCTATCTGAGCATCCTTCAAGAATCTACATGCACTCAGTAGAGCTCCCCAAACAGATGATCCAAATTCACACTTGCTACTTAAAATAAACTTATAGGCCTCGTGTACCATCCCTGCCCGCCCCAAGAGATCAACCATGCAGCAGTAATGCTCGTTTTGAGCTGGTATTCCATAGACCTCGCTCATCAAATAAAACAGTCTCCAACCTTCATCGATCAACCCAGAGTGGCTGCAAGCAGACAGGAGGCATATGAAAGTAATGTAATCTGGACGTACCAAAGCCATCTCCATCAAACTAAAGACCTGAAGAGCCTCCTCTGTGCGGCCATGCTTCGCATATCCATCGATCATTGAATTCCACACGACAACATTCTTCACAACACTGATTCTATCAAAAGCAAGACGAGCTAATCCCAAATCTCCACACTTGGCATACATATCAACAATGACCCCTTGAACCAGCTGATCAGATTCCAACCCTCTCACTATAACTTGAGCATGGAATTGCTTTGATGGACTCATAAATCCAGAATTAGCACATCCACTAAGAAATCCAACAAAACTAGACTGATTCGGCACTAACCCGACCAAAAACATTTCCTCAAAAACAGAGAATAGGCCCTCCACGAACGCCACTCTACCATAACCCGATATCAAGCTATTATAGCACACCACATCCTTGTACTCGATTTTATCAAAAACCAACTGGGCAGCACCCAAGTTTCCATTTTTAGCATATAAATCAACCAGTGAACTGCCAACAAATGCATCTGAGTCCCAACTCCTCTTCACAATGTGGGCATGGAGCTGCTTTCCTTGCTCCAGCGTAGCCCGACTCAGTGCCACAGTAAAAGTATGGCCGTTCGGCAGGATACCGCCACATAGCATCTCCATGAACAAAGCCATCATTTCCCTTTGGCACTCCTCCCTATAGGCATAGGCCAGCAGCATGATGGTCCAAGAAACAACGTCCCTCTCGGGCATCCGGTCGAACACTTCTCGGGCTCTTGAGAGGAGGCCGCACTTAGCGTAGAATCCCACAAGAGAGCTTTCGGAGGAGGCGGTGCGAGCTTTATCTCCAGGGTCTCGGACCACGAAACCGTGCACCTCCTGCCCGGACCGGACGGCGTCCAGCGAGGCACAGCAGCCGAGGACGGCGGTGATGGCCAGGTCATCCGGCTTGTGGCCGTGGTCAACGACCATCTCTCGGAAGAGCGCGAGGGCCTCGCCAGGCCGGCCGTCGCGGGAGCGCCGACGTATCAGGGAGGCCCAGCCAGGGTAATCTCGGTCGGGCATTTGGTCGGACGGGGGAGCGGCGCTGGAGTGGGAGCGGGAAAGATGGCGGATTCGGGTGTCCCGTGGGAACAGCGTAACGGCATCCGTGGCGGAGGACCAAGGGGATGGAGTTGTGATCACGGCGGGTGGAGGCAACAGCATCGCGATAAACTCCGCCCAAAGAAACGGAGGGTGAACGGGTATTTAACGGTTGCTCATGCCAGCCGGGTTATGTTTCTTTTGTATGGATGCCGTGTGCTATGCACACGACTATCCACCATTGAATCATTCCCCCATTTTGGCAGCCCGATGGTGTACACGCGCGAAGGATGCAAACCAGTCCCTTGTAACAAAGCCTCTGATCCAACTAGCGCTGGACCCGCTGCCATGGCCGCGTTACGGGTTACTGGTCCGACGATGGGTCAACATGCGAGGGATAATCCGTCCCAAGAAATGGATGGTGAGCGCGTATTTAGCGGAGTTTTCTTGTTGGACCAGGCCTTCGATCACATATGCTCGATTCCAGGTCAAGAAAGAAAGAGAGAGTAAGACGACGATGATGACGACGACAACGGCAAAGAAGAGGTCTTGTTGGACAATCGACCCCTCTCTATCATGGATCTAGCACTCTTCTCCATTAATCCAGCGGCGGCAACCTCTTCCACTGGTCCGTCAACATGAGGCTTTACCAAGGATCCAACAACATCAAGCTTCTTCACCTTATATCAAGCAATGAGTGCTACGTCTGGCAAATGCACAAGCTCCCTACCATAGTTCAAGCATCCAATCATAAATCTTGTGATGACAAGCACCGATCCGACGGCGGCGGTTTCCTCTGCCAGGAATCTAGCAATGGCGAGCTCCCCTGCCACGATTCCGACGAGTATCGACGGCGATAACCATCCCAGAGGCCAGAGCCCTCCCCTCCCCCTTCTTAGTTAAAGAATTGATCTTCTTCTTCTTCTTTTTAGATTCAAGATTGCTTGATTGTTTATTTTTCTAAATACCCGAACGTTTGTATTTGTAGCAGCTGATTGGGAGGTTCGAATGTGAAACTTGCAACTGTGGTTTCCTTAATGCAAAGAGCACTTATAATCACCGGTAAGATAACTTTCACTAATATCTTATTATCATATTATATAATTATTATTATATTATATTATACTAATATTATTATTATTATGGACTGTGTAATGCCATGATTGCATATATCGTTGTATTGTATTGTATAATATAATAATGTTATAATATAAAATCAATTCTTAACATTATAATATTAATTTATTTTATTAATTAACTAATGCTGACAATAAATACATTACTATTGCAATAAAATTATGATGATGTTACCAAAAAAAAAAAAAAAAAGATTATGATTATAATTATAGAAATATCGTCATTGTATGGTTATTGGGTGCAAAGAGGGGGGGGGGGGGGGGTTTCTGTATTTTTCTAGATAGGATATTTCTAAAAAGTCATTGCAAGCAAGAGGCGAACTAAGATTTTAGAGGAAAAAGCCAATGGCTCTTAAGCTTCACAAGGCAAAAAAAAAAGATTTAAAGGCAATTAAGGCTAAGAAAAAATTCTGCAATCAATAATGAAAACTATATAGTTGAAAAAAAATGGTGAAGGAGAAAAAGAGCTTGTGGTAAAAAATAATAATAATAATAATCTTAGGATAAAAGAAATTTAGAGCTCTAATACTATATTCGCGAAAAAATATAATTTCTTCATTATATTTTTGAACAGAGGGTATTACAGCTTTATAGTATGCAAGAGTCACAAATTTAAAAAACTATCTCTACACAAATTAAGGAAACAATTTCTAGAAATTAGAATTTAAATACCTACATCTAAAATAAGAAATATATAATTATATTATTTTATATAAAGAAATTAAATTCCTAGTTTTTTAGCATCGAATATGAAGAGATGCACTAAGTGTGAAAATATTAGTTAACAAGTATTGAATTGAAGAGATACATCAAATCTGAAGAAATGCATTGAATATGAAGAGATTCATCAACAATAATGTTAAGAGAAAATCAATATATAATATTGGTTCAATATTTTACGTGATTTATAAAAAGTTTAAAGTTATAACCAAAAAATTGAGCTGGCAAAGAGATTATAAATATTGTTGGAAAAATTTTATGTGCAATTCTAATGAAATATTGGAAGTCATTTGTAGAAAAACTCAAAATTATATTCAAATAATATTTAGCATTAAAAATATGAGGTATAATGGGACACAAGATTATACATCCAATGTCCACTTGTTTCAAAATTATTTATTTTATTTTTTGTGGCATGATATTTTTTATTATTACTTGTTTCTATAAAAGCCATCTTTTACGTCCTTTAATTTCATTGCATTAATATTTTTTTAAAGGGATGAATGAGAGGTGCCAATTTATAGTCCCTCGTACCAATATCTCTTAAAATTGGGGAAAGAACCCTTCTTTCAAGCATTTAGATTTTAGACTTAAACTTTTCTTTCAATTCACAGAAAATTTATGTATTTAGATTTTAGACTCAAAACTATTATTTTAAATTAGAAAAGGTTTAAGCTATAGTTTAAGCTATGCTCTTGATTGTAAAATCTCAAGGCATATTAATTATCATAATTATTTATTTTTTTAACCTCCCAACTTCTCAGTGCAACATTGTTCAAGGAATATATATATATATATATATAGAGAGAGAGAGAGAGAGAGAGAGAGAGAGGGAGAGGAGGTTTGATTTGATTATACTTGAGTAAACCTTACCTCATATTTAGCCAGATTAAGATTGAATAATAGAAATCCTAAATCAATTATTCTAGTCATTGTGCATGATTTATCATAATTAAAATATTTAACTACTAAAAATTATGTAATTTGATGACTTTTATCTATGTATTAGATAATTAAAAAATTAAATAATTTAAATAATATATATTAGTCATTTAATATATAAATTAAGAATGTTCAAATCAAATGATATTTAAATATTTTAAATATAATGAATCATTTGAATGATTTGAATCATTGATGTTGTATTTTGGTCATCTAATCTACACGTGGTTCAATCTAAGTTCAGATCCATCAAACTATGGCCAAGCCTAAGTTCTATCTATTTATATATATATATATTTTGATGCAGCTGCCGTCAATTATTTGAGTGCTCAATTATTTTATAGCTCACATGGGACCACAAAAGCCATATCATATAATCAAAGAGGTGACCAAGTGCAATTATTTTCAACATTATGACACGCTTGAGGGGCAATACGACAAATTATATTATAAAAAACCTTCGGACCTCACGATCTCTCATAGTTTATCATTATTTCGAGGGCGATAAGCATCATAACATGTTCTTGCGATCGTCCAAAATCTACGGATATTCTTGATCGTGTGATACGCCAATTGGCCCCTTGTATTTTAACTAGAAGATTCCATGAAAAATAAAATAAATTGCTTTATCGAATTCATTTAATCAGCTCATGATGCATTGTTTAAAACTTCTGTACCACCTTGATGTCACGAGCTCACCATTAAAACGACCAAATTAAAGAAATCATGGGATCAGCAATCGGCTCGTTAAGCAGAACAAACGCAAGAGAGGCTTAGGTCATTGATGGAATTAGTTGAGATTTCATTGATCAGTGAAATATATTTAAATTTAGCTTAATGTTGGCACGAGCTTTTCTTTTTCTTTTTTTTTTTTCTCTAGAAAAGTATCTAAAAGAGAATCAAGAAGAATATATTGAAAGAAGAACAGGATCATTGGCCAACCAACAGAGCAAATCTCAATTATTGAAAGGATCCAATTTTTTTTACATAATATGTATTGGATTCAATTCCTCGTGTAGTTATACGCTATATAATTATCAACACGCAAGACATTTGCAACAAAAAAATAACGGGAAATTTCAATGCTAAGATCATTTCCGAAACTAATCTATGTTAATATAGGAAAAGTGGATTAAAAAAAAAAAAAACAATATTATTCCCTCAATATTGATATGTCTTTTGTTTTGTTTCAGTCGGACCTCAAATTCGGGGTAATAATGCGGTGGAACATATGGTCCCAAGCAAAGGCCTCCTTTTCCCATCAAAATTATTTGATCGTGGAACCTAAATAAAATGAAAATAAAGGCATGTCATTTAACATTTTTGGTTGAACCTCGAATTTTGGGTGACGATCCCACGCGGGGAAACGTGGTCCAAGCAACGTTTCCTTTTTGGCAGACATAAAATAAAGACGATGACGTCTCGAACAACTTTCTTTTAAAAAAAAATGTACGCCTGCATTGCTGGCATAGCACGTGACACGATGGGACGACTGATTCATGGCTTAAAAACGGCACGGTGAGAGTAGTTATTCAAGAGTTAAACCAACCGGCAAACTTCTAATACCAAGTCTGGGCCCTGCATCGTAGATTAGATGCATGATGATGGAAATCAGGATTACAACAAATTTAATGAACGTTTAATATGCAATTAAAAAAATCTAGTTTACCAAATAATAAACTATCAATACATTTATAATTTTAATTTACAAATTAGTTTTCTCTTTTTATTAAAAAATTAGTTATAGACTTTTTATTAGAGAAAAGAGTTTATAATACATCTTACTATGTTATTGTTTCCAACTTTTCAAAGATAGAAAAAAAAAAAAAGAAAAAAAAGATCATGCAGTAATATCTTCATAGCTGTGCAAAATGACCTAATTTTAATTTCAGTGTTATCTATGGTATTTTTTTTAATTGTCAGTTTTTTCATTGCAAGTATTGTTTGCTTTCTAATTATCAATAACCTAATAATTATCTTGCCTATATTACTTTGATATATTTTACTAGGAAAGTCCAAAGAAAGATATTTTACTCCTGATTTTCCTACTAATGAAACTTTGTAGCGTTGTTATTTTAGTAGTTAAAAGTGCTTCCAGCACCTTAACAAGCCATGAAATAAGCATATCCTATTGAATGTCGCTAATATTGGCAAAAATAGAATGATGAAACTGATTTTTTTTTTTAAAAAAAAAAATGGCAAAGCTATTTTATAAGTAAAGATGGTTTTTCGTGATTTTTTAAAATGTGTTGAAGAAGTAGGAACACCGAACGCCTTTCTATCTTAATTTGCATTCCTCTCCATCCTTTTCTGTTCAAATCCTGATAATAAAATTAAAACAAATCAGCAGATCAGCTGATATACTAAAATTTGGATTGAAGCTTTGGCAATTATATTATTTAGGTTTTTTAAAAAGAGCAAGTTATAGATCTCGGTAATTAATACAACAGCAGTATTATTAAAAAAAATAAAAGCTTGCATACAAATTATTCTCTCATAAATATATAGATATATACAGAGAGAGAGAGAGAGAGAAACGCAATAAATATTGTTTTATGCATCCGGTCCATTGGCGGTGGCTCCCGTGCATGTGCTATAAAAAATCTCTAAAATTATTTAAGGAACTTTGCTACTCGCAAATCTAGACAGCCTGTTTTAATGGTGACATGATTTATTTTAATTTATTTTTCAGCGCCAAGACCCCCGTAGACCATTCTTCGTATGAACCATGAAAGCTTAAAATTGAGGGAAGAAAAAAAAAAAAAACCGGTCTCCTGCGGCCCGGTTCAAAGCCATCCACATCGGCTTCACCAGCCGATCACGTCTTATAGGGAAATCACAAGGGTTGCCAACTCACAAGCGGCAGATTAAATCACTTTTTTTTTTTTGGGCCCCGCCCGCTGCCACAATACCCCTCCTCAACTACCACCCCACCAACCCACGTCCTCGTATCGTTCCCATCCGCCCCTATAAACCACGGTGCCTTCTCTAAGTTTTTAGGGCTCTCTCTCTCTCTCTCTCTCCCTCTCTCTCTCTCCAATTCTAAACGAAGAAAGGAAGAGGAGAGAGAAGAAAATGGCCCTTGCCAACGGCTCCACTCTCTCAGTCAACAAACCCCTCCACCAACTCTCCTCATGCTCCACCGCCGTCGGTCAGCAGCACCGCCTAGCCTCCCTCCTCCGCCACCAGCCACGCCGCGCCGCCCGTTGCCCAATCTCCGCCGTCCACGCTGCGGAGCCCGCCAAGAACCCGGCCGTCGCCGAGAAGCCGGCGGCGGCTCCGCGGAAGTGGACGCTGGACAGCTGGAAGTTGAAGAAGGCGCTCCAGCTGCCGGAGTACCCGGACAAGAAGGAGCTGGAGTTCGTTCTCCGGATGATCGAGAGCTACCCACCGATCGTGTTTGCCGGCGAAGCCCGCCACCTCGAGGAGCGCCTCGCCGACGCCGCAGTCGGCAAGGCCTTCCTCCTCCAAGGCGGCGACTGCGCCGAGAGCTTCAAGGAGTTCAACGCCAACAATACACGAGACACCTTCCGCATCCTCCTCCAGATGGGCGCCGTCCTCATGTTCGGTGGCCAGATGCCTGTCGTCAAGGTATGATTCCCTTCCAACCCCCTCTGTTCTGGATTACGGGCCGTCGGATTGGCCGGATCTAGTGATCCGATTGCTCGATTCGGTGGTGGCGCAGGTGGGGCGGATGGCGGGCCAGTTCGCGAAGCCGAGGTCGGAATCGTTCGAGGAGAGGAACGGGGTGAAGCTCCCGAGCTACAGGGGAGACAACATCAACGGCGACGCGTTCGATGAGAAGTCGAGGGTGCCGGACCCCCAGCGGATGATCAGGGCCTACTGCCAAGCGGCGGCGACGCTCAACCTCCTCCGGGCCTTCGCCACCGGAGGCTACGCCGCGATGCAGCGGGTGACGCAGTGGAATCTTGACTTCGCCGAGCACAGCGAGCAGGGCGACCGGTGAGTAGTGAGAACTTTTTACGGATCAAGGGTGTCGTCTCATCGCCACCGACTAAAAATTTAGCACGTTGCTTGCGTTTTCTTCTTTACTTGACTTTTTCTGGTTTTAGACTCTATGAAGTCCTCGCACATATAAATATTTTATGATATTATTTTTGTCCTTAACATTGATTTTTCTCGGAAAGCCTGATCGCTGTTGCGCTTGTTTTGATAAAAAAAGATAACGATTTTTATATCTTTTTCTGGGGGAAATTGCAAGAGTTTTCAAAAAAAAAAAAAAAAGATAACGATTTTTATATCTTTTTCTGGGGGAAATTGCAAGAGTTTTCAAAAAAAAAATCCTTCCAATTTTAACGATTTATTTAGTACTCAGAATTTTCGGAACTTTCTCTGGCCTGTAGTCTGACTTTTCCCGTTAATTCTGGGAAAAAAAAGCAAGATTTTTCTGGAATTGAACGGCCAACCACTGAGTCAAGACTGAGACCTGGTGCAATTAATTTGCTCATTGTATTGGTGGGAACGAGCTTACAGGTACCGAGAGCTTGCCCACCGAGTGGACGAGGCCCTGGGGTTCATGTCAGCAACAGGGCTTACGGTGGACCACCCCATCATGACGACGACTGAGTTCTGGACCTCGCATGAGTGCCTCCTCCTCCCTTACGAGCAGGCCCTCACTCGTGAGGACTCCACCTCTGGCCTCTTTTATGACTGCTCTGCCCACTTCCTTTGGGTCGGTGAGCGCACCCGCCAGCTTGATGGAGCCCATGTTGAGTTCCTCCGCGGCATTGCCAATCCTCTTGGCATCAAGGTAGCTGCAAAGTTTCAGCCATCCTGAAGAAGAAATTCCTATTAGTATGCAACGGTGTGGAGGCTAAGGTGCTTTGATGGATGAATTGATGCAGGTTAGTGATAAGATGGATCCGAGGGACCTGGTGAAGCTGATAGAAATACTAAACCCTCACAACAAACCTGGGAGAATCACAATAATTACAAGGATGGGGGCTGAGAACATGAGGGTGAAACTGCCTCACCTCATCCGGGCAGTCCGTGGGGCTGGCCAGATCGTCACCTGGGTCAGTGATCCCATGCATGGCAACACCATCAAGGCCCCCTGTGGCCTCAAGACTAGACCATTTGATGCCATCCGGGTATGTTTGGCTTTCATCTCATTTATCATTTTATCCAAAATTATATTTAAAGCTCTTACAGGTATACTGCATTTCATTTTTGAAAAAAATCACCCCAAGTAACCCTTTCTTTTTCTTCAACTTTAATGTGTTGCAGAAGAATAAAATCTAAGTATTAAAAATAATAATAAAATAAAAGCTATTCCTGGAAAACGATATTTCTAACAGTAAAACTTAGCTTTTTTAAGTGGCGGTGTTTGTTGCCCTGTAGCACCTCACAGCAGCTAGATCCATCAGAAAAACATGTGTTTATTTCAATTTTAAAGAGATTCCTCTTTCCCTGTTAAAATTATTATCAATCATTCTGTCGAGCCTTTGAAATGGTGATGGGAGCACAGAATCTCTGGCCCATAATGATAGAAGGTTGTGGGGCTTTTGGCTCCATCAACCAGTTTTGGTGGCACAAACAGTTTTTATCTAATGATTGCATATGGCGCGTGGGTTTGGTAGGTGGGAAGTCACAATTTATTATTTAACATGGTAAAATGAAACATAAATAATAAATATGAAGAGAACAAAAGGAGGGGTAGGCAACCCTAGATTGGTTAATCAACATATAGTGAGAAATCTTATTGTAGGATGATCTTGATTCTTGAGTATAATCGTGATCACACTTTCAAGCCCGAGCCTTTCCATTCACCTAAGACATAAGGCAGAAAGTAATCAAAGAGAGTATTTAATTCTTCATGCTAAAGTACCCTTCAGTAAGGAACAGAGACATGAACCCAGAAATGGCGACCATGTATGTTGGGTGAAAAGGTATCATTGAGCATGCCAGCCATCTCCTTCTGGTCATAGCAGTGGTTGGTATGGTCCTAAGATCTAGAGTTGAGGTTGGCGTGGATGAGATTAATCTATATTATGTGGCATTGCTTAATGGTTTGATGGGTGTTGTGTGTTTATGCATGGATATGAAAGGCTGATCCAGGCGCTAATCGTTTCTTTTACATAAGAATAGCTAAGATTCCTCTATTTTGATTTTAAATTTCCGATGGCATCTTTGGAGATCTGGTCAATCTATTGTTGGTGACTGCAGATTTTGTTTTACTTCTTTAAATGTAGTTGTCTACTTATACGAAAGTTAGGTGAGAAAATTGTTGAACTAAGCATCAGTCCTCATAAACAACATTACAAAAAAAAAAAAAAAAATCAAAATTGATGCTTAACCGCATAGAGGTGAAGAGCCACGTGGGCTGGGTGGCTGAGCGACTTGCACTTGCTATCGGATGTCTAGCTATTTCTCAAGCTCTCTCCATTATCAAACCTAATTCATCGTCGCCATCCATAATAATGGACCCAATCTCAACTCATCAAAAGTTGAGAGGGACTTTTAAGGGCATGCTTGGCTTCCCAATTCCATCATTGGGGACCGCAACAAAAGTTGAGGTTGTAAGATGGCAAGGGTACCCCTGATCCCTCATGATTTGTTCGGGTATTCCTGCAGGAATATCCTGCAAGAATCGAGCCTGTTGTCCGCCCAAGTCCCAAGCCACAGGATTCAGGCTATGTCAAGCCCGACGCTACCAACCCGACATCCCTTGTCAGAAAAAAGTGAGAAAAAGACCCATGAACGGGGTCCCTCCCCCCTTCTCTTTCTCCTTGTGAATCCGGTTCAATCTTGCTGGATTAGCTTCAGAAAACAAGCTTAATAAGATGAAAATCTGTTGCCTTATTGCCGGTGATGATGCCGTTTCCTTTCGTGGCAGGCGGAGGTACAGGCATTCTTCGATGTGCATGAACAGGAAGGGAGCCACCCTGGAGGCGTTCATCTGGAGATGACGGGGCAGAATGTCACTGAGTGTATTGGTGGTTCTCGGACCGTGACCTTCGATGACCTCGGCTCGCGCTACCACACCCACTGCGACCCAAGGCTCAACGCATCTCAGTCACTGGAGCTTGCGTTCATCATCGCGGAGCGTCTTAGAAAGAGAAGGATCCGGTCACTGCGTCCCAACAATTTGAGCTCTCTTCCCCCATTGGCTTTCTGAGGTCTTTAAGTTGGGTAGAATCTGAGATGTCTGCTGCCGGTATATCATTTGTTGGCTGTTGCTCTTACCATAAATCATATGAGTTCATATATCAGGACATGTACTTTCTGTTTTCAAGTTGTGTGTGTGTGTATGATTGCACATCAAGACAGTTGGTCTTCGGTATTTGACGAGAGAATAAAAGTAATAGAATGGCTGCTGTCGCATTCAGTGGTTGGGTAGGGAAGGCAGTGAAGTTTGGTGGTGGGGCTAGAACTGTAGACATAGATTTAGACCCCAAGTGTTCTTTCCCTCCCACCAAACTTTCTTTGTTCATTTTCACGTGTTCTTTATGCGAGCCATATTGTTGTTTTGCCTTCCAAAATTGCTGATAATTGGTTCCTGGAGAAAAGGAAAAGTTACGTTCTCCTGCTGTCCCCAAAAGGTAACTTCAAACGGAATCCGTCTGGGAGAGGAGAGGAGAGGAAAGAAAAAGATTTTTTCCAATAGTGACAAAGAACCACCACTCATACACGGAACGATAAATCCAAACTTCTTCCTCAAAAAGATAAAATCCAGAGTTGATTTTTAGATGTCAAACCAAAATCACAGTCCTCAATGATATCCGCAAATAGTTGTGAAAGAGAATATATTCTTAAATTATAAGCTACGAAAATTTATGGACACACAAGTACCTGTAAGGTAGATAAAAGGGGAATATGTTTGTTGTGCGCTGATGAATGTGCAATCGGTTTTATAACTGGATGCTCTGCCCTATATCTGGAGATTGTATTATCATCACCAGACCTTATGTGGTGGAAATGTCCCTTTCCGTGGTCTAGTATTTTCAGCGTCCGCTCGCATGCTGGATCCATCCTCTAGCGCCAGGCCGAACATCTGGCCTTGCAAGTTGCAAGCACCCTCGCACTTACATCCACATGCATGCACATCAAATATTTAGAGCAGATTAACTCGGCTCACCATGACCCTTCCAAGCATGGCCTGCATGCAACCCGGCCACCCTACTCGGTATGTGTGGCAGCGCAGATCACACGTTTTTTCCTTCTGCCGTGAAGATTGGATTCGTGCACCTCCAATCTTGGCCATTGTCTCCTCGTCGCCCACGGTGCCGAGAAGATGGGATGGATGCCGAATAAATTTGCCTGGATATACTGGCACGCAAAGAATGATGATTCCAGGGGCATGGAGGACAAGAGCTGCTCGGCAACATTGGGAAAGAAGCTGATGAGCGAAACAGAATGCAGCGTCTGTTTGAAACGAAAGTTACCGTATAATTCATTTGCAAATGATATAAATTTTATAATGAATTATCATGTTTGACCTATATCATACATAGTTAAAATGAATTCTTAAATTGGAAACAAATAAAAATTAAATTTAATGCTTTATTTTTCTAAATTACTTCTATTAATAATTAATTGAAGAATGAATGCCTTTCTTTTTGCTGAAAATTTAACTTTTAAAACTAAAACTTCTTATTCTTAAAAATTAAATTATAGTTATCTTTTTCTGTATTTTTTCTGCTTGCTGTTGAGCATTTTATGGGTTTTTTATATTTTGTTAGTTAAAGATTTACAATAATTTATGAATTTTTTTTAATCTGTAGAATCTTTTTTTTCTATGAAAAGAATTATTTTTCATTAGCAATGATGAAAAGAATCATTTTTTTGATAAAAAGAACTATTTCAAAGCTAAAACAATAGTTTATTTTTTATTTTGGCTATTTAAGTTATAATATAGTTGTAAGAGAATTTTTACTCTTCATCCATTCCCCTCTTTTGGGAAAAAATCAGAAAAGAAAATCCATTAATACAATTAGAGAAGGATAGGGAGAGGGTTAAAAACTAACAACATACAGAGAGGCTGAGACAGTGACTATAGCGCCAGAGTCCAGAAGATGATGCCAAGAAGGGAGAGGGAAGGAGACAGAGGGCGTTGCAACTAAGATTATAATGGAACCAGTGCAGACAAAAAAAGGGGATGATCTAAGATCTGGTAACGAGAGGAAGGAAGGGAGTTCAAGCTGGAGGAAGAAATGTTTGGAACCTCGGTTCCTATTCTGATACTCGAGGTTGGAATGTACCGCTCCGACCCATGGCACGGCCAGCCTGACAAGTTGATACACTCAGCCAACCCAGCGGTCTAGGCTTGCTTGGCACACGATGGGCTGGTCTAGGCCCATTTATCAGATTACCAAAATGCCCCCAATAACCAAAAATAACTAATTTGATGTTCATTTTTTAAGAAAAAAACCCTTTCACCTTTTTCAACCACCAAAAACAATAAATTGTCAAAAGTATTTTCATCTATCACTTAAAAAAACCTATACGTTCTTTTCAATAATCATAAATAACTAGTTTTCAAAATTATTTAAAATATTTAGAGGCTCTCTATCCTCTATAAATACCCTTCAACCTATCTTTCTCATCCTGCGCCAAATTTTAAGCTCTCCAAAGCTCTCTTGAGTTTTTTTAAACCCTTCTAATTTTCTTACAAGCCCTCCCAATCATTTTAAGCTCTTTTAATCTCTTTGCAACTTGTCCTAATCTCTCCTCATAAGCTTTTCTAATTCTTTACAATCTTTTCTAGTCTCTCTAGTCTCTACAATGTCTAGTACTAATAACTCTCACCTATCCTATGAGATCTTTCGGCTCGACATCAATATAGAGTTCCCTTATTATAAGGTAAATCTTGGCACACCATAATCGCAGATCGAAATTAGTATCTCTAACCCTAGTAATACAATTGCTGCTATCTCGAGCATTAAGTCTTAGGCTATACTCATGGTATTTAGAGTTTGGTAGCATTTTATCGCTAAGGAGATTGTCAATAAGGGGATTCGAGTTCTATGTAAAATTTACAAAAAGGACTATAGTTAGGATACTTCAGGAAAAATCAGTCACCTGATACGGCATTGAAAGAAGCATAAAAATGTTATTGATTTCACCTAGGCCCATATTTAAATTTCATGCAAGAGGCGAGTTATCAAAATTTTCTTATTCCTAGGAGGTAAATAAAAAGGAATTATTAAAATTAATAGCAGGTATTGAAATATTTTTTTATTTAGCCAAAAATCTATATTTAAAAAAATTACCTTCAATCCTGCATATAAAAAATTTCTCAAAATACTATTAAATCTTATTCCTTTAAATTTATGAATATAAACGAAATTTAATTTCTTATTTTTCAAATTTTGATGGTAGATAGTACTTACCTTTGGTATCTGAAGTAGCAGTTTTAAATTATTTTATATTTGTGTTATCGTACATTTTATTGTTTATGACTACTTATACAAAAATGAATTATTAGTTTTAAATTATTTGAATATCTACACCATACTACAAACATCTCTAGTTCAATCATGCATATAGTATATGAATACCATATGCATGACAAAATTTTTTCAATTAGTTTGGATAATGGTGCTAATAATAATATTACTATCATATTTTAAATTTAATTATACAAGATAGTTTAAATGTTATTGAACTACATATAAGTAAAATTAGATATTCCAATAAATATATACTATCTTTAAGAGCTAGAAATCAAGATTTTAAAAATTTATGTATTGCTCATAGTAAAAAAGCTAAATATTTTTTATTAGATGTAAAATAATGATAGAATTTTACATATTTAATGTTATAATCGTGTTTTGAATAAAAAGATATCACTATTGGTTTCTACAATGTTTACTTTTTTAGTGAACCAATATTAGATTTTCATCAAAATAATTGTAATATTATTATGCAATTTTTGAAATATATTTATAAAGCTATCAATATTTTACTTGATATTTATTATCCCACCTCTTCTCTAGTTTTGATAAATCTTTAATATTACTGTCTTTTTTTGACTTTATAGGAATACAAAAGGTTTTTAAAATATAATTGCACTAATAGAATTAAAATTTAATAAATATTAAAAATATATATAAATATATTTTTATGTTTAATTTTAGTTATAAATCCTATATTTAAATTAGATGATATTGGTAGAATTAAAGATGAAATTACTAATTTATTAAATAAAATTTTTTATATTATATGATCAACAATATAATAAAGATAAAAAGTCATTTACTTCAAGATTGCCCCAGGTAGTAGTACTGATAAAACATGGAATATTCTTATTAGAAAAAATAAAATGTACAATTTCATCATCCAATGAATTATCTTTTTATTTAAGTAATAATTTTATAAATTTTCTAATTCGGGATGAGTTAGATAATTTTGATATTTGGCCTACTAGCGAATACATAAGAACAATTTGCTTGCTATGTCCCATGATTTATTAGCCTTTCCGATATTCATTGTAACATTGGAATTTACTTTCAGTGCAAGAGGTTGAGTACTTAATAATAAGATGAGCCAATTGAAGTCTGACATGTTGAAATGCTGGTCTACTTAAAGGACTAATACGATGTGGAAGACAAGATGCAACACCAGATGAAGAATAAAAATCAAGAATTCTCTCCAAATGAATATAATTGTAGAAGATCAAAGACAAAAGACGGCAAACTCGTCATGCTCCTGAAGGCCAAACGAAAGGAGTGACCATAATGGGTCATACTAATAGCAAACCTACAAAAAAGATATCTATATTTGATTTATTTTATTTAATTTTTTAAATAGTTTTAAAATAAAAAAATAAAAAAATTTATCTATAGGTTAATTCATCGAGCCTCACAACCTAGAGGTTCGAGTCGTGTAAGATAAAAGGTAAAGATGGAGACTCTCTTTCAAACAACTAGAATAAGATAATCAAGCAATATAGTGGTGGGACAACGTGATCGTGATAGCAAGCCACCTGCCTATTGATGAACAAGAGTATGCATATTTAATATATTTTATTTAATTTTTACAAGATTAATTAAAAATTATTTTAAAAAAAATCAAACGAGCAATAGATTTTTACAACCTATCTATCCGATAAGCCTATGGGCCATGCTAGACCTTCCTTAAACTGGCGTGCCATATTGGCATAACCCGTAATAAGAGTCGTACCAAGCTGACATGGCACATGGCCTATAGGCCACTCCTTTTATAGGCTACGCTAGTTTGGTACGGTCTATTTAACACTTTTACTCATAAGAAAGAGATGAGTAGCACTGCATGAAAGAACAGAGTTTGAAAAAGTTGAAAAAGATTTGATTCAAGTTATGTGTTGGCTTCACTGAATGCTATAGAGTTGCGCTCAATTGTAAACCATGCCGATCTTTCCAATCAATCATAAATAAAACTATAATAAACAAATACTAAAAATGCACTTTAAGCATGAAAAGAAAAGAAGCATTTGAATATTGAGCCCCTTAGGAAGGATGGTAACCGGGTTGGTCGAATCTGATGACAATTGAATCAGATGAGATCAGATCAGACCAGATATATGTTAGGCTAAAATTTTATGAGCCTAAACTTCAGTTATTTATTACATAGGTTAAAAATTCAAACCAAAATCTATCATTTTATTAAATATGTAATTCTATCTAATATATAATAAATTGAATCAAATTAAATAAATTAAATGGATAAACAATCCTTACTCCGCAAGTATGTCGACCGCCTTGGCACCAGCAGAAGGCGACAGATTACAGAGACTCCACCTGCGAACGGCAAATGCAGATGGACTTGTTTCAAAACCACGCTTGCCTAAAGAAGACAGCGTATCTCTCGGACTAAATTTTCTACACATCAGATAGTAATTTGGATGGGGGCGGTCGACTCGCTACGATTGAGATCACCAGACCACACCACTAAATAATCTGTATAATTTGATGGGTTTTGCAGTACCGTTACATCCTTTCTTATGTTCTACCTTCCTACAATCGACGTTATGCCAAGCCGTTCCCCCACTTTCTCCTAAACCGGAACCGGATATCCCAGATTCGGTGCATGATTCCATTCCTCTACAAAGAAACATTATAACCAAGCTCATATTACAAAATGTGAGGCTCGGCTTCGTCAGAGAATGATCAATCTTTGCGGTGCTGGCGACCCTCTTTCAGCGCCACCAAGATAGCCAGCGTTACCTTGCCATATCCTCGCACCTCACACAAAAACAAATAGATAAAAATAACAACAAAGTTCATAACCACTGCAGGTGACGCTGGAAGATGACGAAGCAAACCAAATCAATCAAGGGAGAAGCGATTAAAAGATTAGCAGAAGCATCCTCTGTATCAGACACTTTTTTGAGGGTCAAACGGTACCATCTGTTCATCGAATCAGGAAATAAAAAAAATAATAAAAAAAAAATCATGGGTTAATGATTTAGCAGTTAGTCAGCCCAAGTTTACCGATGATCACCGTAATAAATACATTAATTATTCATTAATTATATAACAAAAATTAAAACTATATATAAAAAATATAAAAAGTTTAAAAATTAGTAGTATTTTTTTGATAATTATTGGTACTATAAATATTTAATAACAATATATTATAAAAAAAATGTATAATAGAATTTTGATGGTCACCTCAACCAGGCTAGCGCATCCATCACATACCTTAGTTAGACCGCTGTATTGCATAGGCCCAATAAATTAAAATTATCTTATAATATACAAAAGGCTATGATTACTGGATCAGCCTGTCAGAAAGTATGATACATATAAATCTATTATTTATGAAAGTCCATAAATGAATTTCTATATGGATTTACTTCCACATATGAATAACAAGGCGGGCATCCGCTGCTGGTCCGCAAATGCATTGGTATACGGATTCACTTCCGTATATAATTTTTTTGTGACTACCGCACATGCGTTCGTATCAATGTCCATGCATTGGTATGCGTTCGTATCAAGCTACCGAGTCTTATCCATCACTAACAATCAAAAATGAAGAATTTTTGATAGAATTTTGGAAAGCAAAAAGGGATAACGGTGGGAGGTGCTGTCATTTGATGCAAGTGTGCAACCAGGAAAACATGGCTCCTCCGACTCCACGCTCAGTGACTCCTCGAGCAAGCAGAACCTCTCCTCCACCTACCACCCCCCCCTTTTTCCAACCCTCCTGCCCCATCAAAGCCATCCGTCTCCGATCACATCTCGCCCAACTAACCCGTCTCCTCCCTGCTCCCCACCGCCGAGCGCCAGCACCTCTCGTCCATCTTCTGCTACCTCCCTTTCTCTGCCGCTCCTCCCCTCTCAAACCCATCCATCTCCGATCACGTAGCGCCCAACAACGCGCTAAACCCCATCTCCTCTCTGCCCTCCACCGCCGAGCGCTTCATCCGTGCGCTCCACAGCCATCTTCGACCACCCGCTTCTCAAACCCCTCTCCCTCCATCCTGACGTCCGAAGCTTCGGCAATATGAACGTAAGACCCTGCACTGGCTTCACCGACAGCAGCATGCACCTAATCCACTACCTCCATGGGCGCTACCATCACTACTGCCTCACAGGTGATCCAAGCTCCACCTCCTCAGTTATCCAAGCCCACCACCTCAGTTGCGGCGGTACCGAGAACCATCCAATTCGCTCAAACTCGGAGCGGTTCGAGCAAAACAACGGTTCAACCACAGTTCAACTCGACTTGCACCAGTTTTATTCCCACCTAAGTTTAAAAAGATAATCCAAACTAGACACCAAACTAGAACCGATGGTTCGGTCGGTTCTTGAAACATTCCATCAAAGCAATTCATAATGACCATACCACTATGAAAGCACCATAGAGTTGCAATGCACATATAATGTCATCATAACAGATAAATATGTCATCCTACAACACCCTCGCAGTTGCATTATAATAGTCACCATCCTATGAGATCAACAAAAACAAGCAGGTTCGCACCAGTGGATAACATAACAAGCTGTAAATTTAACCAACCAGCAAAAGCAGGCTAGAAGCAAATGTTAAATCATGAGTGTTTCAACGACATGCATGTTCGGTTCCGGAACACACTAGGCCGACAAGGCCATCAACTACTCAGAAATAAGGCCTATAGCGCATTGACCTTCTGAATCTGGGAACCTTCCTGCAAAGGCAAGAAATAGTTTGTCAAAGGCAATTCAAGTATGAAATACCAAAAAAAAAAAAATCCAATTACAAATACAAGAAATGATCGGCCAACTGACCCATATCCATATGGGGAGGCTAAATACGGTGGCATATATGGTCCCCTAAAACGGTATCCCAAGTATGGATTGAAACGCCTTGGACGGAACTGCTTCATTCCTGGGATATTAGTTCGTTTAGGTGATACCTGCAAAAATGACATTTTCCATGTATGAAGAGCCGACCAAATGCATCAGGTTGCTTCAACTGAAAGAATGATGCTCTTTCGAAAAAAAAAGAAAGAAATAAAGAAAAGAAAAGAAAAAAGTGACAGATAGAAGACTTGGACTACACATACTTTGATTTGACGCCCATGTAATTCAGATTCATTCAAATGAAGAGCCTCTTGAACTGCCTCAGTTTCCAGAAATTCAACATAGGCAAACCCCTTTGGCTGACCAAATTTGTCTGTCAGAATGGTGACCCTGTTGACCGTTCCACAAGACTGGAAATGCTGCTGCACTTCCTCGGGTGTGCAAGCATAATCCACCTGCAGCGCAACGAACACAATTGACCCATGCAGCCAAATTATGTCAGGTTCTAAACTTTATCACAGTAGGCATGCAGCAAACTGATGCTATAAAATTGTTTGTAAGCATCACCGTTTTGTTTTTACAAGCAAAGTTAATGTCCACCAAACACTTGCTCAGATGGTATCATCTCTTACCACTTAGGTGAGAGTTTGGCAGTCCAATCATGGTTAGAGCCAGTTCCCCAGGGGTCAGACAGGTATAGGGTAACAATAAAAAAAAAAAAATGGAGATTAGCACAAATAAAGAACTGCCATACCTAACTACTGGCAGGTGTTGCAAGGAATAAAAGGCACCAATGGCAACCACCATGACAGTGAAGAATGGAAGATAAGATTAGAAAACGATGCTTTAAACTTTAACATACCCAACTCTCCATGACTCAACCCAAAAAAAATCACCCACCCACACTAAAACCAATGGCTTTTTCTACATATTTGATCTTAAGATCTTTCCTTTAATAGAAATTCCTACTTTTCTATGAATCTCCTAGTCTGGTGTCTAATGTCGAAGAAACACCACTTCATCAAACCTCTTGTAACTAAGTCATTTCCCTTTTTGCTACATGCACCCAACCAAAAAGTTGGAGACTTGGAATAACCCACGTCTTAATTATTCCAAAGTATATTCTTCTGGTCATTCAAGTTTCACCACATCCAAGGGCATGCTAAAGGAACATATGGTAAGCAACCAGATGTTTTAGCGAAGCCAAATATATGATGTGCCCTCCATGCAAAACGATAGCAGCACTCCTAAATGGTCAACCATCCCTATATGCTTCCAACAATAGCATTGCAACATGACTTCAACCTCTGTTTTCCAACAATAGCATTGCAACATCGCTTCGACTTATGTAAGATGCCTAAAAGTAGGCCATAAGAGTCAAGGCACCCCCCAAGTTGCAAGTGAAAACTTCCGTAGGGTTAATAAAACTTCTGTAGGGTTAGTATCTTCCCTCCACATCACTATCTTGGCATTGGTCTTGAGTCAAATATCACCTGAAACATAAGATTCATGTTATACATGCAAGAACAGCTCATTATCCTTGCAATAAGATAATGACCTACATAACTAAAAACAGAATGTAATAGGCTCCGAACTCCCACTACAAACAAAATGCCAAATTTGATATGGAATCCTTGGCTTAAAATGGTTTTAGTATCAAAATAAACTGTAGAGCAAGACTACCCAAAAAGACCAACTTGCACGGCATTCCAACTTCTATGCATACAAGAAGTTTAGTCCTACTAAACTAAACCTATTTTTATGTCCACTAAGATTTATTTGCTCTAGTGGAAATAGTAATTAGCATTCCAACGAACATTCCACATTTGCCTATTCTATCTGAAATATGCAATCAACATTCCATCTTAAGTTTGTTCCCCTCAATAATAGCAACTTGGACAAGAAAAATGATAAATGATATCAAACATAACCATATTGGTTTTTTTATGCCGTCACTTCGTCTGTCTGCTAAGCATCAAAGAATTCTTTATAAAACCTACAATTTTATCTTGGACTATGTCCCACAGCTATACAAAGAAGTTATAATCTTTTCTGTGCAAAGGTTTCTCTATTGTCGAACCAGAGGCTGTCTTATGGACTTGCTCCTTATCGAACCTTACTTCAAACAACCTACCATTACGCCTGTAGACCTGAAGAAGAGAGCAAAATACAAGCCACTGAGTTGGTTGCTCACCTCCCTTCTTGCTAACAGACTTCAATGGAAAGAAATGATCAACTAATGCATCTCTCTCAGATCAGCCATTCCCTTTTAACTCTTTTTATAAACAAGTTTATTTCTTTCCAGGATTTTTAAGTAACATGAAAAAAGAGTATCCTACGACTTATTCTAATAGCCCTTAACTCTATACTTTACATTCTAAGTATTAACCATATCTAATAGTAATTCCCTGATGTCCTCTACGTTCATTTCTATTGTGATAACTCTTAATCTAGATTTTGCATTTCCAAGTGTTAACCCTGTCAAAAAGTAATTCACTGTTGTCCTCTTCTATGTTCATCCTTTCCCTTTCCTCTTCCTCAAGTGACATGGTCAGACCAACAAACTTCACAGTGTGTCAGGTAGTATTGTCTTTCCCTACATTGTTAAAGTGTTTCTTTAAACTCTTTTGACCTATATCAAAAACCTAAAAGTTTTTGAAGCAATATTATAAGGAGACAATCTCCCTCCTCATCTCAGGAGCCAACTTGGAAAAACTTAATTTAATTCCAAAACATCTTGTCCTCAAGCAATATGCTTTTAATCTCGAATTGAAAAACTGCTGCACCGGATATTGTTATCATGGTTGAGATCAATATGAGATGGCATTAGACAATTAGCACCTGGAAGTCGATTGCGACAACAAATTGTCCCACAGAGTCCTTGATGGCTTGATCAAATGGAAGAATGTGTTTCGATGGAACGAACTGTAAAGTACATGTAAATAATAGCAGAATAGGGATTCACCATCCATGTTGTAAACAAACCAACTACTATTAGCATTTTCTTGGGTGAAGTAAATGCACCCTCCACTCTCTCCTTAAAGGTCAAGAAGTTGCCAAATCAATGGCATGAACTAGCGAACCTCAATTCGATCCACAAAAAAAAATGTCTCTATGGCTACCAACTAATCCTCAAACTTTCACAGTTAAAATCTATTCCAACCAGAGAGAGCAAAAAAGAATTGGTCCCATGACTCACATTCTAAGTTTAATTTACCTTCCAATATGATTCCATCAAATAACATGCTACATATAATAATCATATATGAGGTCTGATAGACTATGTTATTGCTTGACACTATCTAATGAAAATATCACTATATAATGTGCCCATGGCATATTAAAAGGACATAAAGTGCTTACAAGTATCAATTGAGCCAGATAATCTGCTATTGACTTGGATTTGGTTACCAAATCAGATCCATAATCTTATTGAGCTGGTTTTGATATAAGCAGCCATAGCCAAAAACTGAAAGTCAGCATGATCATACAAATATATTGGTGTCAACATATATAATATGTTAATAGTTCCCCTTTTACTTCCTCTTGCCAATAGAAATAAAGTGATTCCCACTTGTCTTTCCCTTTTAGTATTTAGATTATAAATTCCACCAGGGTTAAGATATAGAGTTTGAGCAAGACAGCAAATACCTCATAACAACACAAAACCTGACTGGTACCAAATTACTTCTGATCATTAGGTATGGATGTAGGATATAAATTGGATTTAGATTTTGGATTTTGACACATATAACTTGAGGTTTAGAAATGAATAGAGACCAACCAGATTGAAATCCAGCTCATTGACCCACCTATTTATCATCCACAAAACTGCGCAAGCATAATTTCATCATGATGAAGGCTAGAGGAACGAGCTAAATAAAAGCAAGAGGACAATAAAAGGTGGACATGAATATCTAATCTTTTCAGCCAAGGTTTTAATTATCATAAAGCTATTCAGCAATAGCCAGAGATGTGGATATTATAATGATACTGATAAGAAACAAAAGCATGAGGCTTCCATCTAAAAGGTGCAATTAGTGTCATGGCTGAGTATCTTAAACCTAAACATAAGACTTGCCTTCCGTAATATATCCAGTATGTTCTCTTCACGATCTGGATTGGGGGTATATTACATCATCAATAGCCAAAATCCTAAAGACACAAAAATGTATGTACTAAAACTGCAAATTTAAAAACTATCAAACAGACAAAATGAGTTCACAAGATATTTACAAAGAGCAGCAGAAGAGAAGTTATTATTGTCATGAGCAAGAGATCAAGGACCTCTCACCATATAATGCAAAGCAAGAATAAACTCCAAGAACTTCCACTCCACCTCCAAGGATAGTCAGGCTTCAGCATCTAAAGTTGCATGTTCACATGAAATTCCATTATGTTGACAGCAACACTGAATTCATATCTCCACCTGCACCATTGTCTTACATCAAGCCAGGAAGTCCTTCTAAAATTCAGATTTCCTCTGGCCAAATATCTATATCATTGCATCCTTTCCCCATTCTCCTGTTAACAGTAATATAAACATCCAACTCTATAATTTTATCCATCTTTTTTTCTTTTATTTTTTCCCCTATCTTTTTTCCTTTTCCCCCAAGATTTTTTTCCTTTTTTTTTGACCCCTGGATTTTCTGCTTTCTTTGGCCTCCTTTCACTCATCCTTTTTCTCTAAGAGAATTGTTTTTTAATATTCTTTTGTTTTTTTCTTCTTTTTTCTGACCACGAGCTATTTTAAAAATAGAGCTTCCTGGCACCCCTAACATTGGGTATCAGAGAACTCAAATGATTGAAGATTGCACCTGCGCCATTATTAGACGTACAGTCAAAAGGACTACACTGAAATCAAGAAAATATAGAAACAGATAAAGATTGAGTGGAGTATGAAAAAAGACTGCTATTGAGACACAAGGTGCAAATCAGTTTCCAGAACATTATATTTTTTGCTTTGCATAATTCTAATAGTTATTCATTCAATTGCAATAGGACTCACAACTTACATAAACATACAACCATTCACATCATATAAGCTTACAATGCTTGCTTGGTACAAAATTAATTCTGGGACAGATATATGCAATAGGCTGTGATTTCCACACAAACATGCATGCATGTGCGCAGGCACGCACGCGTGCACACAAACAAAGTTACATAACTCAAAAGGGAAGACTGCATATAACATAGAGGTCATGAACAGTACACCAAATTCACATGATAAAGGAAAATACAAGGGCACGAAAATTATAAGTGCTACTGCCACCCTTACGTTATGTGGAAGTTGTACTAATAAGCAAAATTTCAAGTCCTTATAGATAGTGGGTGTCTCACCCCATTCCTGTGGGCAAACGAAATTGAGCCAATGGCAAGACTCCAAAACCCATCCACATAAGAAATGAAGAAAAAGGAACTAAAGGAAAGAATGAAAGAAAAGAGAAAAAAATAAAAGGAAGAAAAGAAAAGAAAAAGGAAAGAAAGATGGAAGGAAGAAGAAAAAGAAATAAAGGAAAGAACTATAAAAAAGGAAAGAAAGAAATGGAGGGAGAAGAGAAAAGAAGGAAGGAAGGAAAGAATGAAAAGAAAAAATAAATAAGAAGAAAAGAAAAGAAAGAAATGCAAGAAAGAAGAAAGGAAAGAAAGAAAAAATAAACAAGGAAAGAAATAAAGGAACATAGAAGGGTGAAACAAGGATGAGCTTACTAGACATGGAGCGTGTTACGGTGGGAGTTAAAAAAAAGAAAAAAGTACTTATTAGATAAACTAATATAATAGAAGACATATATAATGGAACGGTTGTTATTGTAAAAACTACTGGTAGTAACACCAGTAAATATCAAGGATCCACTCTTATTTCTTATCTTTTTGCATTAGTTATGCATGAATTTAATAGACATATTTAGGATTATATTTCATTATGCATGTTATTTGTAAATGATATAGTATTAATGAATGAAACTAAAGCTAGGGTTAATTATAAATTAGAATTATTGAGAAATTCATTAAAATCTAAAAGTTTTAGATTAAGTAGAATAAAGATCGAATACATAAAATGCAATTTTAATATAATTAGAAGTAAAGATGAATATATACTAAAAATCGAGCATCATAAAGTTTCTAAAAAGAATCATTTTTGATATTTAATATCAATTATTTATTAAAAAAGAGAAATTAAGGATAATGGTGTTTATAGGATTAAAGTAGAATAAATGAAATGGATATGTGTAACTGAAATATTAGATAGTTGAAGAATACCTATCAAGTTGAAGAAAAAATTTTATAAAATGACTATAAGATCAACTGCTCTATGCTAACAAATGTTGGATAATTAAAAAAATCACATATATACAAGTTAAATGTGCCTGAAATGAGAATGTTAAAATAAATGTATGATAATACAAAAATAGATAGAATAAAAAAGAAAGTCATTTATAAAAAATGGAGATAACATTAATTGAGAATAAACTAAGAAAAGAATGACTTAAATGATTCAAATATTGGCAACATAGACCTAGGGATACACCAGAATGATTTGACACATGTAGAAGAAAAAAAAGGCAGAGATAGATCAAAAATAACACAGAAATAATAAAAAAAGATTTAACATCTTCATATCTTATAGAAAATATGACTATAAACTGAGTAGAATAGAGAAAAAAGATTTATGCATCCAACCTCAATTAGTTTAGGATTAAGGCTTGTTGCTGTTGTTGTTGTTGTAGAAGAAGGGTGAGACATGGAGGATACCTAATGGGGCAGCTATTTGAAATGGTGGTGGGAAAGCCAGATGTCCCATTTCATATAGAAACCAACACTGTCTCGTAGGATTTAAAACCATACTAACTAGCAAATCTAGAGAGTTTCCCTGATTAACAGTTGCAATATGGAGAATAGTGAAGACAGGAAATTCTAATATCTGAAAATTAGCATGCATCACATAGTTTCATATAATGCTGCAGCACAATATGGCTGAGAATTTTGCCCTCCAATGGCACTGAAAACTATGTTCATTGTAACAAAGAAAGAGGCACTGGATAAATTTTTGTGCAGTTGACTCCAAACGAAAGAAATGCTCAGAAATCATAGTGATTGAATGTGCAAAATTGCATGAATCTAATCTTTCAGAAGCTATGAGCCTTTGAACCAGAAATTTCAGAGCTATGTACCAACCTGGTAGAAAAAAATGTGAAGACATCAGGTTCCCTTGCTGGCAGCTATAGCATAGAGAACATCACGATGATACACAAAAAGCTGCCTATGTAAACTAAATCCATTGCAACCAAAATTCACTGACAATTGATCTGGCTTCTTTATAAACTTTGAATATAACCATCAAGCCTTCTCCCAACTTCCAGAACAGTTAATAAGAATGCTCATTCACCAACCACCCCTATTTAGGGCTTCCTCTAGTGTTATTTCAAGCTTTTTTATCAATTTTCATTTATCAAAGGCATCATGAACTACATGAAATAGCACACTGCAAGAAACATTAGAAACTCATGGAAAAGATGAAAAACCTTAATTATCAGTATGAATGCTTAGAAACAGTCCACACACATGAAAAAACAACTGCTTCAAGTCAAGCCATGACGTTGAGCAAAACAAAAGAAAATTCTAACACTAGAGAAAATTATTCTTTGCAATTCTAAATATTTTATAAAAATCTTGATTATCAGTATACCATTTTCCAAACCATATTTATATAGCATCAATCTTCCCTTTCTACTTGTTTCAAGGATGGAAAAGTGTTTAGTATATTCCCTTCAACCTTTTTTGCCCTGATATGCCATGCATACACCATTCAACATCATATCCATCAACTCTTGCACAATGAACTTCACTCAGACTGAGAGGATTGAAAAGGCCAGCACATGATTGTTCCAAAAGGAGAAGGGAATGGATGAAAAGTGAGGGATTGGGGACATTTACTCGAGTTTAGTCATCAAGGAGATGCTTTCAAGTCAACATGATGCTACTTTTCTCTCTCTCTTCATTGCTCACTAAATTTGTAGCTCTCTCTTGAAAACAATGTGCACAATCAGCAATTCTCAATCCAAAGATCAATATCTTTGATGTAAGCTTACAATCACAACATTCCCGATGACAAATTTTAATAATCAATCAATGTGCATGAATACTGCGATTAGAAACTTACATTCCCAACAAACACCGACCGAGAATCTACCTCCTCCCTGTTTGCTTGAGTTGCAGCCGCACTAGCAGGATCTATACAGACAACATAGACAAGAAATATATTGACGCATATATATATATATATATATATAAATATAAACAATTAAGAACATAGATCAACAAATCTTCATTTCCCTGTACATGAATATATATATTCGACATGAATTTTCTACCTTTAAAAAAAAATGGCGAAAAAACAGCATGGAGCTACCCAGTCCCTTTTCCATGAATATATCTAATATACCTACGTTCGGCCCTTTTGAAAGATAATATGAGAGAAGCTGATTGGAACTAAAGACGAGAGTTTCAGCAACAAAAGTAACGGGCATAGGGTTTCAAGCTAATGAAATCTATCATTCCATGAAGAGGATTATCTATCATTGGAGAAACCCTCAAAGGGGACGAGGGGGGCGGCGAAGAGAGGGAGAGCGGACCTTGCACGGCGCCCATCTCCTTCTCGACTTTGGCTTGCATCTCGCGCAGGGCAGCAGCCTCCTCCTCCATCTCCTTGAGACGCTTCTTCATCTCGTCCAGCTCCTGCAACTACGTGAACCGGGGAATTAGGGTTAGGTTTAGGGTTTCGGGAAGAGGAAAGAGGAGAGGAGAGGTAACCTTGGAGGCGTCTTCGTCGGGGTGGGCCATGTCAACGTCGGCGTGGGAGGCGTCCAAGTCGCCCTCCATCTCGGCCTCGTCGGGGATCTCTCCGCCATAGACTTCGTGCTCCTCTTCCTCCATTGCGCCAGCCGTCCTTCCTGGCCGTGCTCTCTTTCGGTCTCCTTATATCGACTGAAACTCACGTGCTGTACGCGTGATGAGCTATAATATATCTTTTTACCGTAAATAAATATTATAAAAATCTTTATATTTCTAATAATATTATTATTAAATTATTATAATTAAATAAACTACTAATATATGGAATTTATAATCTCTTGACTTCAAGTTATATGAAACCCATAAATATCTGATGTATCCCTACACACGCACGCACGCACGCAACCATAGTTATCACATTTTTCATATCAATATTATATCATTAAATAAAATTTCAACATGATTTAGAAAAGAGATAAAGAAAAATCATTCGTACCGCCCACCCACCCAAATTTCCAACCCGATCATCCTCAAAAATCTTGAAGCACTCCAAATTCTGCTGCAAATTTTTTTCACGATTACAAAAATGTAGCAACAATTTATCGTTTCAAAATTAATCTAAAGCCATTAAAAAAAGAATAAAAATAAATATAAATGGATTGCTCATCTCTTCATCATCCAGTTTATGGATGATCTCATTAGGCTGTCTGGAGTTCTCAATTGTGCTCTGCAGAATCTTAACCTAAGGTTAAATTTTAATGTCAAAAAATTAAAAATTATTTTTAAAGAAGAAAGAACTTAGTAAATATTTGAAATAATAGCAATAAGAGAGATGAGTAGGGATAGTAGACGATATTATCTTATACTCCAGAGCCCTCTGGAGGGTACGCCCTCTTCATTATCATTAATGGAAGCACCCATAAAATTTTGATTTGAATGACAGTATAAATATTATGACATTCATTACTATAGATAATTTATCTTACTCTATGGTCTAACCTCATAAAATTATATGTGCATTGCAATTATTGTTATAAAAATTTAATTCAACTTAACACAGAGGAGCATGATGGAGTCTAAGACTTGCAAATATTATAAAAATGAATGATGCGTAAGAAAAACACAATTGATCATACAATAATTAAAATTATTGGTAATTATTATACATAATTTTATATATTAAAGAGAAAAATAAACTAGCATTGCATAAGATGGCATTATATATCTGTTACAAAAAAAAAAAAAAAAATTTGATAACCTTCCTAGATAACATCATAAAAAATATTTAAATATTTCAAGTGGTTTTGACCTTTACATTAAAATCACCAAAGATCTATTCTATTTGCTTTTAGTAGTAATACTGATTAGAATTCAAATAAGTATCCCATGTGAGAAAGGAATTAGCATCATGTTAACTTAGCCATGAGATTTGAAAACTCATAATTCGTTAAAATGGTAATCTTGATCTTGTAAGAAAGCAATTGGTACCATTCCTACTTGTTTAAAAGAACCTAATTAGTGAAAATCAAATTGACCAATTGATAGAAAAGGAACTAATTATTAAAAAAATAATTAAGTCAAAAATAACAAAGGATGGATAAGATCTACTATTATATGCCCTTCTCTAAATTCATTCCCAAATCATCGTTTGTAGTTTGGTGATAACCTTGCTACCGAACAATGAAATATTTTGCATAAAAATGGTAGGGATCTCTTAATTAATGAGATTTTGTGCTAGAATCTCAGATAAATCATTTAATTAGAATGTAAATTGATTTGTATTTTGTAAATCTAGTGCATGCATGACTCAAAATTTTTATTATATTTTATGTACTCTATTGTTAATACTTTAAAGTGTGATAATTCAAGATCTGCATCTTCAAATGTAAGAGAGTTAAATATTAAAAATTATTAAGAAAATATATTGCCAATAAATTTAGAAAAGTATCAATGTATTCAAAACACATATTAAATCTAAAAAATATTAAGAAAAATATCCTCTTGATAAATTAAAAAAATATATCAAAAATAATATTCAAAGCACATGAAGAGGTTATATCCTAACAAAAAGAAAACAAAAACAAATTAAACATATACTTCCAAGTTGTGTTGGTTTGTTTTGTAGCTAATCATATTACTTGGTATTGGTTAGACGAGGCAAATCAAGTTTTGCCATATAATCTTTCTACTTAATAATTTATATTTGATTTATGCTCAACTCTTCTCACAAAAAATATGGAAAAATTTATTCTAAATTTATCAATCTATGATTTTCAAAGCCTAATAATGAGACTACTTACTTGGTCACCATCTTTAAATTTAAACATTATGCTAGTAGTTATCAAGCATCCTCTAAAGATAGTCCCATGAGTTTTTACTTCCTTGGTTGCTAATCACTTAGTTTGCCTAAATTCTACATGCAAGTTTTTTCATATTATTGATTTCTAGAGAAATTTTCTTAGAAATTACTAGTTTTTATAAAGTAAAAAAAGATTTAAATTAAATTTGAGACCGAGGGATTTTTCTAAATCGAGGCATGTGAAAAACTATCCTAATGATAAATTTCACCCCCTCTTGTAAGTTGCTGGTGAGTTCATCTCAAGGTATGACATCTTATTTCGATTCAATCCTTCTATCATAAGCATAATCATATGAAAGTGCAACCCAATGACTTCTTCATATGCCCTGAATTAGAAGAAGTAAAGAAAGAAGAAATAAAAAATAAAATAAAAAATTAGAGGAATTTATAGGCCCGAAATAAAGATACTAAGAAAGCAAAAGATTATTGTATCAAAGATCCTAAACCTAAAACCTTCTCACAGGCTCAATCCAACAGCTCTATCCCTGATAGGTGTAGAGAAATTATAAACTAAGCACTCATGTTTATACCTATGCTCGTGATGAACACTGAAGAATATGTTTACCCACGTGCCATGCCGCGAAGTGTGACACCATGCCATGCTCTTCAAAATTTAAAACTTTTTTCTTTCCTTTTTAAAACAACAATTTTCCAACAATTTCCTACAAAAGATTGAAATTTTTAAATGCTATTATAATTAATAAACATAAATTTTTGGGATTCTTATATCATGCAATTGATGAAGTGTCCAATGAACTTAAACCCCACTTAGTGTTAATTGCATCCATCCAAAAGAATTATAATGGATTAAACATTGAAATAGGTTATTGACTTTGACTTTTAAATATCACATACATAATATCAATCTATTGAATATTTGCAGTTTGTGCATACATTTAGCATCTTATTTTTCATAAAATTTTATTAAGGTTAAACCAAACCCATAGTTATAACCTTACATAATAGTTCTCATATAAGTGAGTCCTCCAAGGATATTATGACTTAACACCTTACAAATATCCTACTTTGGACTTATAAAAGTAAAACTTAACTTTTAATTTACTTTATCACATACAAGAATACTCATCATAAGGATGGAGGAGATATTTTTTTCTAATTTGTACCATAGTATGATCACTCAATTAATTTTGTTCTTATCTTATTGAACTTCTTTTATAAAATTGTCAATCATAGAGGTTGGGTATCTACTACTGGTGATCAAGTAATGGGCTCAAGCTCCCTATCTCTCAATAATTATAGGACTCTATTCCTAGATAATTTCTTGGTTGATTAATCTATTAAGTTCTTTTTAGACTTCATATATTCTTCGAAAAATACATTATTCTTTGATATTGTATGATATATTTGTGATAAAGCCGAATATGCCAATTCATCTATCTTTTTATTGATAGTATCATAATGGAATGAATTTGTTGGAACTGGCTAAAGTATCAAAGGTAGCTCTAGCATAAGATTTTTAATCCACTCTTCCTTAATATAAATAGTATCCAGAGCTATTAATTTACTCTATATAGTGCTCCTAGATATAATAGTTTGTCTGCATGATTCTCAAGCTATAGTAGTACTATCAAGAAGAAAACGATATTTGATGGTTGATTTTAAATATAAAAAATTAGCAACCCAGTTTGCGTCACTATAACCTTCAACTACCTCATGGTGTTCAATGAACAAAAGGGAATTGTTAAGGATTTCTTTAAAATATCGAAACCCTCTTTCTAAGGCAAACTAATGAGATCCATTAAGATTTTGAATATATCTACTTAATCTTCTTACTATATTAATAATATTAGGTCTTAAACTATTGCCATATATAGGAGAGATCTAATGATTTGAAAATATTTTAGTTGAACAATGGGGTCAAATAGATTTTTCTTTAAATGCACACTTAGATTGTAAGGAGTGGACACAGATTTTAGATTAAAAAAAATTTTTTAATCATCTTCTCTATTGAATGAGAAACAGAGAGAGCTATCCTGTCATAAGATTTCATTAGTTTCATCCTTAAGATTACTTCAATTTCATTTAGATTTTTTATATTAAACTTAGAGGAAAGAAAAGACATAATTTCATGTATGATTTTAAGAGATGTTTTAAGAATAAAGATATCATCCATATATAAACAAAAGATCATACAATCGTCATTGATGATTTTAGAATAAATATACTTATCATAATTATTGATTTTGAGATCAAAGGATAAGATGGTTTAATCAAACTTTTTATACCATTGTTTAGGTATCTATTTCAAACCATATAGAGTTAACATGTTTACATATCTTGTTCTATCATCCTTTTACAATAAATCCATTAGACTGTTTCATATAAATCTTCTTTCAAGATCAACATTAAAGAATGCAGTTTTCACATTCATTTGATGAATGATTAACTTATGGATAGAATATATGACAAGAAAAGATATAGGCATCATTGATCTTGCTATGAGAGAGTAAGTATCAAATAATCTAACCTTTTTTTATATTATACCTCTTAGCTACTAATTTAGCCATATATTTTTCTATAGATCCATCAAGTCCTTTTAAACCCCCACTTACATCCTCCAAGTTCACTACCAAGAGGCAAGTCAGTTAGGATCTATGTTTGATTTTGAATAGTTGGGTTATATTAAGCATTGATGACTTCTTTTCAGAATAGGACATCTAATGATGATATTGCCTCCGAATAAGTAAAAGGTTTATCTTTAACAAGGAAAGTGAAGAACCCTTTGCCAAAATCTATTTTCTTTTCTTTTCCTTATCTTCTTAATTCAGAAGGTCCATTTTTAGGGTCCAACCTTTTCTCTTTTCTTGACTCACAAAGGAAACTCTAATTCAAAAGGATTGGGAGTAAATGATGGATCCAATGATAAAGGATTTTGGAATATGAAGGGAAATATATTTTCAAAGTAAATGGCTTCTTTTGCTTCAATCAGGATATTATTTGATATATCACTTATCTCTAAATTTATCATACGAAATCTATTAATAATACTATCTCAAAAATATCTTACAAAGATAGCATCTATAATCTATTTTCTTTCTTCTAGATTCAGGTATTTCTATCTTAATTAGACACCCTTATACTTTAAAATAATCTAACCTTAGAGTTCTATCTTTTCAAAGTTCAAAGGATGTCTTAATGTCTATCCTTAAAAGATATCCTATTTAGGATATAATAGGTTGTTAATAGGGCTTTCCCGCGAGTTTTTGGATGCATCAGAACTTATTAACATTGAGTTAACTATGCGGTATAATTTTTTCATTCCACTATACTATTAGACTGAAGAGATATGATCTTATAAACAATCTAACGTTCTTTGTAGAATATGGTCATCTCATTTGAGGCATATTCACTACCTCGATCACACTTAAGTCTTTTAAAAGTTTTCTCTTCTTAGGTTTTAGCTTTAGTCTTTAAGGATCTTGAATTTGCCAAAAACTTCATTCCTAGTTTTGATTAGATATGTGTAATGGTGCTAGGAGAAATCATCAATAAATGTTACATAGTAATGATTTTTTTCTCAAGTTGGTAATTTGGTAGAATCATACACATTACTATGAAGTAGGTCAAACAAATTTGAACTCCTGTTTATGGACTTGAAGGATTTATAGGGCTTTTGACTTGAACACAGATCTTGCATTTGAGTTTTTTATTAAGATAAACTTTTAAACTTAGATTTAAATTAGACATGTGAAAGATTCTATCAAGATTTATATGACCAAACCTATCATATCAGTTATTGGAAGATTTAAAATTAAGAACTGATATATAACTTTATTAGATGATTTAAAAAATATGCTTAATTTGAAAAGATTATTAAAGACAAACTTTTTAAAATAAACTTATTATTATGAATGATTACAATTTTATTGGACTCAAATACAATCTTATAAACTCTAGATACTATGAGTGTCCAGCAATTGGGTTCCTCCGAACGTTGGGCAGATACAAAACTTCGTAAAGAATTAAGATCTTTCTAAATATCATCTTTAAATCCATTCATCTTTTTCCTAGCACTTTTTCTGAAAGTTATTATCAAGCGTTATACCTCTTCTACTTAATTTCTGAACGGCGAAGAATCAAGAGTAATCAAAGCAAATATAAACATTAATTTTTGAATCAATCCACCAATCACAAGATAATTTGATGAGATTTACCAAGGGTTTTGATTAATTGACTTAAAAGAAGATCCAGTAATATCTTCAACCATATTCACTCAAGGTTTGGGTGCTCCTTTCCTCAAAAATTTTGTCTTCTTGCAGTAGCTATCTTTCGCTGCATAATTTATCCTTCCATACATGAAGCAGAAAGTCTCCATATTCTTCCTTGACTTTCAGTTGAGCCAGATTTGATTTGGTTAGATTTGGGTTTGAGGAAGCTTGGAGGATTAGTTGGATCGGTTTGAAAATTCTTCTTTTTTGAATAGAGGAAGGGAGTAAAAAAAGGCTTAGACCTTGTAATTTTCAAAAAACTTGCAATTGATCAACCTAGTTTTCTAAAAAGATTTTGAAAGTTATAGATTTGGACAAATTCTACCATGACATAGTTAAAGTGAAACAAATTAGGCCAACATCATCCATTCTAAGCCTCAAGAATATTCAAAAGTTTCTTAGCTATCTTAATAGAAAATAGTGAAACAGATTAGGCCAACATCATTCATTCTATACTCTGCCTTAAGAATATTCAAAAGTTTCTTAGCTATTTTAGTAGGAAGATAAATATCAGCAAGTGAATCAAGTGAATCAGAGAGGTTACTAAAGATTTTGTAGTGTCAATGAAAATCAATTACTTAAGGGGTATAATTAGCAATTTCTATTTGATCTGTTATAAGATCAATCATGAATCAATTCCCTTTTCATTTGAAAGTATTGAATATATCCATAATATTTAGTTTGAGAGTAATTTTCTCAAAACATATATCATAGTCGCAATATCCTATCCAATCTAGTTGGGATGATAATTTCTCAGTCCAAATCTATAAAATGAAAATGTTAATCAAATAGCATATTATGAGATGCTAGACTTTTTAATTCTTTTTTTGGTACAATAGAAGGCCATAGCCCCATACGAAGTAAAAAAGCCGATGATAGCCTATATCTCATTATCTTTATATGAATATAAAAATATTTATAAATATTTTTATTATTTAATAAAAAATAATTAAATTGTAAAAGAATAAAAATAATATTTTATATTTTATTATTTTTATACAAATATAGTTATGCATAAATATTTTTATATTTTGATGAAAAACAAAAGAATAAATAAATAAAAATAAAAAATTATATTTTATTATATTTATATAAATATATAATTAATTATAAATATATTTATTTTTTAGCAAAGAAGTCAAAGAGCAAAAGAAAATGGTTGAACAGGTGAGAACCTTCCTTCTTCTCTCTCTCTCCATTTCTTGTCATCTCCATGGACTTAGGTTTCTGGGATAAATGATTGGACGAAAGAACTACACTCCGTTAGAAAAGGAACAGATTAAGAGAGAGAAAAATAAAAAAAAGAAGCGAGAGACCGCCCTTCTCTCCCCACATCTCTCTTTTTACTTTAATTTAGGAACGAAGATAATGAAATTTTTTGAGATAGAATAAATTAAATCCACCTATTATTCCTCAAACGAACATCTTTCCGTAAAAACCAACTTAAATTTTAAATCATGAGATAACATTCGAATATATATATTTATTTATTTATTTATTTTGAAAAAGGTCTGTTCTCTCGATCGCGGCAACTAGCCACTGGGAACGATATATTGAACGGTCCAGATAGAGACACGTACCATTTTCTCATTCTTCTTTGGCCTTTTATACCTGTGTCCTGAAGCTTTCTCAAACCATACATTCCTTCTTTCATCCTCGTCCGATCTTGATCAGACGCTCCGTGAAGCATACACACGGCTCCTTCCTTTCTCGCCACGTATGATCCGCCAGCAGTCCTCTAGAACGCTCGCCTCGCTTCCTCCTACTTCTTCGCTAGATGCTTCGGCATCACTCTCGCCGCCTCTCTCCCGAGAACTCTCTATCTCCATCCTTTATCTTCTCCTATAAACCCCTCCATTTTTCCGGCAGACAAAGTCTTAGAGAATCAGAAAACCGATCATTAACCGTCGATCGGGACAATGGCCGCTATGATCGTCTCCAAGAGAGCCCCTCTCTCCAGGCTCCTCGAGAAGCTACGCCTCTCCCCTATCCGCTCCGCCACCGCCGCCGGCCGATCGTTCTCCACCGAAACCCGCGACCTCGCCGAGGATACAAGAACCATCGTTGTCGACCGCCGCCCCAACGACTCCCCCGTCCCGCGCCGACGTCGCCGCCGCCGTCGCGGAGGCGATCTTTTCTCGAACTTCTTCTCCGGTGCTCTCTGTCATTCCTTCCCCTTCCCTTTTCTCCGACCATCGTGGTTAATTAATTAATTTTATCGAATAATAATTGTCTTCGGTTCGGCGCGTTTCAGATGCGTTCGATCCGTTCAGCCCAGCGTGGAGTCTGATAGACCAGATGCTGGAGAGCTCATTCGCGGGGGAGCGGGGGATGCGGCGGGGGTGGGACGCGAGGGAGGACGAAAACGCGCTGTATCTGAGGATGGAGATGCCGGGGCTGGGAAAGGAGGACGTGAGGGTGACGGTGGAACAGAACACGCTGGTGATAAAAGGGGCAGAGTCGGGAAGAGGAGGAGGGGGAGGGCGAAGAGGAGGAGAGGGGGCGGAGGAGGTAGAGGAGAGATCAGGGCGGAAATGAGGAACGGGGTGCTCAAGGTGGTGGTGCCCAAGGTGAACGACGAGGAGCGCAAGGACGTGCTCCAGGTCCAGATAGAGTGAGGAGAGAGTGTGCTCATCTTTTTTCCTTGTTATTATGGTACGTGGTAGCGTTTTTTTCCCCTTTTTTTTTCTCTAGTTTGTGCGCGTTCGCAGAAAAACCCGTGTATGATAGAATAAATTTTTATGTTTAAAGTTCTAACGCTATCTTTGTTCATCGTGCTGAGATCTATTAGAGTTGGCAACCCTTCGAAACTTTAATACACCTGTATGCTACGACGGAATAATTGAATTTGTTACATTAGGAGCTTAAACAGTAATCACATGGGTTCATCTGTTGCTTTTCGTAATGCCTTTGTTTCGAAGGTTAAAAAGTTGGGTTTGCAATTCAAAGCTAGCTGACCTAGTCCACGTGTGATGGAGTCAGGAATGCCCGTTGTCTGGTGTGCTCGGTCGGGATGCGCTGGGGGCAGCGGAACGGTGGATGTGGCGCCTCTCCAATTTCAAATCGGACGGCTCCTGGTACCGGAGTAACCGGGTGAGAGAGACGGAACGATATTTCTACTGGGAGGAACCGCGACGGCCTCGGAGCCTACTCAAATGGTCCGATCTCATGCTAGCCTCTTTGACGGTGCGACCGCGCAGCTGTTCTTCTTCTGTTGGCACTGCTGAATTTTATGAATCGCCCGTCTTGGTGCCACAGCGGAAAGGGAGAGGACATATTTTCTTTCCATAGAATTGGACAGAGAAGAAAAGGATTGATGTGTTGGACTAGCGATCAGTGAGATCAGATTTATGAAATTAAAAATCCACCCCTTCAATAACAATTTATTCTCTGCCACAGGTTAAGTATACTAACAAACAATGTTAACTAAAAGGAAATCCACAAATTTTCAGTTAGGATTTTTTTTTTTTTTTTAAAACAAAATCTGGATCAAAAGAGAATGCTGAAAACCGATGATCATCTATTTCATTAGAGGTGTGGTGGTTAGTGGTTACCCTCTCCGAATTAAATTAAAACAAAAGGAGTCAAAATTCCGATCTCATACTTGTGCGGCTTAGAACTTTCCGTCGATTCATGACACCACGAAAAAGACTAGAACTTAGTTGGCTTTAAATTGGAGGGATTGGAAAGTTTTGTGGGAGCAATTTGAAATGGCGCGGCTTGACGGAGGTAGGTCTGACTTTTTACTCCAACCATTGAAATTCCTTGACTTGTAAGGTACACTTTAGCGATCGTTGAGAATAATTGGGGTGAAACCCAGGCTCGAAAAATTGCCTCTGATTCATTGTAAGCAATCGCAATGATAGAGCTGACACATTTATTTAATACAACGATGGTGCGGTTGTCGTTGCACCCACTCCCGTGAATTCAACATTTCTTGTCGACCATCATGATTCCAAACAACATCAGCCCTTGTGGCCATCGCACGGCAAGCTCTTATTGGATAAAAACTTCAAGAGCCCATCATGCATCATTGAGCTGCATAGTTATTTTTTTTGTTATTGGGATAAAAATAATGGACAAGAAAATTGGGACAATGTGCTCTACAAATTTTATTTTGTTCATGCAAGGAAGGGGCCTAGTTGGGATGGTTCTTATAAGTAATTCAAGATTGCTATGGTAGTGATTCAAAATTGCTATGATTTTTTTTTTTGTTGCATATACAATGACACACAAAGTCATTTTGATATTAATTATATTATCATAAAAATTATTATTTATATGTATGTTGTAATTTAAATTTATTTAGAATATAGTTGACATTTTAAAATTAGGACAATATATCTTGAATTTAAAGGCAAAAGGAAACTTTTTTTTTGATATTTTTTTTTTATATAAAAAAAAGGAGCTAATAAGGGTGCAACGAAAGTTGGTTAGTATCTTAAAATATTTAGAGCAAAGATAATAATTTTTTAGAAAACACAAAATAGCTTTTTATTTATTTACTTGCATTGCATTGGGAGGCCTCATGATTCATTGGAATGTTATATATCAGGTTAGATCATCAAGCCAAATAATTAAAAATTTAATTTGTGTCATATAAAAATATAAATGCAGATGCTAACCCAAAATATCAATTTGGTTTTCCAAAAACTAATAAAAGGGCACCAAAAACAGATGCATTATATTAAAATTATGGAAGATAAAAAAAAGAAAAAGAAAATCCTTATCAAAGGGTTGTGACATCACATCAAAAATAGCATGCACTGCTCAAAATCCTATCATACGGATTCACATAACTTGCATCGATCCTTCTTGGAAATTACAGGCCACCACTAGCAAAAGGAAGAAAATGATGTCGCAACGCCCTACCGACATTGGCCATACGGTGGAGGCCACGTAAAATCTGACCGAACGATAAACAATCAAAACAACCATGCATAAAGAATTCCCACGGTCGCTTCCCTCCGCTTGTGGGCCGCGTGCAACGAGAGAACACGGACCCTGCCGGGGGTCACGCCACCCCATGCGCCCATGTGCCCGCCGCCTCCGTTTCCTCGAGCCCGAGACATTCGCCGACTCATCTAATTTTACAATCTAAATAAATTTCAATCAGCTAAATTCCCGAGTACCAAAAATACCCTTCCGTTTGACGGACTCTTCTAACCACGCCTTCTAAACTACGTAGCTGCTGAAGCGTCTTTTGACCAATAATTGACCAACAGTTAATCCAAGTAAAGTAGGCCTCCAGCGGCCCGAAGGAGCACACCAACATTAACCTAGGTGGGCGCCCAGACGGCCCGGTTACTTTAGCTTATCATCACGTGAGGTGATGAGAACTAGTACAGCTAACCTCCACTAGGAACCGGTCAGGGTAGTTTTCGTTTCCTCGGTTCAAGTGTTTCGCCCGCTCCGAGGTCTTGATACACTCCACGCTCGTCAGGGAGAGACCAGAGGGCGAGCCCGAGCGGGATCCGGTCACTCCTCCGCTACTCTCGCTCTTCTCCGCTCCTTTGTTCTACGAGTCTCGCGGTGACGGCGGCAGCGGCCGGGGCGATGGCGGCTGGCGGCGACAAGATTGACTACGTGTTCAAGGTGGTGCTCATCGGGGACTCAGCGGTGGGGAAGTCTCAGATCCTGGCTCGCTTCGCCCGCGACGAGTTCAGCCTCGACTCGAAGGCCACCATCGGGGTCGAGTTCCAGACCCGGACCCTCGTCATCCAGCACAAGAGCGTCAAGGCTCAGATCTGGGACACCGCCGGCCAAGAGAGGTACCTCCTCCAAAACCCTAGACCTCCGATCCGGTTCTTGTTCACTTTCATTCTCGGATCCGTTCCCATTTTGTCTTCTTTGGTCTGGAACTTCTTAGATCCAGTGCTGGCTTCTCGTTTCTTGTTGTCGTTTGAGTTTGAATCTAGGTGGTCGCGTTTAATGTTTCACTTCTTTGCTTTGTGTTTGTTTGTTTTAGCCTGGGGGCTTCTTGATATTGTTGAATTTTATATTGGAGTGTCTTTAGAGTTTTCCGTGAATCAAGTGTCACCTAATGATCCAATGCTTTCATTTCGACTGCTTCTTTTCGAGCGTTTATGGTGTCTTTAATGTTTGGCTTGCTGTTGAGTATTGTTTTCGCCTTCCAATAGCTACTTGATCTTGTTGAACATTAGTCTTTGGTAGGGCCATAGGAAAAAGTTTTGATTTTGCTTGCGTTCTGAATTCAGAGATGGTTAAATCTTTTCCTGATTCATTTACTGACGTCACCTAGGATCTGAAATAGTATCTAGATGCTTGCATATCTGGATGCAACTGTGTTTCCTTGTGATATTAATTCATAGCCTAGAAGATGCAGTAAATTGGTAGCGAAACTAGAAGATTTGTGTTTGTTTGTTGGTTGTTGCCAAAATGTGCACTCAGAGACTCATTGCTGTGTTGTAACATTAAATTCTTGACGTATCGTATTTATGATATTCTTGATTTGCACTCAGAGATTCATTGCTGTGTTGTAACATTAAATTCTTGACGTATTGTATTTGTGATATTCTGGATTCCCGGATCAGGGACCAATAATTAGGATTTTGACTGTTGTTGTGGATTTTTATATATTGATCTAATAAAGTCAGGTTCGTTTGGTTCTGAGTTTTAATAGGTGTTGGTTCTGGATCCAAAACCCTAAAATTGATCTCTTTTGGCTTGGTTCTCTGTTTTGGAAGGGGGCTCTTAGGGATCGAATGTGAGATATTATATACATCTCAAGTTATCCACCATCTCTACTGATAGATCTTAAGTACTAGATTAGTTAACAAATAATAATATATCTCTACTGAGATCCTTTTTATTAAACAAAACTAAGAGAAGAAAATTGTAGCTATTAAATATCAAACATGTATCAAATAAAAAAAAAAGAAAATTAATTCTATCCTGAAACTAAATCGGAACTGAACCGATCTAATCGGGTCAATTCAAGGTCGGTTTTAGAATTGGATCGATTCGGTTCTGGATCCAAAATCTTGTAACTGATGTTGATTGGGCCAGTTCTAGGTTTTGGCCTTGAACCAACCCAACCCAACCCAACCGATGCTTAGCCCTATGAAAAGCTTCTCTCACCCCTTGCTTTGATTAGAATATCTGTAAATACTATACTTAGGCCGGATAATTACCATTTTTGGCTGAGTTTCAATTAGTTTTCTCCTATCTTATATTGGATCACTGCTCCTTTTATGTCAATAGCGGGAATCTTGGAGTTGTGTGATCACCTTTCAATAACGACATTGTCTCCCCATCTTGTTGGTTTTTCTTGATTTTATGCTCTTTTTTTTATTATTATAAGGAGTACTTATATGTCTCTATGTTATACACATGGGGTTTTATGCGCAGCTTTTTAGATTGCATCAAGAGTGACTTGGGGCTTGCCCCAGTGGTGACACCCTTTCCGCCTAGCAACCAGAAGTTCCAGGTTCAAGACTTGGGTGGTGCATCCCCAGGTCTTTGGACCTGAATAGATATGGTGTGGGTGGATCTGTGTCTCCCTCTCTTTCTCTCTAAAAAAAGAAATTGTGTTAAGAATATGAATGGTATTAATGTTTTCCTGCTTTGTTTCACTTGTCTATAATTCTGCATACTTCAGATATTCTGGTATCTACAAGCATATCATGGTCCAACATGAAGTATAGATGACACATATGAAATTAACTGTTGCAAGTGATTCATATTTAGCTATCATAATATGGAACAAAAAACAGTTTTATATGCTTGAACATTTTTACTAGAATTTGGGGACATGGATGCTGCATCTGTGCATTGCGGTATTCCACAAGTTTATGATACAATTTTTTGAACAGAAGTTGATCAAGAGCTTAGATGTACACCGCATGCTTTTTTGAATAATAGACTAATTGAATTTTTAGGGTATGGTTATGTATAAAGCTTGCATGTGTATGTTGGCTACACATTCAAATTTTTCTTGCAGCTATATGGCGCACAGTATTGATGCCATGTTATGTTAGGAACCGGTTGTCCAGGTGTCCATTGCTTCACATGGTTGTCAAAGTCATATACATATGTTGGTATCACCAATGTTTCCATAAAAGAAGATAGTGGTGTTTTACTGCACTAAATATGGATAATCAATGATTTGAATTTTTTTTTTTAATATCAAATTTTTATATTTCATTTAGATTACTAGTTATTTTTTCTGACTTGTTTTTTACCACCCTAAAATGGATGTCAAAATCGTATACAAAGAAGAGGACAAAGCGTATATCTTCTACATCCTCCTATCAAGGTGATAAGGTGATAGGTTAGTTGCAAACCTCAAATAAAGATACCAGAGTGAAAATATAGGATAAGATTACTGTGGTCCCAAGCTATTAACCAGAAGTGCATGTTATGTGTGTGGATGACAATTTGATGTGAAAAAAAAGAAATTGATATGCATTGTGAAAGCTTATCTGATGAGGTAATTTCTATACACGTGAAAATGAGAATTGTAGGCTAGATCTGGTTACTGGCTTGTAGAGAGTGACATCTGTAGGGAATTCCTGTAGATGGACATCTGTAGGGTGTTGTCGATCTTTGTGAACATTGACCTATGATGGGGCATGCTGCTGCAAGACTGCATGCATGCATGTGCATCTCTGTGAAAAGATCATGTAGCACAGTCTTTTCCTTTTGTGGGATCGACTGTAATTAAAGTAGCAATGCTCCATATCTTCTATACTCTCTTTTATTTTCAGATACATGCTTACTTTTCTTTCTAGATGGACACCAAGTTTCCTGTTCTCATGAAATTTCCAGTACCAAGTGCTGTTAGTTTTCCTTGGTTTATTTTTTTCATGTTTATGTAACAGTGCAATTTCTATATTACTTCAAAATGTGGAAAGATTGTTAAAGGTCATGTATCTTCCAGTGATGTTATATGGTATTGTTGTTATTTCCTAACTTTAGGAAACTCATTCTCTAGTTTGTGACAGTAAATGGTGTTTTGTGTAAGTCTATTTTGATACCTTCTAAACTGCATTTTTTTTAAATTGTGTTTGGGGATCATCTGGTCCTTAGTTTCATTTTCTCTGATTTCGGTTGAGCCTAGGCTTTTCCCTTCCCCTCTAAAATTGCGATACTATTGTCATGATTATTACTATTAGAGTTGGTGTGATCCCAAGTTTCCTAATAAGCTTCATCATAAGCATCCTTAGCATATCCGGGAAGTATCTGAAGTCTTTTTAAATTTTTTAAAAAATGTCATACTGGAAAATTAATGCATTTCCTAGTCATATCCAACAAATACTCATATCAAATATATATTCAGCATGGGTCCTAGCATGCAATTTGAAGTATCCATTTATCCTACTGTGTCTAAAATCGTTGTCATCCTTTTTGATTGTGCAAGCAACTCTTATGATGTGTATGTAGAGGTCATACTACATATCTTCATGTTTACTGGCAAATGATGAAAGATATAGGCATTTTCAGGAGACAAACTGGAAACGATTTTAATCAAGTAGCTGGAATGTTGTTAATTTCCCATATATCAGCTCTCATATATATATATATATGCGCGCTTGCATGCGCGCGCGCAATATGTGAAGGTAAAGGAAAATATTACTCTTTGTAAACTAAATTGAATATTTCTTATATAAAAATCTGAAATCTTTCGCTGTTGCATTTGAAGCCCATTCTGCAAACTGTATGGACACCATCTTGGCAATTAATTGATCCTTATACTTTTCTCAAGGTAACCACTCAGAATAATGAATTTAGATGGTAATCATCAATAATTATGATTGCCTGTCTTGGAAAAAAGAGATCTTTCTGTCAATATTTATTGAAAATAAAAAGGAAAATCAGTTGCCTGTGCTGTAGCAAAATCATCTTAAGTAGTATTACGTCACAAACTAGAGTGTGGTTTAGGTCTGCTGCAGAGTGGAAACTTAGTTTCTGCTTCAGGCCTGCCAGCCATGCTTGGTAGGCTTGGAGATTTGAGCTGTCCTTCACAACTTCTCAGTTGCTTAACACATGACGGCATTTCCCAATCTCAGGATCTGTAGCATATAAGTTTCTACTTCTTAATGGACTTGAACTGCTTCCCACAAAATAGTATTAACAGCACAAAGGCTTGTTCCAGAACTGTAAATAACAGTGATGATTCCATATGGAGCTACTGGAGGAGTGGCACGAGAGCAAGAGGCTCTAGGTGGGCCCACATTATCTGGGACACAGAATGGATAAGTTGTCCATCAGGAATTTGGGGATGCCACATGGCTTGGATATGACTGAAATCTTGAGTTTGTGATTCTGATATAAGACGATGGATGTCCATCCTGCTGTTTTGCTTGGGGAGACCAATTCTGCCAATCTACCAAAAATGACCACCATGGATGAGAAATCTGATACAGATGTGGGTAAGGCTAAAATTCTGTGTTTGATGTAAAAATCTCTTGCTTATAACAACCTTTGTAAAAAGAGCATAATTTTGTTACATTGGTGCTTAATTCAAGGTCAATGAAGGCTTTAGGCTGATGTTGTTATTATTGTCTGGATAAATTACAAAATAATGGTATCCCATGATTTACAGGCTTTCTGAAATTAGAACTGTAATTTCAAAATATCAGGTGCTTCTCTATAAAATACAATTTCTTCAAAGCCATAAAACTATGAAATTGGAAAGTATTCTGAAGTCACCCTATTTTTTCCCTCCTTATCATGTTGCGTTTTTTCCATCACTGGACATTTCTTTATAACAATCGAACATGCTTCAAAAAAAAAAGGGAGAAAATCTTAATTCTTAAATTCATAAACTTTTAAAAAACTAGAAAGAGAAAAAAGTCGTGATTCTCAAATTAACAGCCTCCAAATGCAGCTTCAATTAAGTTATCAGGTGATTTGTTATGCTGTTTGGTCTCTAACAGTGTTTATGTATTGATGCATGCCATTTACTACATGCATATCCACTAGAGCTACTGTGTCTTTTCACCATAACCAAACTTTTTGAGTGCTCACTGGCCTTGGGCACATACAATGCATGTTGAAGGAAAGTAATGAAAAAGGAAAATGATATTATATAAAAAATATTATTTATGTAAAAATGGGTTCATAGGCTAGAGAGACTTTTAAAGGAAAATGTTATTATATAGAGATGGAAAATTTTAAAGTGAATTATTTTATTTTAAAATCTAACTTCTAATCATTTAATTGGCTGATGATTCGAGAGATGTGTCAAGCAGTTAGAACTGGAGAAAAATAGAGTTAAGGAGCTTTATACAATCCTGTTTATTTTCCCAGAAAGGAAGGCATCTAGTTTATTGGGAAAATTTCTATTTTTGCTAGGACTTTGCTGAAAAGAGATTGGTAGGTTTAATAAAAAGATTTGGTCTGAAAAAATTTGGCAAGCATGATATGGATGGTGTGAGCTAAAATTTAAAACTACCATTTTTAAAATTGTAGAAATAAACATCTTCTCTATGATGATCATTATGTGACCACTATCAGAAGATTAATTATTGTTTCCTATCTTTTATGGCATGTAAAATTTAACTGCCCAACAAACGGTATCATTTTGAATTTTGACATATATTTATCACGTTGATACATGATAATGGTAACTGTTTTTTTTCTCTTTTTTAATAATACCCAGCTACTATTAATGCTCTGAAGTTTTCTTCTTTACAGGAATCTGACGTTGCTGATTTTTAAAACATTTACAGGTACAGGGCTGTCACAAGTGCTTACTATCGGGGTGCGGTAGGGGCTTTGCTAGTTTATGACATAACCAAGCGTCAGAGCTTTGACCACATACCGCGGTGGCTTGAGGAGTTGCGAAGCCATGCAGACAAGAACATTGTGATCATGCTGGTGGGCAACAAGACTGATCTTGAGGATCAGAGGGCTGTGACCACAGAAGATGCCAGCGAGTTTTCTCAGAAGGAAAACCTTTTCTTCCTGGAGACATCGGCACTGGCAGCTACAAATGTTGAGACCGCCTTCGAAACTGTGCTGACTGAGATTTTTAACATTGTCAACAAGAAGAACGTGGTTTCCGAACCTCAAGGCAATGGCACTGCACCAACACTATCTGGCAAGAAGATTGTCATCCCTGGACCGGCACAGGAGATCCCCAAGAATAAGATGTGCTGTCAGACTTCTTGATTTTGCATTATTAGGCCTGGATTACTGTTTGGAGTTGTGCTAGAATCAGTTGAGCTGTCTTTGTAATAGCTGTATATCTTATCAGTATAGTTTAGGTTTAATGGATTCATTATTGGACTTGGAGAGGATTGTTTTGTGTCTAAGTTTATTTGAGTTGCGCTGAATTAAAGAGCTTTCATGTTCTTCTTTGTTATATAATATGGATCATATGGATAATAATTATACGGAATGAAGAAGTGTGTTGATAGTGATTCAAGATGATAGCAGAAGGGGCTATGTGTAACCTGAAGCTTATCATTTGGCTGAGAAGAGAAGATGAGGTTGAATTAGAAATAAGACCTGGATTCTAGGGGTCCCCGCCCCTTGATTTGTTGTTGAATGGTATCGCACGATCAAATCTGTGTTTAAGGTTATTTTAAGGCGGATCTTTTCAAGCTCGCCGCAAAACGCCCCCTGTGATGCAATCAGGATCCTCCCGGAGCACCGGAACTTTATTCGGGCTAAGGGTCGGTCAGAGTTATATATTTTTCTTGCGTCTTTCTTTGCTTCTGCTGCTTCCGTCGAAAAGGGTTTTATCATAGGAACTGTCGCCACACCGGTATCTCCGTTCTCGTCGCCCTCCGTGGCCATTTGATGGGTGTGGCTTACAGTGGGTATTTGGGTGTCGCCAGAGTCTATAAACCATTCAATCGACCATTAACAATTACTAACTTTCACACGGAAGGACATAGCAATGGAGGTGATGGAACTAAAGAAGTCTTTAATTCAAAAATCAGTGTCATCTTTCTATACTTCACCGCAGCATAATTTGAAGCTTGGTTACCGTCGGTAAATAATATAACATTTATTATTTTTCATCGTCAAGCAATAATTTAGGTCCTACAATCTCTCGCTGCTTGAAGGCAAGGTATGAGTCCAAGGTTGTTATTTCCTTTTTGGAGCTCGTGTCTTCGGGTATTATGGCTTAGGAGTGTTAGGCTCGGTCCGTCTACATGGACAAAGGTGTGCAATATAATATAGAATCAGAATCTCTTACCATTTTAAAAACAATAAAATAAAAATAAATAAAGATATTTATCAAATCTGGATGAGTTCGACAGACTGCCGATTTACCCAGAATGGCTTGTAAAAATAATAAAAAGTTCTTTAGAGCTGCTAGATATTATTTTTCTTAAACTTATTTTTATTTTTGACAATAATATGTTGGATGCCATAGGATGCGTAAACTAAGTCGCCATATAAATAGTTCGCCATGGACTTTCGGATAATTTTCCCTCGAACTTTATCGTATCCATTCGATTAAGTAGCGTTGGAGGCTCCTTATGGTAGTCTCCCGTCCTCTGTCTTCTTCTTCTCGAATTCATGGCGACTGCCCTTTTCCCCCTCTTCCTTCTCTCCAAACCTTCTCTTCCTCCCCCTCCTCCTCTCTTACGGAGAACCACCACGCTTCCCTCGAGAAAGGCTGCCAAATGGACTGTAGCAGTGAGGAGGTCGTGGCTTCCCCTTTGCCCGCGGTCTTCTCCCCAGCCGGCGCACGAAGTTGCGCGCGGAGGCGATGCGGATGAGATCTCGAGGGCGACGCTTTTGTGGAGGGCCGCCAAATTGCCCATTTATTCTGTGGCGTTTGTCCCTCTCACCGTGAGTACCTCCAGACCTGCTTCTTTCTCCTCCCTTTTTATCTCCGGTGAATTTCCAACGCAGAATACTTCTCTTTGTGGGTATATTCTTAAAAAAAGTGATTTTGATCTGTTTTAATTGGTGAATTTGGGATTTTGAGTTCAAAAAAAAAAAAAAAAAAGGGCCCCTTCAGGGCCTGGCGGGGGAAGATGAGTGGCCAAAGGTTGGTAGAAAATCAGTATACCAATATGCCTGATGTTACTTTGTTGAATATATAGAATTCTCCTAATGTTTGATTTGATGCTTTTACGGACCACCATTCTAATTTGCGTGGAAACAGTTTGATTTTTGATTCATTTTCATGGATGGGCTGTAGATTTTACTAGATGATTGACATTCGACAGGCCTCAGCATAAAATTCCTGGTTGGCCATAGATTGGGCTTTGTAGATTTATAACTGTCTTTTATTGCTCCAATGGAATCTGAAGAATCCATAGATGCCCCTTGTTTTGTGGAAGGTGATAAAGGAGTGTGTTTATGAGTCAGTGACTGTTGGCTAGATTACATTTTGTCTAGATCAAAAACAAACATTGAGCTTCATCAGACATCAAATTGCCAGTTAGCAAAGTTAGAGGACTATCTTTTTAAGTGCAGTCGGCCTTTTGAAACTCCTAGTGGCCATGCATTTTAATAGTTGAAGGGGATTTTACTTCAAATGTTTTGCCTCAGGGCAAGTCACAGATCATCAAAGATTGATTACAATTTCCTCAAGGAAAAGAGATATCTAAGCCTTTCTTTTAGTGCCCACCCTATTGAACCCTGGTTTCAGTATTTTCGTGTAAGATTTTGGTTAGATATGTCCGTAATGGTGCTATATTAAGTGATTACCCATTCATTATTAACTTAATAAAGTCCTTACCAATTTCTTGGTGGGCATTGTTTTGGAGGTTATGAGATGTGGATTTTCAGTTGCAATGCATTGTTTTTCCAAGACCTTAGTTGTTTTCTTATAGTATTGAAATTTTAAAATATCGAGAATTTGGAGTTTTTAGTAAGTAATTTTTGGTTGACAGGAGTAATTTTTCAAACAAAAAATAGAAGTTGATATGGAGAGATGAATCATGAATATGAAAATCTCTAATAAAGTAGAAATTTCTGACTCCATGATTTTGGTAAATTTCAAATTTTCACCAAACAAATAAAACAATCTTCTGTAAAGAATCATAACTTGCAAACTCAAAAAGCATACAAAAATGTAAAATTACAAAATATTATGGCCACCCAAATTCACCCATTAGTGTTATGAGTAATAAACCACACCATAGTATCATATAATGCATGGGCTGGTAAAGGATGTTATGTTTTGGTTCAAAATATTATTAACTCTAATGGGTCTCTGAATGTGATAGATCACAACTCTTACATGCTAAATCAAGCAACTATTCAATGTATCTCTTTGTTAGTAGGTTAAACCCAAGTTTGCATCAGTTGTGAATTATTCATTGTTCAATTTATGTGTTTCCTCAGCTGTTCATGATGCTATTGCATTCGTATTTGCTTGCATTTTGAGAAAAATTGCCTGTATTAAAACAAACAGTATATATTGTTTAATATTGAATGAACTGTGACTGAAATTGGTGCATATTGCTAATGTGTGCCTTGTATCTTTGAAATGATATAAATTATTGGTTTATGATCCTAGAATTATGTATCTATTTGAGGAACAATTTTCTGCCTTTCTTTCGTAGACCTTTCTGTTGGATTATATTACTTTCAACTATACATATTTGGAAAATGAATGCATACAATATTTTTCTGACATTTTTTTTTAAAATTAATACACAAAAGACATTCATACACTTGCCATCCATATCATGTGTCTAGTCTATTTCTGATTAGTGAAGGTTATGAGCTGCACTGAAAAAAAAATGGATGGAGAACTTGTATAAGTGATCTGATCATGTTCAACGAATGCTAGGATGGTTCTGTTAAGAAAAGGCACTTGGATGTGTTTTCTGATGGTTTTAGAAACAGAGGGGAAGCTTTTGCTGACAAAAGAAATGGCTTGTTTTAGGAAGGAAAGTGTTATGCAGTTTTTTAAGGTAGGATGCTAGATGCTGCATTTGAGTTCTAACTACTCCCAGATGGGTACAATAGCTGTTGACATCCGTTGTTTTTTATGTTAGTACTTGTTTTTGACATCCTAAGTTGCATTGGAAGTCTTTCATCTATTGGAACCTGATGAGTACAATTGCACATCTGCCATGATGAGTGGTGCAAGCTGTAGTCAACGAGATCATTCCTTGCTCCTGACAGGTTACTATAATTACCTTTTAACCCTGCCTAGGTTACTATAATTACCTTTTGACATCCTAAGTTGTTTTGGAAGTCTTTCATCTATTGGAGGCTGATGAGTACAATTGCACATCTGCCATGATGAGTGGTGCAAGTGGATTAAGTTTGTAATGTTGCTGTAGTCAATGAGATCATTCCTTGCTCCTGACGGGTTACTATAATTACCTTTTTAACCCTGCCCAGGTGCTTCTCCAACACTCTGGAAGTGTGGAATATAGATAGGTGGTGTCCACACCTACTGGGGTTTGATCTCCATACCTCTTGGTCTGGGAGAGGAAAGGAATATGGTGAGAAAACTTTTGATTGGAAATGCAGGGATGAATTGTGTCTTATGAGGAGAAAATTTTATGAGTAAAAATATGAGGGAATTGTTTTATGGCAATTGTTCTTATCAATATCGTTTCTTTAAAATTCCATCTTTTTCTAATATCCAGATATAAGGCTGTCATCCCATTCAGAAAAAGTGGAAAGAAAATAAAAAGGAAAAGAAAAGAACCAAAACTGTCCACAATTACTATATTGAAGTGGTGACTTCTGCACCTTGCAATATATGAGTGAAAAATTTATCTTATTAGCGGATATTCAATATTATATTGCATTGACTATTTTGGAACTTTGATGCCATCCTACAATTTCATGTTTTTATGCCCCTCTGACAGGTAGGTAGCGCTGCAGCTTATCTCCAGACAGGCTTATTCTTTGCCAAGCGCTACCTTTTGCTCCTATCTGCATCAATGCTTGTTATTACTTGGCTTAATTTGAGGTGACTCGAGCACATCAGTGAGCATGCTCTTTCTTGTAAGATTATGATGACTCATGCAGCTCTCTAGCTAAAGACGTATGTTTATTGTGCTTATTTGTAGTAATGATGTTTATGATTTTGATACTGGTGCGGACCAAAACAAAAAAGAATCTGTTGTTAACATCATTGGCAGGTATGTTTAAGCTTCTTATGATTTTCTTTTTGCGTGATTGAAGTTCTTTTAGATTGATTGTGAAAAAATAGTGAAACTCATATATTACAAATGTTGATTAGTCGGATGGTTACTCAATTTGCCGCCAATGCATCACTTGCCCTTGGCCTTATGGAGCTGATCTGGGCATCCACAGAAGCAGGAGACATCCGATTCATTTTATTAGTGACATATGCTATTCTGTGTGGGTATGTTTATCAGGTAAGGACTTGCATGGTCATTCAAGTAATAAGGTTTATATATTTTTGGTTTGTATATATTATTTGCTGAATTTACCCTTTTGACTATTCATAGTTTACATTTTGGCTGATTATCTGAAAACTGTAGTTGGCCTGAAGACTATCTCTGATCATTGTTATCATTGTTTAAGAGGATCTCACCTGATTGCAATTTGCTCAATTTGATTCTTAACTGTCACAAGGTGGATTCTAACCCAAAGCAGTCAAACTTGAATTACTTTCACTCTGTTCCTATATTCTGCTATGCCATCGGTATATCCAAAAGGGAAATGCTTCAGTTTTTGTATTTATGATTTTTTGATATCACAATATTTTTTGACATGCCACCTGTTCTTTTTTAATGAAAATATACACCAAAAAGTCAGATATAGACATACAAAGTGATGCATGTGAAGGCTTGTTGTTGTTATTGTTGTTGTTGTTTCAAAATTATGATTCTGCAGAAGGTGATTGTTGCTCATTCCATTTTACATTGCATTTTTTTCAGTGTCCTCCATTTCGGTTAAGTTACCAAGGACTTGGAGAACCATTATGCTTTGCAGCATTTGGTCCATTTGCCACTACAGCCTTTTATTTAGCTAACGGCAGCAAATATCTATCAAGGTTTGTTGGATTGAGGGCTACAGCATTTGGTCCATTTGCCACTACAGCCTTTTATAAGTGTATCTACTTCTCATGCATGATTTGTTGGATTGAGAACTCCGTTTGAATTGCGTCATCCAAATTTTCAGTGGAATAAGCCATCTCCCTCTCTCTGGAACAGTTTTGTCGGCATCTGTTCTTGTTGGGTTAACAACCACTTTTATTCTTTTCTGCAGCCATTTTCACCAGGTGTGCTTCTAATTCTATGCTATTTGAGCATTTGCTTCCATTTTACACTGTAAATGATGTCTATGTGCTCATTGTCCATATGGTTAGATTGATGGAGATCGAGCTGTTGGAAAGATGTCTCCACTGGTATTTTTCTCTACGTAGACTTGGTTTGTCCTGAATATCTTTAGAAGTTAAGAACTGTGGAGGATCCCGATGCGCACAGGTCAGAATTGGCACCAGAGAAGGATCTAAAGTTGTGAGATATGGAATTGTCTCACTTTATTCTCTCTTGCTGGCTTTTGGCTTATGCAAGGCTCTTCCTTTGACTTGTGTTGTAAGTTACTGATCAAAAGGACACCATATTTTTAAAGAACTTATACCGCTATACGTTTTTTTTTATCCTGATAACTTTTACTTCACTGGCCCATTCTTCAGTTCCTCTGTGCTCTGACCCTACCAATGGGAAAAATAGTTGTAGACTATGTCAAAGAAAATCACAATGTAAGGTTTCCTTCCCTCCCAACAAAAGTTTCACGCATTCTACTTCTTATTTTTCATATTTTCCAATGTGCAAAAATGCTCTTCTGGCTTAATATTTCGCTTGGATTACAGGATAAGGCCAAGATTTTCATGGCCAAATATTATTGTGTGCGACTGCATGCTTTATTTGGGATTGCATTAGCACTCGGGTTCTTGTTAGCTAGAGCTGGATCTAAAGCATGACCATTTAATTTTATTGGCTTTCGAAAATGTCAAACCTGGATTGAAGCTGGGCGGTTGCAATGGTAAATGACCATTCTGTCTTGAAGCTTAGTCGGACAGTCGCATATCTTTTGGTATAAATTCTGCCATTCGGTGCCAGATGCTCTTCGATGTGATCTCTCTAAGGTTCCAGTTAATTCCTTTTCATGGCAGGGAAAACGGAAGACATAGCTGCTCGTTGTATGAAACATGCGAATGCTTTAAAACAGTGCCACCATGCCGGGGCCAAAACAAAAGATGAGGCTCGCGTTCGAGATGTTTCTGAAAGCTTTACGGCATGTTCTTCCTTTAAGCGGTATGGGGAGCAGAATGCGGAAGACCATTCTCTAAGCCCATGTACTCTTCGATTCCAGAGACGCAGTGATATATGATTCGCCATGTTATATATTTGGAATACGATACATCGATGTACTATGAGCAATTGTGGATATAAGTAGAATTTTAATGAAACAGCTACAGAGCTTGATTTTGATATATGATTTAATGCAATGTTTCTAGCATAGTCTGAATTACTGTCGGAATTTATGAATTAACTCCTCATATATTGTTAATATCCCTCCGTTATTATTGTTGTTCTTTAAAACCTGTTTGATGGGAAAAACCGGGCCATGTTCCAGCCTTATCCTTGGGCGGAAACCGCGTTCTATTTACCCCTGATTGAATCTGGATGCAAAAACGAGACCCAATATCGACGCATGCCGGGTCTGAGTTTACATCGAACCCGACCCGATCCAACCCACTCGCAAGGGCCCACTGCATCAAACAAGCGGCGGCAGCCACCCGCACACGGATCCGCGTCCTCCGCGCGTCGAAGCAACGCTGAGGCCTTTTCCCCTTTCCTCCGCCTCTTTTCTTGAGACCGACGATCCCATCACCGCATGCCTGGTACGTTCCCGGAGGAGGAAGCGTTTCGATCACAGCCCAAGAACGCCACCATCGATGGAGGCGCAGCAGTTCAGGGATCGGAGGGTGGACGCCCTCGGCGACCTTCGGGTCCTCCCTGACGAGCTTCTCAGCGCCATCCTCGAACTCCTCTCCCCTCCCGACCTCGCTCGCCTCGCTTGTGTCAGCAGGTTTCTCTCTCCTCCCCACCCCGCCTTTTTTTCTCCTTTGATCTTTTTTCTGAGCCAAACCATTCTTTTCTTTGAATTATCTTTCTTTCTTTCTTTTTGTTCAATTTCGTTGATGTTTAGAATAATATAGGAGTTAGATTTCTTGAAGCGATTGGTGCCTCATAATAGCTGGGTCCAGTGCGATTAGTCTTATCTATAGAGTTTATTTCTTGTTATGCTATTGAGTTTTAGATTTCTCGTGAGGAACAAATAAAACGGTTGGTGCATTTGCAAACCCTTGCATATTCCTAGTCTCAAGAAAGTAAAGGACGTTGCAATTTGCTCAAGTTCATTTTTTTTTTTAATTATATGGCAAAGCTGAATGAAGTGAAATGCAATGCAACTACTTTTAAACGAATATCCTAATATTGCGTGCCTCTATCTTGATCTCCGCTGATTCTAACGGTGCTAATAATTCGGCAACATGCTGAAGACTTACCTTGTTCTTAAGCATAGGAACCTCTGAGCCCACAACTGTCTATAGATATAAGTAATATAATAAACAAAGGAGCCTTGCACTTGAGGACGTACACAGGCTTAGATAATCTTCTACTTGAGAATGATTTCATTATTTTTATTTGGTTTTGGCTATATTGTTTCTGTAGTTTCCATTGACAAACAATTGGCTTTTGTGAGTGTTTGATCTTTAGCTGATCTGAAATACTCTATTTGTCTTCCCTGTTGTGTTCTCTTTTTGGTCTCTCCTGATTTGTACTTGATTTGCTAATGTTTATCATTCCTTTCTTTATTTCTTTAATTAATTTTGCTTTCTAAGAGATTCTTTGGTTCTTTTTTTCCTCCCCATTGCCAAGGTTGAATTTTTATAAAAAGAGATATAATGGTTTAAAACATGAGCGTTGTACAGAATGCATTTGAAGATCATAAAAGAAGAAGAAGTGCCAGTGAGAACTAACAGTGATGGTATGGTTGTGCAATGAAGACATAAGGAGGCAATAATAAAGATAGCAGTATTGATTCCAGTAACAAAGAGAGCATGCCAAAAAAAAAAAAAGTGTTTGATTGTTAAAGAGGAGTTGAAAAGCTCTAATTCTAGCAAAAAACCAAATCAAATGGTAAGTTAATCAGTAAGAAAAAAAATCAAGTAAGGTGTTATGTTTGGCATCATGGAATTTTTATGTAGGGTTGATATAGTGAATGATAATGTGAACCAAAAATACTTGGTGGCAGTGGTGCAGAGGGTGGTGATGGTGTTGAAAGGTGGTGGCAACAGAGCTGAAGAATGCTGGCTTTGAGACAGTGGTCAGTTGTGAGGTTGGAGATGACTAATGGCCAAAGGGTGGATCAATGTTGCTGAAAAGTCTGCAGTGGAAGAAGTTGTAGGCATTGATGTTGATAACAGCATTAGTTTGTGGTACCAAAGAAGATTAGCTATGGTGGCTTTTGATGATAAAGAATGGTAGGATGGTGGCTGGTCGTAGAGGAAGTTGGTAATCAGTTAAATGTTTGTTATGGTGATGAATGACATAGAGGATGGTACACAAAGGTTGGCACGGTCAGAATGTGAATGTGATATTGGTAAAAAGGATTGAGAAGACGTATAGTTCTTGAAAAGAGCAGAACTGCAAATAATTTTTCAAAAACTCTATATTCTTGAGATTGGCAGTGGTTAAGGTTATGTTTACAAAATTTTCTTTGATGGATATTGGACATTTGTACTTCTATTGTTAAGAAGCATCAATTTGGAAATTTATATGAAAGCAAAACTTTCCCCAGTTAATGGGACATCTTGTAGATTGATTACCACATAATTCCACAAGCATTATAATATTTGTTGGGATGAGATAGCAACTGCTTATGCACCTTAAGCATGAATGTTAAGGCAATGACATCTAAGGCTATGGGCAGTTCATGTTTTAAGTTAGATGTTCTCATAAAGCTTAACCAAGTGGGATGCTGTTTTCAAGAACATCTATCTAAATGTGTGTGTGCAATCTTGTGCATGTGTTTGTCATTGTATGCGAATTTTCAGGTTGACTCATCTTTTTTCTTTCCTCGATTCTAATATGTGCTAGATGTTGAAAGTGACTTTCTCTTGAATGTTTTTCAGTGTTATGTATATATTGTGCAATGAAGAGCCTCTGTGGATGAATCAATGTCTCAAAGTTGGGGGTCTTCTTGACTATAGAGGCTCTTGGAAGAAGACAACATTGTCCAGGTATGTAAATTGTAAAATTGATTTTGTTGCAGCAGTAATAAATTTTGACATGTACTTGCCTGAATAACCTACATTGAGCTTAAGAGCATTGTGTTTCATATTAAGAATTTCTGGTTTTCAGGCAAAATATCTACACTGAAAATGAAGAAGCTGTCCGAAAGCCTCTGCAGTTTGATGGTAATTAGCTGATTATATTTCCAACTCATCATTGCTTTTCTAAAATCTCTTTTTTGGTTTTTCTATGACATTTCCTTAAACTAATTATTACTATGACTTATTTCTGTCTTCTGACTGCAGGATTCTATTCCTTTTTCTTATACAGAAGATGGTACAGGTGTTTTACCACATTAAATGGTTTTTCTTTTGACAATGGAGATCTAGAATGCAAGAAGGACCTTACATTAGAGGAGTTTCATTCTGAGTATGATGGCAAAAAACCGGTAAGGCTTTTCAAGCTTCTGTTTGACTTTTGAAAGAACTGAAAATTATGAGTTACACTGAATGTGGTCTATTACTTTTAATGAAACTGCTGTTTAATTATGTATCTTCAAATCATGCTCTGCAACTTCTAAGATGTTCGATATCAATTTTCATTTTAGAGGTAGCATTGTAAGATTATTATCTTTGTAGGCAAGGACTGCTGAATTCTTTCCTGGACCATGGGATTCAATAAATTTACTTCATACACGTACTTAACACCAACAATTTCTCAATAGCTGCACCCCCTCCCTGTGCCCCACCGCCACCAGCCCTGCGCCGCTCTGTGTGTGTGTTGTTGTTGTTGTTGGGGAGGAGAGGGATTGCTCTGCTCATCTATTTTCTCTATGTGATTGTTTTCTATTGCCTTGTATTTTGCATTATACACTAGCTTTGGAGCAGCTCTTGATCTTTTATGTGAAAGTTCAAACCCCACTTCTCCATGCAAGGTAATCTGGATTTTTTTAGCAGTGTATCTAAAACCACAATATGCTTACCCTTACAGGTTTTGCTTACTGAACTGGCCAAAACATGGCCAGCAAGAACTAAGTGGACAATTGACCAGCTATTGTCGAACTATGGGGATGTTGCATTCGGAATATCTCAGAGGTGCTCTAAAAAAATTACTATGAAATTTAAAGACTATGTCTCGTACATGAAACTTCAACATGATGAAGATCCCCTTTATGTTTTTGATGACAAGGTAACTGCTTGCTTTTAAATATCTCATGAAAAATGCTTTCCAGAATTAATTGAAATATCTATATACTATTTATACAGTTTGGAGAAGCTGCACCAGCTTTATTGGAAGATTATAATGTGCCTCATTTGTTCCAAGAAGACTTTTTTGATGTCTTAGATCCTGATCAACGACCTTCTTTTAGATGGCTAATTATTGGGCCAGAGAGGTCTGGTGCATCCTGGCATGTCGATCCTGCCCTGACTAGTGCCTGGAACACACTTCTTTATGGGCAGAAAAGGTAAGTCTGCTTCTAGAATAGGTGGCTTCATATACATACATACATATGCATGTACGCACATATATACATGGAGAGAGAGAAAAAGCGCTTGACTTGATTACACTTGAGAAGATTTCCACTCAAATCTAATCAAGTCTAGATTTAAATGATAGAGGTCTCATGGTGATGATCCGAGCCATTAAATGTAATCTATTATCTCAAAATGCTTGAGAACTAAAATATATGATTCAAAGACTCAGCCTGTGCATCAAGCGGTCAAAAACAATACGTATTGTTTCATATTATTGTTCAATTTTTAGACCACTTGATTCATGAGCTAGAGACTTTCAAATCTTATGATTTTAGTTGTTGAAACATTTTAGAGATGGTAGATTACATTCAACAACTTGGATTATTGATGTGAGACCTCCATGATCTAATGTAAACCTAATTGATAGCCAAGTCAAGAGAGCTTGACTTAGCTACACTCAAAAGGATCTTCACTTAGATTCGGTTAGGACTAAATCAGGATAATGAGGGTCTCACATTAATGATTTAAGCCACTGAATGTGATCTATTATCTCTAAAATGCTTAAATGTTAAAAAATATGTCATTTGGAGTCTTTTAGCCCATGCATCAGAAGTTAAAAGAAAAGAAATAGTAATATTTCATATTATTTAGAATGTCCAATTTTTTGACCACTTGATGCATGGTCTACGGGTTTTCAAATTACATGATTTTTTATATGTAAATCTTTTAGAGATAGTAGATTACATCAATGGCTGAATCATCGATGTGGCACCTTCGTGATCTGATGTGGACCTAACCAGATTGGAATGGACGGTCTATTCAAGTGTAGCTAAGCCAAACTTATGAGACTAATCAAGCAATATACACCTTGCTCTATGTTTTATTCAGGGTCTTCGAGACTTATTAATTCCCTACACATGTTCTTCTAGAAAGATCAGAATGATGCTTTCTGAAAATTTTCATTATTTTTCTATCATAATATTAGAAATTTCTACTTCAATTTGTTGAGCTTGCTGTATCAGTGCAAAAGGTTTTTAGAGGATTTATATCTTGTGCAGTCAATGTCATTCAACTTATGTATTTCTGCACCTAACAGTCATACATGTCACATCTATCCTGTTCATGCTAGCACCATATACCTTTTAGTTTGTGATATGTTCACTTGTTTCTGGACATATTTTTCTTGATTTAGTTAAATCATTAGTGCATTGATCAAAACTGTTATGGTTTCTTTTGTAGGTGGGCATTGTACCCTCCGGGTAGAGTACCTGCAGGTGTTACTGTACATGTAAATGAGGAAGATGGTGATGTTAATATTGAGAGCCCAACATCCTTGCAGGTAATTCTAGATATCTTCTTTAAGAAATTTGTTTATTCTGTCCATGCTTTTTTTATGTGACAAATTTGGATGTATGCAGTGGTGGCTGGATATTTATCCTCAACTTGCTGACCATGATAAGCCATTAGAGTGCACTCAATTGCCAGGAGAGACAATATTTGTTCCAAGTGGTTGGTGGCATTGTGTTCTAAATCTAGAGACAAGCATTGCTGTCACTCAGAACTTTGTGAATACATCAAATTTCCTATTTGTATGTCTGGACATGGCACCTGGTCATCATCATAAAGGAGTTTGTCGTGCTGGATTGCTGGCTGTGCAAGATAAGGGTTTTGGAGACGTTGAAAGCAATGAATCCTTTGAGACAAATCCACTGAATTACCCTGATATGACTAGGAAAGAGAAAAGGTTAAAACATGTGGAACCTGGGAAAGAGCCATCTAGATGCGGTAGCAGTTGGCATGCCAAAGATGAGTTCTCGGAAGCTTACAACAAGTTAGGGAATCAAAAATTTTCTTATGATATAGATTTCTTGTCTACGTTTTTGGAGGAAGAGAGGGACCACTATAATTCTATTTGGAGTGCTAGCAACAGTATTGGACAAAGAGAAATGAGAGAATGGTTGCATAAGCTTTGGATCACAAAGCCAACAATGAGGCAATTAATATGGAAGGTAACTATCATATATTTTCTTTATTGGTGGTAAATATACAAACAATATAATGCATGGTTCATGGTTCTTCGAAACTCAACCTAGGCATCATGGCGAATAATGTTGTGTCTCTGAAGATGCCTTCACAATTTATCTAGCTCTTTACGTGTAACTGGAGCTCATATCATTTTTTTCTTAAAAAATGGTTTGGTTGTTTCCAGGGTGCACAGATAGCTTTAAATGTGGACAGATGGTATGCGTGTATGCTGGAAATTTGTGCACACCATAACTTGCCATCTCCCTTGGATGATGAGAAGTTTCCTGTTGGCACAGGTAGCAATCCTGTAAGTAGCTTCTTTATCATGTTTAATGAATATGGATATTAATGTGCCTTGTTTTGGAGCAAACATGAATGTACCATTTAACAAGTCATTATATTAATCTGCATTTATTTATGAGACATTCTTTATAATATTGTCATCAGATTGGTATATTACTTAGATTTTTATGGGCTTTATATGTTTTTAAGGTTAAGAATCTTTGCATAAAACCATTGTAATATGCATAAGTGGCAGGGCCTTTCTGGTTACTGCATGAAGTCTGGTAGGTTGGGGCTGAAATGCCTCAATTGAGAATATATACAGGTAACAATAGCATAAGCACTGTCTAATGCAATTTTATTTATGGTGACATTTATTAATTTTTCTATTATTAAATTTTGCAATTCAGGAAAGTTGTTTAATATTTAGGCCCATAGAATGAGGCATTATCATTATCCTGAGCGAATCTAGATTCTGTTGTAGATTTTTGCAACATATAATCACTATCATCATTAACCATGATGCTGATAAATGATAAGTTGTGTTTCATGTGCGGAATTCACATTTTCTAGTTCATATAGAATAGTTTCTATAGGTTTTCGACATGGCAGGAGTCTTTCACATTTCAGCTTTCCATGTCTTGTCTTGATAAAACTTTTTGTTGAATCCAGGATGGTTAGTTGACTGCTGCATGCATCCTGCAGTGTGAAAGCGCAAAAATAAACAGGGAAGAAAACAAGTCTCAGCATCCATATTGTCAGAGAATATATAAAGACCCTGCATATGACTAGTATCACTGCCATGAAGCTTTGGTACTCTCATGCCAGATTAAATACATGACATGCCCAAGTTGTACTCTTGAGCAAAACTTATCTTTTCTTGCTACAGTTTGTTTACTTCCCATATGGATCTGTTTTACTGCATTTGTAGACAATGTGGTGGTAGGGCTCTGTCCTTGAAAATGCACCTCAAAGAGGATGGATTGACTGATTGTCTAATTATTAAAAATTTTGACTCTGGATTTCTAATTAGGTCCTCTGTGAATGGGAAGAGGGTTAATTGTGTAATCATGTTGGCTCACGTTACTATTTTTTGCCAGTAAATCTCAAAAATGCCTGTTGGGCACAATTACTTGGATGTTGAACCGACCCTCTATTGTCACTTGGCTTTTGAATGAAGTTAAGATTGTTGCTTCTGATAATGTTGAGGGGAAAAAAATGGTTGGTAAGCTGGGGGTTGTGAACATTATGTTCAGTCGGTGAAAATTGAGGGCACCACTTTTGTCTTGGACCCTCACAAATAATTGCTTCACCAAAGCTATGTATCTTCTTTGTCTCCTTTTCACCAAGTGACATTGACAAATGTTGCTCATGTGCAAAGTATAAAGGTAGTTCCTGTCCTTTTTGATACTTAGGGATGTTTTTAGATTTGGAAATTCTTATGACTGGCTTATTGGGATATAATTTGTGCATTAGAAAGAATTCCATTAGTTCATTATACTGAATAATGCTTTTTCCTTCATATGGATCATCCAAGTCTTGGGGACGCTTGGAGGATACTTTCCTAGTTGCAAGACAAGGAATTATGTATTAGCAAGCTGTTTTACAGTACTGAACTGCTGACCTTCTCAAGTTCATGCCTTGGCCAAGCTGGTCTCTGATTGTGTGTTGGCCATATAAGGTTCTTAAACTTTAATGGATCATACCTTAATAATTTGAGCTTCTTATGGATGGGACTAGGTTTGAGATTCCTCAACTAGTTTAGGATCAAGGCTTTGTTGTTGTTGTTGTTATTGTTGTAGTATGGACGGGATCGGGTTTCTCAATTTGTTTTGGTTTGGTTTCACATGTTTTAGGTTGAGGTTCTTTCACAAAGACATAGAAGTTTGTTATGAAAGGACCAATATTTAGGTGCTAAAACTACTGGCCTACACTGGTTGGTATGTACTGTACTGATTGGTAATGAGGACCTGGCACCCTCGGCTTTGGTTCCTGGTTCCTTGGCTTTGGTTCCTGGCCGAACCGCCTTGGGCCTGCTCATGCCAAATATGTATCATCTTATACTGCCTGGTATAGCTTTTATTTTACTCTTTTTCCCTCATTTGAACCCACAAATTCCAGCCTGCACCCTGTGCCAGTGTTGCATGAACATATGGCCAGCGGTCAGTATGGGCATCAGCACTAATCTAAAATCCTTGGATAGGACCAGATGTATCAAATTGGTATGGTTTGGGTTTTGAATGTTTTATCTTGTGGCTCATTAGTGCTGATATAGGAGTCTGTTGGCGAAACAAATCATCCTATGCAAAAGTCAATGATTTTCTGGAAAAGTAGATTGCCGTGATACATTTCCTCAAGTAGTCTAATGTCAGCCTATAAAAAGGAAAGTCATATCCATCAGATAAATCCATGTGCTAGAAATGGAATAGGAAATCTGCTTAAGAGCATTTTCTTACAGCTATAGTAAGTTTCTGTAAATGGTCTTTAAGGTGAATACTAGGCTTCACATACATGCATCCAGGTTTGAAAATATATAATGAACAGCAATCAATTATTATTTATTGATTTAAATCAAATGAGCAGCATCTGAACTTCTTTTTCTGACGGGCTCTCTATCCTTATTTTCTCTAAGCCTTTTCATCTGTTTCTGCAGGTTTTTCTTGTTTCTGACTATGTCGTCAAAATTTATGTTGAAGGAGGCTTGGAGTCTGCCATCCATGGTCTGGGCACTGAGGTATCACTCAACATACAGCTGCTTATTTTTTCATTCACATATTGAGTTCTGTTCCTTGTGCCTGCAGCTTGAGTTCTACCATCTTCTTCATAAAGCCAAGTCACCTTTGATAGATCATGTTCCTGAGGTTTTGGCTAGTGGCATTCTTGTCTTTGAGAGTGGTTTTTATAGAATATTTCCATGGGATGGAAAAGGAGTACCTGATATAATTGTTAACTGCAATCTTATCAAGGGAGATTGCATAGAGGATTGCTTTCCTTTTGGTGTGTGGAGCAAAATACAATTTGTACTCAAAAATTCAGGAGTTGTTTCATGCACAAGGATATGGCCATACATAGTAACTAAAAGATGCAAAGGAAATATCTTTGCTCACCTGTAAGTTTGATTTTCTGCAAATTCTGATTAAATTCTGAACTGCTTACCTATTCATTGTTTATTACTCATGGGATCTTGGCAGTAACCCCATTAATTATCTTGTTTTATTTGCAGAAGGGATACATTATCAGATGATGATGTTTTACATCTGGCTTCATTTTTGGGTGATCAGCTACGAAATCTTCACCTTTTACCCCTACCAAATTTCCAGCATGTCATCCATTTAGGGGTGAACAAATTGTCTTTGGCAAGAACCTTCAACAGTTTGGTTGAAGGTTCTAAGACATCTGCAGCAAATGCTTCTACAAGAGAAGTATCTGAACGTTTTAATATTCCACCAGAGTGGGAGCTTGTTATTGCAACTCTGGATGTAAGAAAGAAGAATATTAAAAACCGTCTTGTTCAATGGTACGTGATTTTTTTTTTTTTTTTGAGATATCAAATCAACCGACATCATGAATCATGGAGGTGGTTCATGTTTCTCTTTTTGATTGGATTGGTTTTAAACAAATTGTTTTTTCTACTGTTGTTAAAGGTTGTTTTAGCAAGTCTTGCCTTGAAATTTTTTTGATGTTTTTGTGTATTGTTCCTCTGCAAAATTAGTAAAATGATGGGAGCAATGTTAAGTATATAGCTAGTTTCAGAATATGTTTGAAAATATATATTACATTTTTCTTGAGAAGATAATTTATGTTGATATTAGTTGATCTGATAGGAAAAGTTGCCTTCATATAATTTTCTCACGCTGTCTGGACGATGATGTAGGCTGATAGCTGAAAAGAGGTTGGTGAAAGGATACCACAGTTCATGATAATGATGATGTGTCCTAGATAGAAAAGGACAGCAATTGATTCTACTTGGATTGAGATAGGTACTTATGACTGCCTATAAATGCTAAAGTTTTTTAAAAGAACTAACAGTTTGAAAACTCTGAAAAGGCCCTAGTATGGTGGAAGAAATCAGTGGTGTAGATCTGTACCCTTTTTGTTTTAGGGTGCAGATGATTTACTGTACTATTTCATGGTATAGGCCTTGACAAGGGACATCTTAGGCATTCAGAGGATTTATAAGGCAATAAATAGGAATATGTTCCTTTTATATTGAAGAGTTGATAGCTATTAAGGGGTTTGAAACTTACATTATGATGGACGTTCATTTTGAAATTACTAGGATACATATTTGGAGGAGTTGAGAGCTTGAACAAAAATGCAGATTTATTAAAATTATTTTTATTTATATTGCCGTATTCAAGGTTTACTGTACTGAAAGTTGATATCGTTTTGGTACCGGATCAGTATGGTTCAATACGGTATGAATTAGTGGTGGCGTACTAGTCAAGTGGATTAGGGGGCTCGAACTTATGAACTACTCTGAATTAAAGGCCGAACTAAGGGGTTCAGTTCGGGACGGTTCGGCCCTTATACCAAACCTTCCGAACTGAACCAAGAGACCGTACCATTCCAGTTCTGATCTGATTCAGTTTGGTTCATCCCAACCCACTCAATTCAAGATGGTTCAGCATACAATGGTCATATGAGATGAATATACTGATGAACAACTACCTTCAAAACTAGGTTAGCTTAACATACAAGCTTTCTCACCCATTTTATGGGATTACCTTTTTGATCCTACTTTGGCATTCCATCTTATTTGATAAATCATTGTGAAAACCTCTACTCTTTCTTTTTCTTTCCTTTCAGACAAGGCTTTTTATTCTTTTTATTTTTTTAAATCTTGGATGGGATCTTGTATGCATAGAAAATGCTGGCCTCTGTTTTCTTGGCTAACATAAATGGATAAATCCCAATATATTGGCCTGTGCAAATATCATTATATTGGGTAGTATTTTCTAACCACCCATTTACTTAATTTGGTATCTTGACTAATAAATTTCAAAATTAATGTTTTAAACTATTTGGTAATCTAGAATTTAACATTATTGTCGAGATTCTGATATCTCAGTCCTTAAGTATCGGCCAAGATCTTGGAAAATCTCAAATATTTCCAAATATCCTTTGTTACCATTTGGCAGAGATGAGCCAAGATTTTGGTCTTCTCCGTCTTGGCCACGCACCAGGATGGACCATATCGTAGCTGTTAAAAACCTTGCTTTTTGGTTGATTCCATGGTTCTCTTCCTTTCGTGGTTCAGGTCATCTCATGTAGGGGAAAGGGGCAGAGAGTAATTCTAAACATTATGAAGATAATTTATCTTAGCAAATTCCTCTATTCATGGAACAAGCAAAATTCTAAAAAACACTGAGGACCAATATTTCTCTTTTAGCTGGCAGAATTAAATGTTTGTGTGTGGGAAATGCTTCTTCGAACCTAGTCTTAGAATGAATAATGTTCTGTTGTTATGCAGTAGCAATACTAAGGAGCAGTTTGTAATTTCAGTTCACTTTGTTATGTTGACCCCTCTTATATTGCTTTTGGCAACATTATATTACATTTCCATTGAAATCATGATCTGTTTTGAAATAAAATATGGATGGACCTTATATCAACCCTAAGGAGTGATTTATCATCTATTAAATTGTTTAGAAATGAGATCATTTTTCTATCTGCCTCTAATTTTGTTTCACACATGGTATGCCTTACTGGTCAGTATGTTGTCATACCAAGTATATTGTATTGTATCAGTACTATACTGGTATCCGTACTGTACCGATACTGGTATACCTCTATATTGAGTGTACTGACAGTGTTAGAATTTTACCAGTATGCCCTTCGGTACTAAGATCGCAAACCATAGTTTCACATTTGCATATGATAGTTTGTTCAGGTGATCCTTTTGACATATACGACAGCCATAACCAAAAGTATAAATATCTGTCCTTTTTTCAGTCACAAAAATTATGGTTTCCTACTCTGGTTCATTTGTTCTCTTTTTTTTTTATTAAATTGCAAATCTTTTATAGTGTTCTACTTTTGCCAACAAATTGTTGTCGTATACTTCCTCTAGGTTTTTCTAAATAATCAAACTATAAATTGAAGAAACCATATGGATATCATCTGAAAAACTCAACTCCATGCTGTCCTCAAGGTTCATGTATGATTTAGTTGGAATTACAGAACATGTGCAGAAGTTCTAACATTCTTTGATTTCGAATACTTAGGGGGGATCCAATTCCGGGACTCCTGATAGAGGATGTTGGAGAGTACCTTCCACATGATCTCACAATGTTTCTCCACTTAATCAAGGTCATTCCTGAGTACTCTCTTTCTTTCATCTTTACAGCTCCACCACCATTTTAATGTTCTTGACCTTAGACATCTGGTTGAATGAACCAGGGTAATGATGGCTCATACAAGATTTGTGGATCTCCTACTTGGATACATTCAGATATGATGGATGACAACATACATTTGGAACCATGTCAGCCTATGCATTGCTTTGGTGAGGATGCTTCAGATGGAAGTGTGATTGCTAATGGCAAACTAGATTCTTGTAATGGGGAAAGAAGGCTGAGGAAATGGCATCCCACTCATATTCTTGATTTCAGTGATCTATCTATAGGTGAGCCACTTCTCATGTTGCTTAATTTTACTCAAGCATATGTTCCACTCCATGAGGTCCAATGTATCTAAATTTCTCTTGAAAGAATCTGAGAAGATGAAAACTTAAAACTAATTTAAGAACTTATGAACTCTAGATAAGAGTTTAAGGAGAAGATTGGCCTTAATCTAATTTTTGTTTTGTTATTTTGTTTTTCTCTTGCATTCTCTTCACTTCAATTTGCCAAGGGCCTGATTTTTTTAATTAAAAAAAGTTTTTTAAGTAGTCAAGCGAAAGATTTGTTTTTCAATGTCAGCTGGCTTAACAGAAGTCCTCAAGAAAGTAGTCCTTTTGTGTTTTGTTCTGCTACCTTGTTATATTAGTTGGTAAGAATGAATGAAAATGATTGCAAAAGGATTGAAATGTGTTCTATAGGTTATAATCAGTTGCATAGGTATTGAATTTAATTGTTTTCACTTTTCGGAGAACCAGACATATCAACCTTTGTCCTTTTATCTTGGCACCTTCAATGTTGAAGAGAACTATTTTCACAAGGACAAGTTTGAAAGAGTGGGAAAAGGCCTGTATATGACATTGTGATTAATTCTTTGCCATTATTTTTTTGGTCACAGAAGCAAGCATGAAACTCCCAAAAGTGTTGTGACATAAAATTCCCTAATGTGTTGTGAAGTCCTTTTCATAGTGTGTGTTTTTTGGGAGGGTTGAGAATCATAATCTGCCCCTAAAAGGGGGTAAAGGGCCTTCCTCCCTTTATGTTCTGCAGGTACATTTATGTGCAGTATTAGCAGGCACAGTTCTTGAGCTGTCATTATTGGTTTGACTTGGCATATCACCTTCATTCTTGTGAAGGCTACCTGATGTATGCTTTGACCTTTGTCTGGTTGGTGTTTGAGAACTCTGTATAATTGGTGCTCACCTACCATCAGCTCTCCAAATTGATATCAAATTTCTGTCTGAGGTATCTTTAGAGAAGACTTGGTCTTGTTATGAATGCATGCAGTGTAGGTATGCCAAGGAAGAACTTTGAAAGTCCTCATAGGCTTATGAAGAATCTAACATAAAGAGAAGAACACATATTTCAATATTGGATTTACATTCATCTCGAAGGAATAGTTATAAGCCAAAAGGGTACGACCAAATTTTAGTCAATGAATAATTAAAATCAATGCTATTGAACTATCTTAAACCAAGCAATTTGGGGCATACTAACCAAACCAGATGGATCCAAAGTGGGTTGAACCATTCTGTTATGCTTGGTTTCAAACATTCTAACCTTGTTTGCCTAGGCCAAACTGGACCCTTTTATAAAACCTCGACCTTTGCGTTTGATCTCTCTCTTTCAGTATCTTCTCTTCAAAATCTTAGCCATCACCCTTTCCCTCAATCCGCCTCATCCTTTCCCTAATCCCCTCGTCTTCTGATGACGATGCCATGGGGGCCTTGTTGACACTTCTGGTCCCTAATCGAGAATATCCAGTCCTTGACTGACAACCTTCGGCCCTCAATTAACAACTTTCAGCCCTCAATCAATGAAATTTGATCCCTGATCAACAACCTCTGGTCTTGATTGACAAGCTGAGCTCCATTCCTCGACAACGAGCTTTGACTCCCAATCAACAACCTCTGGCCCCAATCAACGGCCTCCAACTTTGATTGATGCACGCTAGTCCCCAATTTGCCTCCCCTTCTTTTGTGGGTCCTTCATCCCTTCCTCTCCCTCCCTCTCCACCTTATCTCTTTCTTGCCCATTTACTCTCACTGGTGCTTGATCAGCCCCAGTGTGCACACCATGTGCCAGCATGTTATGTTATGGTGACATACTGGGAATCCGATCAGTATGGGTCAAGGTACTAGTTTTACAAACCTTGATTAGCATTATAATAGTCACCCCCTTTATGATTGTGCAATATTTTTAGATGATGTCTTGGAAAATTTGGGATTTCATAATAAAGTGTGTTAGGTTATGGATTATTGTGATCTGGCGTTGAATGTGTTGGTTAACTTTTACCAAGTCAATTAATTTCAGATTCCAAGGTGGATGAGTTGGTTATCTTATCGAATTTTCTAGATAATTATTTCATGCCTGGCAAGAGGTTAATTATGAAGTTTGGTCTTCAGTCAATGGGTCTTCATTTTCAATCATGTCATAGACTTCAATTATCTCACAAACCTTGAACCTCGATTTTCTAATATGGATTTATCAAATCCTTCTCAGTTGTAATGGTAGTCTTGTTTTGGCTTATTTCACACAGTTTAACGTATGGATTACATACTGCATTTCAGTGCTAGTATGTTTGTTGTCCAATATTTGACCTTGTCTCAACTTGGCAGACACCCCAGCAGATCCAATAAGACTGATGAAAATTGGTTCTGGTTGTTGGGCCTGATCCTTAAAATTCATCAAGAAACTAAATCTAACTCAAGCGTGCTGAATAAATGGATCAGGGCAGAGCCAACTCTTGGACTCAAAACATTCAGTTGGTCTCATCTGGTGGATTTGTGTCTTTACATAAAGATTCTTGCCAATTTGTTTCCAAATCTGTCAGTCTTCATGTCATGTTTCAGTCAAACATACTAAGTTCATTAAACTGAACCAAGAGAGTGGTTCCACAATCAATTTAAGTGGACTCAACCATGCTTGCCAATTTACCTGAGCACAATCTGCATCCAAGTCTGTTGACTTTTTGTCATGTTTATTTGGATTTTCTGACTTGTTAATTAAACCGAACTAGTAGAGTGGTTCTGGGACTTGCATGTCTACTAAGTCATTTTATTTTTTGTGTGATTTTGCCAGCCATGCCTCCTGGCAGTTTAGCCAGCCAGAAACATTAAATACTCATTCTTGCATGATTCTCAGAATAAGATGATTTCTTATATAATTATTCCAAAGATTTTTTTTTTTTTTTGAAAAAAGATGTAACATAGGATTAAATGGATTTTAATGATGAAAAATCAAAAATAAATTGCTGAGAGAGTAGTTAATAAAAGATAAATTATATAGATGCACCATCAAGTCATGGGAGAATCAGTTAAGTTCTATGATAGTCTATATACAAATCAGAGGACACTTCTAATAAGGGGAGCTCAAGAAGAGAGGAAGGAAGACCTAAAGAAATATGAGGTAAAGAGGAGATGAAGACACTTGAGGTTTAAAGGTGCAATTCTTAATAGGCATGGATGACAAAACAGGACTCAGCACACCTAAAGAGTAAGTGTTTAATTTATTTAGTTGCTTCTTAAATGTTTTGTATTGTTCACATTTGAGCAATAAGACAAAAATGATTGACAATATGAGTGATAATTTGCAAAAGCTACTTAATAAAGTAATTATTTACAAAAGCATTAATATAAAGGTCATTAATTGATTCATGCACACACAAGCTTGTTTACTTCTTTCAGTTGTCTAGGCATTCTTAGGTAGCTGCATTGGAACAATGTTTGACAATATGATTAATTTTGCAATCTGGATGGATAAATATATTATAGCTGTCCACTCGACCTTCCATATCAAGTGCCAATTCCAAGAAAAGTCAAGTATTGACTATGGATGTTTGCAATGATGTATAGCCCTTTTTTATGGGCTGCTAAACAGCCAAGAAAATATATACTATACCATGCCAATGTTACAAGGTATCACTTTACTGTATTGTAAGCAGGTTACAAGAATGAACTTTCATGACCATATTTCATTTCATATGTAAAAATAGTTTCCAAGCTACAGCATTAATTTTTTCTTGCTTCCAACATGATCAATTTTAATGTACTACTGAATAAATAATCATGTCTATTCTTGTTCAGGGGATCCTTTATATGACTTGATTCCAATATACCTGGATGTTTTCAGAGGAGATGCATATCTTCTTAAGAAACTCTTGGAAAGCTACAAACTTCCATTGGCAGGAAGAATAGCAGACCTCGATGCATTTCATTGTGGACCAGCAGATAATTGGAAGAAGCTGAAAAGAATATCGTATCGTGCCATGTAGGTCACGCATATAACTTATATTAACCGTATCCTCACCTAGAATATTTGTACTTTTTTCTAGCCTCATGCATCCTCCATTGTTTTGAATCTCACTGGGTTAATTCACATCCATTAAGGATTACTGAATATCCTCTCTTTTGCAAACATTAATTTTTTGAGTCCTAGTTTCAATTGTGAAAATTGTCCAGTAGTTTTTTCTAATATTCCAGGATATGATTTGCTATCTCTTAAATAACTAAAAGGCATCTCTCCTTGTGTATTTAGAAATACTGTTTGACTAGCTTTACTGGATGGACAATTAATGGTTAGCAAAAGTTTTTCTTAGAAATACAAACCTGACATCTTATTATCGCCTTGACATGAGTGGAAATTGCTCAAGGTAGTGTTTCAAATTCTTGACAATTGAAAAACAGAAATTCCAATTAAAAAATATAGGCGAGTCCTGTTAACCTGGCAATTCGAATGGTACATCTCTTACAAGTTTTATGAGTGACGCATTATGTGAAGAACAGCTATGTTTGAGCCAAGATACATTTAGGAACTTAAGAAGGATATCTTTTCAAGAAAATGATAATAGATGTTTTGGAAAGATTTTTCTTAATTGACTTAATTGATTGGAGTTTTTTTGTCTAGTATATAGGTTATAGTGCTTGTAATTATTGGATCGGACTACATTATTTGAACCATATTGCAATCTTGATGATATAACCTGATGCTTGATGTGGACCTACAATACTATGTTATTCACATCAGCTAATTTGAATGGAATTATTTTACTTCTCCTATAGAGATTGGCAATTGATGTTCAGTGTCTAGTTGAGGAAATCCATCCTATTCTTTCAATGCAGCAACTTCCAATCAATAACTTGGCTCAGTCTAGGGCTTCGTGAGATGATGGCAACAACATGGCAGTGGAGAGGTTGTTGTAGGTAATGAACCATTGGGAGGGGAGGGGTTTTGTGGTTCCTTAATATGTAGGCCCTAACTAGGTATGACAAGGGTTGCCTTTAAAAGCTTTTTTGCTTTTTATTTTGAAGATTTTCTCAACTAAGAGGGTGCCAACCAGCTTTGTTGGTAAAGTCACCTGGGTGTTGAAACCATTGACCTAGGTTTGAATCCCACCCACTTGATCATAGCCGAACTTCTCACATCCTTATTCTTTAAAGAAAAAGGAAAAAATATAGTTATCAACCATGATATATTTTTTAAAAAATTTTTTGGACAATTTTTATATGTATAGCTTTTCTTATAAGATGCAAAATTTATTAAAGGAAACTATCTTATAAGATGCAAAATTTATTAAAGAAAACTATCTTATAAGATACAAAATTTATTAAAGAAAACTATCTTAATATAAATGTTTATTATATTGGTAAATAAAAAATGCACTATATTTGTTCTGGTTATACTCATTAGCTCCAAGGTGCTTGTTTAATTTAAGATATTAGAGTTTTGAGTCATTTTCTAGTTATATGTTTAAATCAAGTCAACTTATTATAAAAAGAATGCTAAATTAAATCTAAATTTAAGGGAAATGCATTACCATTTCTTCTACGTTGTATCACTTATATGTTTATACTGGCATGAGTTGGTACTTCATATCCAAAGTAGGCACTGCATGCTTGAACAATATCATGTTAGAAGGTACTTCGTACCTTATATTGATACTAGCAACAAACTCATGCAATTAAAATTAGGACTTAGTTTCATGTTATTGACAATATAAGTACATATCACGCTAATTTCTTGAAGCTGGAACCACGTATGAGAGTGGATCTTGGATTGATCCTAAAAATCATAAAGCAGTGATGTATATTGTTAGACTTGATAAATCATATTAAAAAGATGATTTTTCATGGTTAAGTACTATGATTCATTATCCAGATTCAATAAAATGGATGATGGTAGTTGACTTTTGAAAGTATCCTAGTAGACCTTTGTAGTAATAGCTTGTGGTTAGGCTGTCAGATAGCTGAAAGCATATAGTGCAGTTGCTGGAGCAGAAACAATTTCAGAGTGAGTGCATGACACCAAGAAATTTTAAGAGGATGGTGCCAGTTCTCAGACCCTTACCAAGGTTATCAAGGGGAAGAGACCCCATCCGCCACTGCAGAGGGGTGGTTGGCAACACAAAGGATTTCGCCGCTAACGTATGAATTACTATCCGGGTGGATTGATATTGCATATACCATCTTTAATCCAATGTAGATCATGGTCTGGGGTCCTATGCAATAATGGAGCACTTGGCTTTCAACAAGGCAGATGTCCTACACTAGCATCTTTTTTCCCTTTTTCCATGCGCTTTTTTTTTTTTGGGTGGGTGTGGGGGCTGTGGTTGAGGCCCATCAGAATTAAAGGTGGTCTAGAATTGTTCTGGAAAGATAATTTTAGGTTTAGGAATAACTTTAGTTGTTCTTCACTTCTTTTCTGATCTATATTACCACTCCAAATTCTGAGGTTTTAGCTTCAATTTTAAATGGTTGTTTCTGCCAAACATGATATCCTTTAATGTCTCTCTACTTGATTGTTAATTGGATCTTCCATTAGTGTTTGATGCCCTTGAAGTGTTCATTTCCATAATTATATTTTGTTCTGTCATATATTCATTTGAGTACAATGTGACAGCTGAGAACTAGTAGTTTCATTGGTTAATAATGCAAATTTATGACAGTTGTTATCAAATCAAGTCCTGATGACCTGTAATTTCATTGGTTATTCCAATTTTTGTTGTTCTTAATAAATATTGATTCATGTTATTGCAAGTTCAATGTGAAATTCAATTTTGTTCATCTAATGTACTTCCCATCTTAATTATTTCTGTACTTGGTGTTCCTCTTTTCTTTTCTTCTCAAACATCAACCTAAAGCACAACCCCTTTATTTCTTATTTATTTTCAATTTACCACCATCAGTTTGTGGTGGTTGGTCTTATTGCCCTGCTTCAGGCTGACTTTGTCCATCATATGTCAAGATTGGCTACTAACTAATTAGTTAGATCGACTTTTCTTCACCATAGAATGACTAACGACTAAAACATCATGCAACCGAGACCTGAGTGATTATATTGACCGAGAATGATAAATTAAAGTGATATGACAACAAGGCAGAGCTTTCCTTCGATTTCATAACAACAATCACACACATGGAATTATCACAAAAAAGTTATAAATATAGCAATGGCCAACTTTGTCTCCTTTTTCCAACTATTATTTCATTCCAATTTTTTTAAAAATGCCATGTGCTGTAATTGTTTATGCTTGTCTTGAGAGGCTAATGATGACTTCAAAGTGGATTTAATTATGTAAAAATTTTGCCTTTACAGGTGCTATTGTATTTTACACGAGGAGAATGTCCTGGGAACTATATTTAGTTTATGGAAGGAACTGAAGACAGCCAAGTCATGGGAAGATGTTGAAGAGGTCGTCTGGGGAGAGTTGAATGGTTACCAATCTTCTGATTGAAGATTCTGATATCTAAACAATACCACCCAACTTGACTTGTTATATATAACTGCACTTTATACTATTTATTTTGTATTGTTTTGTTGAAAAGGGGGGTACAGGGACCAGTAGTACGTTTTTTTTTTTTTTTTTGAAAAAAAAAAAACACTTTGATGATGTACTTGGCCGAATTTATATGGACCTGGTGTTTATCATACTTTTTGATCCTCTTCTCCATGACATTCATTCAATAAAAACATCATTGAACATCTGGAAAAAATGTAAACTTATTCAATAGAATTTAGAGTTTTTCTTTGGATGCTAGGCTAGCTGTCAACTGTATTTATGGCCCACAGCTGTTACGTGGGAGAGGTCTGAACCTGTAGCCGCTGATATTTGCTGTCTTGAAGCATTCGATATGCTCATGGTGGCTCGTCAGGTTTGAATTCCGAATTGCGTTGAGGGGCTGTCTAGATTAGATGCGAGCTGCCGTTGTTGATAACCTACTGCAGCTTGTTAACATTCCCTAGGGTCACTGTGCCACTACTGCCCCGAAATTTGAACTGCCAACTTTCCGTGCCAAGGATTAGAACCATGTTGATAAAACGGCCGATTTCTTTGCCAAGGATCCTTCCAGAAGCTTGTTTGTTTTCCGTCTCCTAAGATAAGTCCGACCCTATTTTCAGGATTTAGGTATGAGTTTGATCACCTCGCGCCAGATACACATGACTTGTCTCTCAGCCCAAAGTCCAAGGTTTCGATTTCCTGGCTAACTAGCTCTCCTTCCAAACCTTGAAGTCATCATTGTGCGTGGTGGTAATTCCTCATTGTTACCTCGCAATCTGACTCCGTTTTTGAACTTCTAGGAAACTGATGCGATGCATTCACTCGCGCCCCGTACCGGCTCTGTCGGCGGGGCCTGGTTCTGAGCCGTGAACGGAGATCTAATTTATTGCGCTACGTTCTTGGATACATCGCGCTGTACTTTCACATCATTTTAATTTTAAAAAATAGCAAATAATCTGATTAAAGCGAATGAACAACGCAGCTGTTAAATTTATAGATTGTCGAGTTGATTACTGAGTTGTTAAAGCATCTTTACTTTGGCAAAGGTGAAGTCAGACTGAAAATTGAAAGAGCTGCAAAATAAGGCATTTAACAATGAGTTAGAACTTGGACAAAGCTCCATGCCAATTTCATCCAGACAGCGTGGATGCTATGAGCTCTGCAGATCCCTTCGTCATTACACATTCTTCGGTAGGACCTCACCACCAATTCATGAACCAAACATCTTTATTCTCGCTTCAAAAGGCTGTTAAAAGCTACTCAGGTTTTATCGTCCTCCATCCACTCCCTCCGTCATAATCCATAATTATTTGCTTAGGAATACTCAAGGTGAAAAATCCTAGCGGTAATTCCAACTCATCTAAGCATATATAACATGGCCTGGTCAAATGGTAGTACTTTAAACAGCTCTCATTTATATACATAGGACCCGAGGTGCATCCATTGGTCAGGCCTCAGGCCAAGCTCTGCCGTTTCGGTTAAGCTTGGAGCAAAAAGTTTGGACCCAATAAATTTCGGACCACGCTCCGTCTAATGCAGCCTCCGACCAATGCAGCCCCAAGGCCGAGGTCCCACATTGTACCTAGTCTGAAGCTGAAAAGGGGTCCAGAATGGCATCCCGGTCATTCTAAATATCGAAAATATATCCTACCAATTAGAGAGCATATCACCTTCCTCCCAATCATGAAGAACCACTTGCTTCATTCGAAAACAAACGCGTGGGGAACTGGCAGTCCTCAACATTTGCTTACATAATCTACATGAGTATTTGCGGATTAATTTCAAACTTCAAGGGGCAAAGCTTTAACACCACCTGGCAGAATCCCAGCATACTGAGATGCAACATTCAAAATTCAAAAAACAGCTGAATACTGGTCCAATACAAAATCCCGACCACCAAATTAACGAACATATGCATGCACTCAAACGGACAACCACCGGCCTAATATATTTTCTCCGTTAACCAACCTTGCAAGTCTAAGCTGCAATAGATGGCTTGGAGGCAGCAGAAAGCTTAGATCTCCTCTTTGCCAAGCTCTCACTTCTGCGTTCACGCTGTTCCTTGAGCCTCATTGCAAGAAGCTTCTGGTATTCAGCTGCTTCTGCCTTGGCCTTGGCGATCCTCCTCTTCTTCTCAGCAATTCTGGCACGCTTCCTTTGGAGTGTCAAGGGAGTCACAAGCCTTTGAATCTTGGGAGCCTTGCTGCACTTCTTGCCTGCAACATGTGATGTAAGGTCAAAAATGAAGGCTAAAAATGGGTGCACCATTGCATTTTAAAGAATGAAAAAAATAGTCCATAATGAGAAGCTGAGGTGAAATAGAAAGTCCTACAAGGATGCAACAAATGCCCTCATGGAATGAGCCTCTTCCTACCACATATTTCCAAATTACAAATTTGTTTTGTTGAATTCATCCCATGTCATGAAGCACAAGAAAACATAATGCAACTACAAGTCTGGGAAGCTTTAGACAATAGTCAACAGCTTGGTATTATGAAACCATAAAAATATATATAAGAATACTGCAGAAACCAGCATTTAAAACAATATCAACCCACCTGATTTAGTAGTGAAGGTTCTGCGGTATGTGTTGACATACTTGCGCACATCATCCTCCTTGGAGAGGTTGAATAGCTTCCGGATTTTAGAGGCCCTCTTTGGTCCCCTCATTCTAGGCTTCTCGATGTCAGTCAACCCAGGAAGATCATTCTCACCTTTCTTAACAATGACTAAGTTCAGAACTGAAAGGTCAGGACTGACAATACACCCTCGAACAGATTTCCTCCTGCGCTCTCCATTCCGCCTGCCATATCCACGGAAGCAAGGTGTTCCTGCCATAAACGTTCCATAATAATTGAGAATAGCAAATTAAACAAATGTAAATAAGAAACCTTCATACAACAAAGGAAAAAAAAAAAAGGCTGAACGTTTATAAATAAACAAACACACACATAAATAAATAAATGTTTATAAACTTGCCTCTGTGCAACAGCAGGCGGACACGCCCAGGGGTTAATACTCCCTGCTTCATTGGAAACCCTTGTTTGTCACAGCCTCCCATGATTTTGAAAACATAGCCCTTGAACTCCTGTGCAAGCAAGTAGTCAAGGTTAGATGCTTCCTGATTCTTACCTTTCAGAGTGCGCTTAGCAAGAAAAAGGTATTCCAGCATTATTTGAAATAATAAGTTGTGGCTGAACCATACCTCGCCAAGAGCATCTCCACTGACCTCCTGGGAGATCCTCTTGTCAAAAAATGCACGCCTGAAAATTTGTCACAAGCTCAAGTCTTAAGATCCATCATCATATATATACAAGAGAACATCAATTAAATAATAAAATGCAGTTGTTCAAGAAACTGCTCCCAGGAAAAATGAATGATAGCCACTCTCATTTGACTGTTGTAAGCATGTAGCAATCATAAAACAGCTTTTTACATCACTTCAAAGTAAATTCAACAGCTTAGCATATGTGACTTTAGTCAGACAAAAACTCTTTTCCTTCTGAACCCAAAAAAATTATGTCAAGACTCTAGAAACATCTTTTCAAACATTCAGATGCAATCAATGCAGAACCATATGAAAAACATGCACATGAGTAAACTGGCAAGAAATTGTTGGCCAAAAAGCTAATGACAGTGGTATTTACAGAAATTGAATCAAACTGCTTTAAAACCATCATCAATATTTGCTTGACCAAGGATTTTTTTAAGGCTCCATAAGAGAAAATGCTTGCAGAGCCATTATAACTGACATTCGCACCATCATACATCATATCTATGGGGATTTGCAGAACAATCAACTGCACTTATCAATTTTATGTAAAAAGGCCACATTTACTATTCTTGCAGGAATATTTGGTACGCATGACAAAAGGGTATAATGATCAAATAAAATCCAAAAGGAGTGTTTATGAGAAAAGAAATAAAGTGACCTGTATTTGGAAAAATGAAATTGAAGGAAAAATGAAATTTTAGTGAATTTTATTGAAAAAAATTTTGATGTCAAGCAGGGCTGCAAGCAGACCAGATACGGATTGGATATTAGCGTATCCATACCCATTTCTATTTGACAAATATGGATATGAATACAAATATTAGTCGGACATAAAACAATCATATTTATATTGGTTTTAAACAATTATAAATACAAATCAGATATAGAACATATGGATATCAATACGGATAAAAATCAGATTAGTTAACTTTATGACCACCAAAATCAATATCGTGTTAATATGGTTAATTATTTTCTTTAAAAGTTTGTATGTGCCATGTAAGATTAAATAGGAATATAATCAAACACTGATCGAAAAATTATCTATCCATATCCATATTTGTTTTTCTTTGACGGATATCAATACAAATATAAATATTAGTCATATGCCCAAATTTCTATCCATATTCAGATAGATTTGGATACAAGAATGGACACAAATGGATATCATCCGATCCACTTTCACTCCTAATTTCAAACAACAAAGAAAATGAATCGCAAAACATATTTCTGTGTGATGGTCTTTGCATCATATAGCTTGATACTTATTCGAATGTTTGACCACAACATTCAATACAGCATCACTTTATAGGATGAATATGCTGAAAAAATTTGTAATTTAACAAGATAAAATTTAACTAAAGATCCTTGAGCTAATTGTTTGAGATTGCACTTCAAACCAGGAATAGAATCAAATTAGAAAATGCAATAACAGCATTCATAAATTGATTGCAGGCATCCTATCTACCTCAATACTGGTAAGTTTGTTTGAGCGTTAATGAAGTCTCACTCAATAAAAACCTATAAAACTGGGAATTGCGAGAAGAGCAGAAGCTCCTCAAGGACAAGAATCACAGAAAGCAAGCACGTGTGAATTACAAGAAAATTTCACAAAGCCCATAGCATATGCAAGGAAATGGTCAGTTATAGTTATGATTTATTTAATGAATGCAGTACAGCAGATTCAGTGCCAGGTATACAGTGTTTAAAAAATGGTCATGGCTGAGTAATTTAACTCTTCCTTGTGCCTACTCAAAAGAGCTTTCCACAGCTCACCCTGCTGTAACATGAGGCATTTCATTTAAAAAAAAGGGGTGGGGATGTGGATAAAAGAAATGACACTTAAACCAGAAAGAAAGGTTATAATGCATGAAGTGCACGCAACCTTCCTAGAGAAGCTTTTATGACATATGTTAAGCACATACCTCATTTAAGCCTTTATTGTTAGGATATACAAGGTGCTATAAGATTAGGTATACAAAATATAGATTTTATAAAGCAAGAGGGCAGAAAACTGATGTTTAAAAAAAAAAAAAAACCTGAGCATTTGAGAATTAGAGGCATTTACTAGTTGATTAGTAGTATGAACATATTTATGATGCATTTAAAAAAAAAAAAGTGCATGGAAGCACAACACCAAACCTAGATACAAAAACTTTAGGGGGGGGGGGAGGAGAGAGAGAGAGTGTGTCTCTCAATAATCAAAAGACTATGACCATTCGTAATCCAATTGCATGTGGACTTGAACATGAAAATTTTGATCTGGGAGAAACTGTTGCCATGCCCTCATGAGATCTGGATAGAAAACTATCGTAAATTGGTAATACAAAAACGGAAGCATAGAATTTTTTAACAAATCTGCTTCAAAACTTATAAACAACCCAGGTACAGAACAACCCTTGTTTTATACAAATAAATTTCTTCCAGAAAAGTGCAATGTCTTTTTCTCTTTTGTTTACACCACAGCTCACCAGTTGAATTCCCTCTAAACTATTAAATAACGATGCTACCCTACCATGGTAACAATTCAAGCACACACTTGACAAGGTTTACAACTAACAAAGTACAGAACTACATTCATTGAACATGTAGAATCAGCTACCTCAACGGGCCTCTCATGAATATCTCAAAAATGCAAGACTAAGCAATTAGACTAAATAAATTATAATTTTACATCCCCCAACCATACTAATTATACACCTAAGCTGCCAATCAGGACAATTTCGTCACCAGGACTACGCCAAGTTGGCAACAATTGCCCTGCGTAAAGAAACTATTGTTCCAACCTACCAGCATTCGAACTCTCGACAGCCCCATCAATTAAATAACTGAGGCAGCTTAGAAACCAACATAGACGCATTCCATACTTTAGATTCCCCTCTTCCTACTAGCCTTTCATATCACCAAACATTCATAATTACACTTACTTCACATGCCGGAATACGTTAAGATAAATAACAAAAATTAGAACTAATAACTTAAAAAAACAAGTCTAATTGAAAAAAATCAGATTCCATCAGATCTAATGACTAAAACACAAATGAAAATATCTTAATAGAGATATAAACCCCCCAAAAAAAGCTTACAGCTTCTGATCGTCATCGATCTCAAGCTTCTTCTGGCACCCCGTGGTAGGATTCGCGATGTTGAACTGCAAAATTAGAGGGAAAATCAACAAAAAAATCGGATGGAGTAAAAGTGATCTTAAAACAACCAATACCAACAAAAAAAAGAGACCACAAAATCGATGAAAAGGCCCAAATTTTAGCCAGATATTCGAGGATTCGGGCCCGTACCTTCATCTTCGATCGAGTCTCCCTTGCGCCAAGGCGATCGAAGAAACAGAACGCGAGGGTTCGAGAATGCGCGGCCGCTAGGGTTTTCCCAGCTCGAGGGATTCCGGCTGGTTTTTATATAGGGATTGTGGAGGATTAGGGCTCGGTCATGGCCCAATGATCTGGACCGTTTACTATTAGACGGATTGGGTGATCTGTGCCGTTCTTAAGTTCGGAACTTGAGCCGGCTCACCTAAAGCCTATCCAAAACCGAGACGGCCGTAGTGTGGTTTGGGTTTAAGTTGGTAGCTGAACCTAATCAGGATCATTAGTGGTTAGGCTATGATCAGATCCAAATCACATGCTCCAAATGCATTCTCCGAACCCGTTTTGATCGCCACTCCACCCAACATCCCATGATATTATGATTAAAAATATTAAATAAATTATATAAGTTTTTTTAAAAAAATCTATAAAAGAGAAAATTATGAAGAAAAAAAAAAAATCAATGATATTTCAGTCAAACTTGTTACTATTTATGCAGTGAAATGATAAATTTTCACATTACTATACAAATTTCAAAAATGATCCGATGCTTCCATTTCATAAACTTTATATAGCCCTCTCCGTCACAAGCCCTCGCCATTCCACTACGTCCAAATATTTTAACCAAATTCTTATTCCAAAGTTCGACTTAAAAAAAAAAAAAAAAAATGAAGAAGAAGAGGGAGAAACGGGCGTTTTAAAAGATAAGAGCACTACAAGACCGGAAGAGAACTAACTATGAATTACAATCATATTTTTACAAACACTGAATTGGACTATACATTTATAAACAATAACCACACTAATATCGATAATAGCTCCAATGAAAAAACTTTGAATAAATTTGATGAATCACAAATTTGTTAATTGTAAATAGCACATCAAATGGTAGATGAGGACAGCTTGGGCTTAATAGGAAAAGTAATTGAAGGTCCGATTCTAAAGGTGCTGGCAAGTAAACTCCAAGCTTTAAACAATCCCTATTTTGCTCAATCTAATTAAGGGCTTGGAGCAGTTCCATTTCGACATTAAAAATTGGAAGGGAGAGAGCGAGGCAGGCAGGTTGAGACATGTCAATGGCCCATGTTGGGCCAACGCCCAGGGAAACATCAAGATGAAGGGCAAACGTCAAGTTGTACTGGGCTTAAAAGGCCCAAAGTTTTGAGGTCCAAGCCTAGTTGAACCATTTAGGCCTACTTGGCCCATTGGCAGCCCAAGCCTATGACGAAATCAAGAGAGTACATGTGTGAGGTTAGGATGCGAAGTTTAATTTTCCAGATTAGATAAATTTTCTCAACAATTCTTCCCAACCTGCTGAGCTCCCCACCACACCACCACCACCACCACCACCACCACCACCTCTAGCGTTCATGAGGGTCCGGTCCAACGAAGTAGAGAGGGACCCAAGATTATTTAAAATTAAAAGCCCCTTCACTCGAACCTAATCATCAGGGCCACATTTTTAAAGCAAAAAATGACATCCAAGAAAATTGCAGAGCTGTGTATCCTTATCTTCTCCTTTGTCTTCACCATTACCGTGCCATTGGCGTTGGATCAAAAGCATCAAGCTCCACCAACAAATTGAGCTTCCCAACGTCCTCAAGAAGCATGCCGTTCCCATCCACTGGACCGACGCAACTCAGCTGACCCAGCCCGCTATCGTCGTCACCGTCAGCCGCGCGCCCTGTAGTTTTGAAGCAGAGGCGAAGGCTCTTAAGTGGGCGAACACTCGGCCCAGCGGGCGAACATCCCGGGCTCCGGCTCCGCGCACCTGCTGACACCTTTCGAAGCACTCCAACTTATGTCTCCACCCTTGCTCGCGATGCCACGAGGCCAAAGGACGCCGGAGCCTCGAAGCGGTGCATGGCCGCCCTAGGCAAGGTAGCTGCGGAGGAACGACGATCAGCAGCCAAGTTGGCCGGGCCGGAGGCTACGACGGCAGAGCCAGAGGCAGAGTCTCTGGTGGTGAACGCGTTTGTCTCCATGAGCACAGCATTAATGAACGAGGCCTTGTGCGCCGATGACTTCAATGAGGTGGATGATAGGCCGGTGCAAGCCCATCGGCTACAACGGGTCAAGCAACTCACGGGCAGCTCTAGCACGTTGTATGTACTTTGTTAGCTTTATTTCATGGTAAGCTGCTGTTATTTTGGAGACTCTAGAGTTATCCCAATTGGTTTGTTTTGACTTTGTAGAACGGACAGGTAATGGATCGTTTACAATTCTCCACGTTTCATCCAATAAATAATTCTAACACTTCCATATACCTATAATCTAAACCTTAGGAGTCAAGTCCATTCTAACAAGCTCTTCCACATCAGCCTCAGCCAATGTAACAAAAGAGATGAATGAGTTCGGAGCTTTAGTTGTGAATGCCTATCCATACAACTCATCATCCGAGAGAACCTTTCAGTCCTACGCCTTTCTGCGTTAGGGTGGTGACCGAGAATACCAAAGACCGAACACATCTAGAAGAAAAAGAAATTGATTAAGAGAGAAAGAAAATGATTAAGAGAGTATCGTCACTGTTTAGCAAAGAAAATAGATTCAGGGACAGCAAAGTAAATAGAGAGAAATTTTACGTGATTTGGTCTCCCTTGCGTCTCCTAATTACATCCTAGATCTCCATCCATCCAGCCAACAACAACTACGAAATCTCTCTCTCTTGAGAGAGAATTCCTGTCGTGCTAGACTCGTGAACAGTAAAGGAGACGCATTCTCGTGACACCATACTTGCCTTTGGCATATAAATACGCTTGAAAGCAACGAATGCCGCAGAAATGGTTTGTTCCTTGCCACCTCTAATAGCTCCAATTTAGGCGCTAGCATGGTCTAGATGCACCAAACCATCAAGCTATTTTTGAGGACTCCGGGAGATGGGGTGTCCAAGCGGAGATGCAGGTGAGCGAAGCCTTCTCAAATAGAGCTCCCACTGCAAAGTTTCTGATGTGCGGTCGATCAAACTGTCGATATCTTTTGACAAAGAGCAACCATGGGCCTGCCCCAATTTGTTCTCCATGATGTATTTCAAATTTTGAGCTTGTTTATTTCAAGATGATTATTAAATTAATCATAGAAAATGGCTTCAACCAATCAGCGCTCGAGCGATCAGATAAAATTCCGAACCATGCTGCAGGACCAACAAAGGGCCAAGGACGCTAGCAGTCGACACTCTCAGCAGAACCAGGCCTCGTAAATTCTATGAGTTAGCGTACTCTTTAAAAAAGAATTAAAAAAAATCATAAAAACACAACTGAAACCACAAAAAGGTTCATATACTAGCCAAATTCACAAACAAAATGAAACAAAAAAGAAATCGTGTTATCACACAACAAGAACATCACTTAGTTCATTTACACAGTAACAGAGCTCTACCTATGACAAATGGAAATTGGTCCTGATTGATCAAGCTAGCAACCCCGCTTTCCTAACATGAAAGATGAAAGAAGTCACAAAACAACCAGATGCTAGCAGGCAGATCATGTATTCTTGACGTTTAAAGCGCACAAACAAAATCCCCGCTTGTTTCAATATCATCAAGGTCCTCTGCATCCATGTCATCTAGGTCCACGCTGCCGCCACCGACAAAGTTCCCACCACCAAGATTTGGACCTTCAGCTGGGTTCCGTCCCTCTTGTACGATGGCCATGATTTCTTCAACGCTTTGGGACGGCGTGTTCGTGTTCGAACTCTGCAAACTGTTCTGATACTCATCAGTTAGCTCAATCGGCAGGTTCTTTAGAAACCATGGGTGGTTTTTTATTTCTGGAATGGTAATCCTCTGCAAGAAAAGCAACAAATAGAATGAGACCATCAAATGCCACAGATGAAAAGCCTAAGATATATACTGATATATTTAGTCGAAACAAAGTGATAGTTGAAAAAACGTTAAGTCGATGTCCATGGCATAAAAAGCTTGCAAATTGGAAGAAGAGATATCCCAGAACAGCAACAAAATCAACATCTAAAGTCATAAAATCCATAAATCACTGTTTCCATTCCATATATTGCATGGCAAAGCTCAAAAAGTGACCAGGTCCCTCACAATGTTTTACCTGCTCAGGATTAGCCACAAATATCCGAGACAAAAGATGCCTACATTCCATTGATACTCGTACGTAATCTGGAATGGAGTACAGGACGCTAAGAATCCGCTGCCAAAGTTTTTTTAAAAAAAAAAATTCTTTGGTTAACAAACTTAAACATGTTAAGGTAAATATTAATTTCAAAGGAAATGTTCAGTGATCAACGAATAATTATCTCCATGTGGCCAGCAAATAAAAGACAACATGACATTCTAGTTATGGTCCACTCAGACCACAAGAAAGTCAGAGCATGATCTCTTTCCAATTCTGGTCCAACAGGTCAGTGGCCATTCTTAGAATTGCTGAAAAAAGCACTACGAATTTTCCAATCATCTTTTTTGCTCTGAAAGGATGCTAGATACTCACCCCGATTGTCTTCCGAAAATTCCTCGGATCATCTGGGTCCTCAAAAGGATAAGCACCAACCAGCATTACATATAATGTTACTCCACATGACCAGACATCTGCAATCTATTTCACCAACTAGTTGATTGGTTTCAGTAAACAACCCAGAAACAATGAAGGTAAAGATAAACTGAACTAACCTTTCCATCATATTCCTTTCTTGAAAGAACCTCTGGTGCAATATAGGCTGGTGTGCCAACAGTGGATTTTGGTTGGGAATGCAGCACTGAAGACTGGAAGACAAGAAAGATAAGGTAATGTGTTTGTGTTGAGCTGAAATTTCTAGCCTTGCAACAACAGTCAATTACCTTTGAGTAACCGAAATCACATATCTTAAGGCGCGGTGCAGTACTACCATCCAATAGAGTATTTTCTAGCTTAAGATCTCGATGACATATTTGCTGCCATGTAAAGAATAATAAAGCTGTCAATATATGTGATTGTTAGGATATGGAGTTCTGCTAGGACATGACAAACACCAATAAATACCATTGAATGACAATAGCTGACTCCTGATATCAATTGCTGAAAGAAAAACCGTGCCTGTTTCAAATATTACAACCAACAATTGAATGAAATAGAAACTTTAGCCATATTATCATAAAAACAAAATTGAAGATGATGAGGGCATATTTCTACCTCATCCTCGCTGAATCTCCCTGCATTGCATATTCTCTCAAAAAGCTCACCTCCGGCAGCATATTCCATCACTATGGCTAGATGCGTCGGGGTTAGCAAGACCTGAAAAGAAATTTTTTTGTTTAATCATATAAAGTGGATGCTAGATTTTCACTAAACAATCACAGAGCCGATTTTATGAAAGAGGCATAGTCAAATTAATCAGATTTAGCACGCTAGACCTCAACATGAGAAAATGACAACCATGATGCTTTAAAAACAAATGAGCTATTGTTGTGTTAGTTGTTTCAAAATCACTTATCTAATGTGACCTGCCCTATAATAGCATGGACTCGGTGGGACATTTTTTTGTTTCCAGAAGCTCCTTTGATGGTTTCCCAGGTTATGAGAGGCCATTGTAAAGATGGAAAAGTTAAATAGCTTCTTTCATGGAGCAATTAATTGCAAGTTTCAGCTTCTCCCATCTCTAAAATCTAAACCTAAAATGTCCATTTTGTGGCTGAACAAGCTCTTCCATTGTAGGAGATATCATGCTTGGGAAGGACCCAATGTAACAAAGAGATAAAGTGAATTTGGAGCTTTACTTGTTAAAGGGGGGTAATATTTATCTATACAACTGATGATATCATAGAGGACTGTTCAATGCTATGCTTTTCTGTGTTCGCAGCCTAGAAATAGAATGAACCACATGTAGTCTATCATGGTTTGCGGTGAATTCTATTTAAATCCTATTAATTCGGTGCTACAAAATATTTCTTTATAAGGAAAAATTTGCTATAAATTACACAGATATTATGGAACAAATTGTTAGGAATAGGTCATATGGTTTTTCAGCAAATCCTGTCGAATAACTGGTGTATCAGTAATTTAGAAATGAGAATGTCCCAAAAACCAACTATCCAAAAATAGACTCATATAAATGACAATGGACAGAAGCATGTTAATGTGTCAACGTGTGCTCATAAATCAAGCAACAGTCCAAATGCAATGTAACTAATAGATTAGTACTCTAATGAGTCTTAAACCGAAATCATATGTGTGCATGTGTAAATTCTGAAAGGATTAACAGAACATCTTTTACAAACAGAAAAGTGCTGTGATTCAGAAAAAGAGTTCAGCTAAACCACACTCTGTGTACAGCTATGCAATGTTGAGCAAGATTACTGCAATGTTCAAAATAGAAGCTCCAAGTAATGTATACAAGGTTCTCAACATTGAGATGTCATCAAAATTGGAAAGACATAATGGCACAGTACCTACTTAAAGAAATTACCATGGTTGACCAGGTAACCAGCTTGCTGATAATTCGATTTAAGATTGCCTGGAGCTAAAATAGCTCAATTCTGTTTCATCATTTGACGCTTAATTTGATGTGTAAACAGCTTTAGTTAATAACACCCCACTATGTTACAGGACTGATTGAGCACATTTAAGTTAGTATATCGAAAATGTGCCTTGCAAATTTAAGAAACTAAGCTTTTTATGACGCATGAGAAGCAAAAGTTCTCCAGGAAGAAAGCTCTATGGTTAATTTTGGACATGAGAACTTCTAAACTAAAATGAAAAGAAGTGAATAACCCCAAAGAATCAGGGTTGGAACCAGTTTAGGGAGTTGATTTGGAGGTGGCCTTTTGGGATTTGACATTGGTCTTTTGGGAAAATTTCTGGAGAAATTCTTAGAACTTGAAAAAGTGAGAGTTGGGGATATCAGCCGTACACTCATTCCCATTAAGTACTATGTCAGAAAATGTAAACATAGCCTTAAAAAAAAAAAAAAACAGAAGAAGAAGAAGAAGAAGAAGAAGAAGAGGAAATTTATACCAATGCTATAAGTCTTGGCATTATCTATTTCCAACAACTCTAGACTGACAATAATAAAGGCATGAAAATATAAGCATGCAATTTTCATTGGACTGTTTTAGCAAAGAATTATATTTAAAGTAACCAAGATTTTATTGTAATAGCAAACATCATTAAACTCTGTGAAAGAGGAAAATAAAGGTACTCCATTTGGGTTCTATAATCATCTCATTATCCTCTCATGATATCCCTTTGCATTGTTAGTGCAAGCAAGGAATGCTTGACTCATTTATACAAGAGAATCTCATTTATTTATTTGACAAAGAGATGTATGAGCTACACCACATGCACTAAGCATACATATCAAACATTGCTGAAGAAACACAAAATATGTTATCTTAAGTACAACATAGATTTATGAAATATTCTGAAAAATCAAGGCCTAGGCAAGTGACAACCAGCAGATAATGACTTCAAGCTCCCAGAAAAAAGAACCCCAATGTCATTTAGTTAGCACACCAGATCAATTCTTCACCAACTTCTACAATTTTTTTTTTTTTTTTTGAGCAATATGGTGGAAATGCGCCACCACCAAGGTTTCAACGTTGGACCTCTCACCCCAACTTCCTTGTAAATACTTCTGACTTTAATGAAATTTTCATGGGGGAAGTGCTCTTTCCTCACGGTTCCCTTAAAAAAAATAAAAAAGAAAAAAACCTTGGACCTCTCACAAGAGTAAGCATTCTTGCAAACATTAAGAAATATAGAATGTGAGTTGGAAAGATTTCACAAAATTAGTAAGGACAGAGAACTTCCTTGACATAAATTATAGAACCAAAACTAACTGAGACAAGCAGAACTAAAATCAAGAAATGCCAGAAATCCATGGTCTAATGTGTGTATAATTTCTTGATAATTCATTGACAACAAGGGAAAAGAAATCCACGTTCAAAATGTGAAACATATTTTTTTGGCATGGCTTGTCCTCGTTATGCTTAAATGGAAATTGCTTCCATCTTCCATGAAGATTGTTTCTTTCTTCAAATTATCTTCTTTTTTCCTGAAAAAGTAATGGAGAACCATACTGCAACTCCAAGTTTGACAATAGAACCCCACAAAGTCCTCCTTGAAGAGAATATTTATCAACAGTCTTTTGTCATACACACAGTGAACAAGCGCTTCTCTTGTTAAAATATTGAATCCAGTAATTGGTCGAAACATTGTGATAACCAGGATCAACAACATCATTTAGAGCGGGCACAGAAAATGGGGGATACAACTCAAATAAGTGTACAGAAAGTCAACTCAAATAATCTTGATGGGGGATACAAGGCAAATAAAAGTCAAGCACGCTCAAAGTTCCATCTATACAAGTCACAGAAAATGGTCCAGTTAATAGGAATAGCAACAAATACCTCCTTGAATCTAACTATATTTGGATGCCTCAATGATCTGTGATTCATGATCTCTCTCTGAACATGCTCATCAATCTGCTCACCAAAACAAACATCTGATTTATAGTCGAACAGTAGTTACAAATTAAAAGGAAACAGCAAGAAAAACAACCTAAGCAAAATCCGATCATCAGATTGGATTTCTAAGCAGTATCCCGAAAGAAAATTTCTCCAAAAAAAAAATAAATAAAGAAAGTAGAGGAATAAAACAAGAGGAGGAACCTTCTGTCATCACAGAAAAAGTCTCCTCAGTCCCAGGAAACGAACAACTTTATCAATGGCTACGAATAGATTCCATAAATAGAAAAACCTTCAAAAAATTTGCTAATTTGGCGATCAACGTGAACCCTGGACATCAAAATTGGAATTTTAAGCAGAATCCGGACAGAAGACAGAAAGGAAAAGAGGTAGAACCTTCTGTCCTCTCTCTATAAACTTCACTGCATAGAGCTCCTTGGTCCACACATCTCTAACCAGCTTGGCCACTCCAAAATTACCAGACCCGATATCCTTCAACACCTCGTACCGTTCCATTTCGATTCAGAGAACGAAATGAAATCGAAGGAATTAAGCATCAATCACAGACAGAAAAGACCCACCGCACCACAGCTCTCTCTCTCTCTCGCGTTTCTCCTTGGCAGGAAGCGAACAAAGAGAACAAAGCGAGAGGAATAAGAAAGAGGGTTCAGAGCATTTTGCTCGCATATTGCCGACTAGACGTATCTATCCACCTGTCCCACTTAAAAGTCTTTTACAGCGGGGTCAGTTTGGAAAGTGGAACTTCGGATATGAGTTGAAAAAAGAAATTCTCCTCCAGTGTTTTACAGCGGTGCGGTGCTCTCCATCTGTCCTGTTCTCCACCAATTTTTTTTTAGAACTGTTCACATTGTTTCAGATTGGTTCCATCACTCAAGGTCACTCCTAGACTCGGTTCAGTGGGTTGAGCCGCTTATTTTACAAATAAATTACCAATTTAGTGAACTCCAAGGTCCAAAATCTTATCATGTATGATGAGAAAGAGTTGATGTCCAAAAATCCATGACAATCATTAGACTCTAAACTTTGTCCTGTATACCTTTCTTTTGGATAGCAATGAAAGATTATATAATATATAAGGCAGAGGTGGTGTCAGCTATTTTTATCAACCGCCAACTAATACATTCAACATGAGTGCCGATTAGAGAGATTGATCTTTAGCATTTTTGGAAGATTTTTAAAAAAAAATCACATGTATTGCAAAATATAAGTAAATTATAGATGGGTGCAGCTAGCTCTATTTTGAATACATAAAGTGGATTCATATTATCTTGTTTGCCTTGATGATGGTATCACAGTGAGGATATGTATTAAGGTTTGCAAATGGGCGCAGCCAGCTCGGATTGGTTCGATATATTTTCTGCGGGTCGATGGGAGCTGGGTCCGGTCCAGCGCCGGTCTGATCTGGACCGAACCAGATCAAGCGGAGGAGCGTCCGTAGCTCGTGGTCGAACACGAGGCGGGACATCACAGGGAGAGGGAGAAGAAAGTGGTAGACTGCGGTTAAAATCGCGCCACGTGTTCGTAGGATATCGGGTTAACAGTGTTATTGGGGTGGGGACTTTGCAGTTGTCGAGGTGACGCCGTGACAGTTCCCTCGCAGCAAATATTCTACTTCCCGAGACGGCTCGCGGCCACGAGCACCCACGTGGATCCCCCTGCCTCTGCCTTGCTTCCTAAACCAGCACGTCGTTTTCCACACTAAATATGACTCCCTGCAACGTGGCACTCTGCTGGCCTCCCAAACGCACGGTCCTAGAATTCCCGGTCTAGGTGTCAAGATATTTGGCTCCAGCGGCAGGGTTCCCCTTCGGAGCACACGACACGGACGGCCCTCGGTGAATTCGCGAGATAAAATTATTTCACGTGTGCAAATGATGGCCGGCTCGAATACTTTTTATATAGACTATAGACCCCAACAACCTGGCTATTGCCGTGATGCCCAAGGAACGGGTGATTTATTTGGATCCTTTGGACCACCTAATGGAAACCTAGTCAAACCATGCATTGAGATATTCACGAGATTTGATGTTAGTTTTACCATTATTTTCTGGTAACATAAATATAAATAGAATAAATAATGACCGGTATTCATCGTATAACGGTCATGAAGGTAGTTGGGTGATACAACGGCCGCTGTTATTTTAAGCCACCACTTTTCTTTCCTTGACGCTAATAGGCCGAGTTTAAGGTTAACGGATTATTTTACCAGGAATAAGGCTACCGGATTTGAAACTACAGCCTTAGCTCTAGCGATAACTCAAGGCTTTTGATTTGAATAAAAAATTACATTCTTATCAACCTTAAGCCCTATCAATTAGTGTTACACAAAAAAAAAAAAAAATAATAATAATAATTAGATTAATTTTTTATGGATACATTTAATTGATTCAGGAACATTAAATATCTCATTCAATTTTTATTTTTATTTTTTAATCTCAACCATAGGAATCAATAAAAAAGATAAATACCCTGTGATACATATAGATCTGATTTGATTATTGGTAGAGTGAATAGAATTATCTATGGACTTCTCCCTTTTATTCTTAATATAAGACTAGTAGCCATTGAAAAATATTTCTGATTTGAATTAGCTAACCACACCAGCGTTCTCTTGGGTGCATCCATGGTATACAAGTCAACACGTCCTTTCGGGTCCATCCATGGTATGCAAGTCAACACGTCGCAAAGAACACGGCAAGCCTTGGTGTGGATGGTCTGTGAGTGGGCCTCTCGAATGCGTGGTGCAGCCGCGGGGTCTTCTTTGGGTGGTTGTTCGGGTGGGGCCTGACACTTTAAAAGGTAATGACGCTTTGGTGATGCCACGTAGGTACACCGCGCCTATTATTGACACCACTGGACAGACAAATTAAATTTGGTCGATCTAGTGGGGTTCCTTTTGAATCAACCTACCGGCCCAATAAAATTCCTTTTGCTGCCAGCGTTCATGAGAGTGACACCATCCATTCCTGCGCCGACTCGGTCAGAATGGAATCGATCGCATAACTTCGTAGAAAGAAGACAATTTTTATAATTGTTATAATGCAATGCAGTGGAAATATATATAGTGAGACAAGATGCACTTCAATAGACCCGTTGAAAAACTTTTGAACTTTCTCCTGCAAATTATCTCTCTAACCAAGAGATAAATGAGTGATACGTGTCTCTATTACATATCATCACTATTAGCTATTACATCGACTTGATAAAATAATAAACGCTTTATTTAATCATAGAGGTAGAAAAATTTAATGTCACATTTACTTTTAGTTTCTTTTTTTCTCTCATCTGCAATTCTATTATAAATGTTATAATGGTTTAGCCGAATGACTTTATTTTAAAGATGCAAATATGTTTCTTATGAAAACTAAAAAGACACGCATGACCTTTGGTAATGGCAGTGAATTTTTTATCATTAAATTTAGTTCCACATCGGCTGTGTTGATAACGGGCTCTCAGCAGAAAAGGAGATGGGAGAGACGTTCAAGTCATACCTTTTTCGGCCTCTTGGCTAAGATCAAGTGTAGTATCTGTTCTTATCATTTTAATATCTGATACTTCGTGGGGGAGGTTCCGCGACGGTGGCTTGCCGCTGGGGCTCTCGCGCGTCGCCCATGCGTTGCACCACTTCACGGGCCTGGCGCACCCTTACCAAATCTGATTTCAAATGCTCACCAGATCAATTTGTCCAGCGTCTGAAATGGTTCTTGTTCATATGTCTTATTCCGATCATTCCGTGTTTACCAAGGGTTAGTCAATTATATTTGATTATATATTGTAATTAATCAAGGCATGGTATGATCTAATATACCTCTAATTGATTATATATTGTAATTAATCAAGGCATGGTATGATCTAATATAAAGAGGTATGAACTAATAATTCTTATTAGATATTATATTATTAAATGATAATACACTCATATTACAATGATTATATTGATAATAATTGATGCGGCCTGATTTAGCCAAAAGATCCTAGAGTTGCTAATACGTCCAGCCAAAAATCCTAGAGTCATACATGTTATTAAATGATAATACACTCATATTACAATGATTATATTGATAATAATTGATGCGGCCTGATTTAGCCAAAAGATCCTTTGCTAATACGTCCAGCCAAAAGATCCTAGAGTCATACATGGTGGAGAAAACCTTGATGAGAGAGAGAGAGCTTCCCTTTACGATGGAAATTAGCAAACTCATTATGTGAATATTCTTCTTAGAAAACCACTTCCTTCAATATCTAGACCGATAGGAACCATTCAATGAAAGATTCCAACTTTCTTTATAACTCCTTTAATACTTACAAAAATAGCTTAAGACTTTACAAGTAGAACAAGTTCTATCTTTTTTACTTGAGCCTAGGTATTTTGCTTGAGAGCCCTAGGACTCCTTCCTTGTCCACTTTTTATTGGCTTAAGCATTTGAGCGTTTTCTCTAAAGAAAAACTCAAGGCTCTCTAACGCTTTTTTCTTTAAACATAAAAAGGTGGATCAATTGGCTGGCAAGGCGCTTATCATGCTCATGAGAATTGATTATGTTCATTTGGATGTGAAGACCTGATTTAAATTTTAACAACTTAGCACCATTTATGGAAACTAACAAGTAGAAGCACCTAGCCACACTGCTTAAGAAAAAAGATAAAGGATCAAATAATACTCAAACAACATGAGCCATGCTCAAGTTAGCTAAGGAAAGTTCCAGAGCATATTCGAAGTAGAGGGCAAAACTACCTAAGGAGCTTAAAAGTCTTAACTAGTGACCTAAAATTGATCAACCTAAAGAACTATGGCCGATGATCTAAATTAATCGACATGAAGAGCTATGGTTGATGATATAAACTGACTGACCTAAACATCCATAATTGATAATCTAAATCGATCAATCTAAAAAAATACTATGGTCGATCTAAATTGATTGACATGAAGAGCTACAACTGATGATATAAATTGGTCGACTTGAAGAGCTATGATTAATGATCTAAGCCTATCTAAAAAATAAAAGTTGGTGATTTAAAATCGATCTTCAAAGTTTGGTATGAACAAAATCAGCTTCAAGTTACTAGAGGAAGGAAACGATCAAAAAGAAACTTGTTGCTCAAAACGGATCCATTGAAGTCTTAACTTGGCCTAAGCCTGGCGAAAAAGTGGTGACGCTTAACCTTATCGCTTGGCTAAGCAACCACCAATAACTCTACCTAAATAGCTCATTTTAACTTTGAGTTCGACTAGAATTCCTTGACTTGATTACCCAAAGGACAAGTTGATTGAAGGCCATGAAAAGCATCTCAAAAATTAGGCCAATCAAAAATCAATTAAAGCCCGGTTAAGAGGTGCCCCATAAAGTATACAAATCTCATGCTCCAACTAGACGGACTTACTTTCAAGAGTGATCAATCACTCTCAGGGCTGACCTTGGCAGAGCTTCTTCAAGTTCGGACACCAACTTTGATTGACAAAGCTCTCTTAAGTCCAAGCGCTAACTTTGATTAATAAAACTTCCTCAAGTTTAAGTATTGATCTCGATCAACAAAACTTCTTAAGTTCAAGTGCTGACCTCGATCGATAGCACTTCATCAAGTCACCGTCACCAACTTGAAAGGTGTGATGTCAGGAGTCACCTTCAGCAACTCTCCAAGTTGATTTAGGATTAGCAAAAGATCTCTTCAAGATTTACATGCCGACCTAAAAGTTAGCCAACTTGACATCAACAAAACTTTAGGACTAACCAATGCTTACGAGTCATTAAGCTTGGTCTAAGTCGACCTGATTGACTAATACCTATAAATCATTGGGCTCTATCTAAATTGACTTGTACTTGAACCAAAGAAGCCAAGAATAAGCCAGTTACAGTCCAACCAAGCTACTTTCATGACTTGAGCATGGACTTAATCTCAATTTCTGAAAGTGGAGAGTAAGTGATGTGGTCTAATTTGGCTAACTTACCTAATGGCGATACATGGCATGCTAGGAAGTTGGTATATTAAGATTGATCAAATCATACCAAGTTGTCAAGAAAGTCTTAATTGGAGAAAGCTTTTTCTATTTGGCTAAACTACTCGAGATTCTTTTTATTGAAAGCACATATCAGTTTGAACTGTAATTTACAATCTCATTAGCAAAGGATTCCACCATGACAGCCACATCATCCATGGATCAAGCTTGTTAAAGCCATTTACTTAGAAGTGATCAATTTCCAAAAAAACTCTCTTGTAATTGCCGATCTATCCTAATTTAATTAAGACTCTTTATTTGACGTAATGTACTTTGAAGATGAATCAACCCATCTATTTGAAGGATATTCCTTCATAGATGCCACTTCCTTCTATATCAAGACTATTGAGGGCCATCTGATAATAAAGTCCAACTTAAAAAGTGTTGCCCAGCTAAGCAATCCAAGAGGGGAGGTGAATTGGATTCTTTGAAAATTTTTAATAAGTATGTGCGATTATGCAAAACAGAAAATTTTGTGTGAGTGTGAAGTGTTAAAAGCAAGAATAAGTAGCAACAATAAGAGACAAGCACACAAACACAGCAATTTATAGTGGTTCGGTGCTACTCCTTGCACCTACATCCACTCCCCAAGATTTCCTTAGAAATTTTCTTTACTAATCGTTCTTCAAACGATTATAATCCTAGCTAACCCAGCTAGCTTCTTGTTTCACAAGCATAAGGGAGCCTTTCCTTAGCTTTCTCAGCTAACTTTTTGTTTCCGGGCACAAGGGAGCCTTACAATTCACCAATTACGGGTTTGGCACATCCTCCACAAGTTTCAACCAAGTTAAAACTCAAACAAACTCACAATGAAAAGAGTTTCAGAAATTACAGCTCCTTAATGAGCAAATTCAGAAATAAAAATACTTTACACTTTTTGAAGACCTCCCCCTTTGAATGAGCTTCTCCTCTTTAAATGTTAGAGTAATGAGCACTTGAAGAAGCCTCTTGAGTAGTTGGAAGGAGCCTTGAATGAGCCTTGAATGAGTTTCAAACACTACAGCTCACTATCTTTTTAAAAACTGGAAGACTGAAACTTTCTTGATTTTTTTCTTTGTTTTTCTCACTTGTAATCCCTAAAAAATGCTCTCAATCTCTTACTAATCAATCACATTTACGAGTATTTATAGTTTACTGTGGGATTGAAACGTTAAACTAGCCGTTTGTGACCGTTGAAGATGCAAAACTAGCCGTTACAGCATTTATGGGCAAGTTAGTCGACTCTAGAGCTGACTACTTTTGTTAACACTTCTGTTCTGACCACAGTAGCCAACTCCAGAGTCGGCTAACTTCAGGAAGCTTACTGTCTTGGCCATAGTAGCCAACTCCAGAGTTGGCTAACTTCAGGGAGTTTACTGTTTTGCCACAGTAGCCGACTGGTTAGTCGGCTAACTTGATTTTTCTCACTGTTTTGCCACAGTAGCTGACTAGTTAGTCGGCTAACTTGGTAAAACTTATTGTTAACTTTCTTGTATCATAAATTTGACTTGATAACTTCCAAGGTAGTTGATCAAATCCTTCAATCTTTCATTCTAAGTGCTGGTAGCTGCTGTAGGAGTTGATTAATTTCTCCAAAACTTGAAAACTCATTTCATAAACAAAAGAACTCATTGAAATGAAGAAGATAACTGTTGTAGCTCTCATAATTTGAACTTTCTTTATTTGAAAACCTTCCAAACTTTTGAGTTTCATTTGATTGAGGTTTGAATCATTCTAGCTCTCATGATTTTGAACTTTCTTCATTTGAAAACCTCTCAAACATCTGAAAATCACTGAATTGAAGCTTGAATTATTTTAGCTCTCATAGTTTTAAACATTTTCACTTGAAAAACTTCCCAAACATCTGAAATTCATTTGATTAAGACTTGAATCATTCTAGCTCTCATAATTTTGAACTTCTCCATTTGAAAACCTATCAACCATCTGAATTTCACTGAATTGAGTCTTGAATTATTCTTAGTTAATCTTGGTTTTCTACAAAAATTCTTCTTTTGAATTATAAACCCATTTAGGCGCTTGAAATCACTTTTAATCATCTTGATGATTTGTGCATGTCTGCATTTCAACATGATTCTCCACAAAACTCATTAGTAACTTACTTAATTATTTTGTGATCATCAAAATCAATGTGAGGTCAACAATCTCTCCCTTTTTGATGATGACAAACCATTAAGTATACAATTTAAAATAATGAATTCAACAAGATAAAGTAGTGCAGTATTAAACTTGATCATAGGATTGAGATAATTTAGCTCATGTTAGGAGAGGATTCAGAAATCAGTTTCATATAAGAATTTTGTACCAAAAACTTTGAAACATGTGCCAAAAGTTTGAATTTTGAATCAGAATCTTTGAAAATAATGTGACAAATATTTTTCATGTTCAAATTCAAAGAAATCAGATTTTCGAAGAGATTTAAGGAGAGTTTCATGCCAAAAAGCAAAAAATCTGAATTTTATGCTAAAATTTTGATTTTATGACAAGTTAAATTTTGTGTCAAAATGCTGAATTTAGTGCCAAAAATAAAAGTTATGTTCTAGAAATGAAGCATTGTACTAATGAACTGAGTCTTTGTGCAGAAACGATAATTTTGGCTTTAAAAATGTAGAGTTTCAGTCCGTGTTAAAAGCGTGCCAAAATTCTGCATAGTATACTAAAACTATCAAAAGTTTCACTTAAAAATAGATTTCAAATAGAACTTGTTTGTTTGAAATGCAAGTAAAACTTATGTGAAAAACAATAAGTTTCTTCTTCTCTTTTTGCAAAAACAATCTTACTCTCAAAAACTTTGTTCTTTCCTTTGAAAAGTTGAAATTTGCTAAAACATTTGCTTAAATTACAGTTTTTCTCCCCCTAAATATATGCTTACATTATTCTCATTTAAAAATACTGAACTTTCGAAAACTTTACTTAAACATGCTGAAACATTTTGAAATCACTGAAACTTTGTAAGAAATTCACTGAAACAATTTTAAAACATGATGAAAACTTTCTGAATTTTTGAAAAACTTCTTGAAACGTGATGAATAAGAATTCATTCTTCTCCTTTTAAATGTATGCTTCTTTTCTCCTTAAGAATTTCACTGAAACATGATGAATAAGAATTCTTCTTCTTTTAAATGTATGTTTCTTTTCTCCCTTAAAAAAAAACTTCTTAAAACATGATGAATAAGAATTCTTCTCCTTTTTAAATGTATGCTTCTTTTCCCTTTAAGAATTTCACTGAAACATGATGAATAAGAATTCTTTTCCTTTTAAATGTATATTTCTTTTCTCCCTTAAAAAAAACTTCTTGAAACATGATGAATAAGAATTATTCTCCTTTTTAAATGTATGCTTCTTTTCTCCTTCTTTTTGTCATCAATCAAAAAGGATGTGAGAAGTCATGCACTTAATTTTGAATATCTCTCCTTTAATTTTAGGATATTCATGATACATATTTTGAAGTAAAGAAATTACACAAGTAATATTTGATATCACAAAATTTCATAAAGAAGAACATTTCATTAAGTAGATAATTTCATACACAAGATTTCATAACAAAGAGAAAATTTGATACCACATTTATAACACAAGATTTCACAAATACAAAGCAACATTCATTTCACAAATCTGATACCACAAAATTTATATCACATTCATAACATAAGATTACATAGTGCTAATACAAACATTCAAATACATAGAAAAACCTAGTACATTCTGATCAAAGCAAAGCAAACTAGAACATTAAAAATAAACAAAGCAACCTAAACAATCCAATCTATGCCTCATCAGAGGAAGATACAACAGAGAGCTGAGTGGATGATCCAGTGCCACGTCCTCTCGAAGAAGGGCGGTAAGATGCATGGGGTGGCCTGGCACGGGGGTGAGTAGGCTGTGGAGGAGGCTGAAATGGCTGGGATGGAGGTCTAAATGCTACAGGGGTCAGCTGATCACTAATGGTAGAGACTAGATGATGAAGAAGACTAATGGACATCTCTACTCTCTTAGATTTTTCACCAAAGGCCATGATCTGAGCTAGCAACTATCTCAACTCCTCAGACATGCGTGCAATCTCCGCTGAGTCATGGCTCGATCCTGCCCCTTGGTCTCTCATCTCATGAAGCATCAGCTTTCCATTCAGGACAGTCATGGAGTGCTCCAACCTTTTCAATCTCATCATTATCTGGGACAATGTCTCATTTACTGTAGAAATATGTGGTACTATCATGAACTCACCAGTAAATAAACCACTGTTCCCTGAACTTCTGCCGGAGATAGCTGAGGTCACCTCCCTCACAATGTATTGCAGCTGGTCTTGATTAAGCTCAACTGATATCCTCTGTGGTGCAGGGGGCTCCTCAGGATGCTGCTCAGCTCTAGGTCTAGCTGCCTCATGAGAAGAAGAAGATGGTCCCTCAGCAGACACCTCAACCTCATCCTCTCTACCTCTCCCTCTGGACCATCTGCCATCAACCTTCACAAATCCCATTCGGCGAAGAGAATGTTCATTGTAGACATTCGAATGATGCAATTTGGTTGTCTCTTCACCCCTCAGTCTTACTCTAAAGTGTTTAAAGATGTGGGTAAGAAGCATACCATATGGCAGGGCAGTCTTAAGTCTTTTGTCACTGACCAGATGATACATCAAGCACAGATCTCTCTCAGTGACTAAGTAGAAACTCCCTGCACGAGGAATGAAGATCCTAAATATGATATGGTGGAGGAGTCTCATCTCAACACTCAGGGAGTTAGCTAGCACTGTATCAATCCCCTTCCCATCATCTATACCAAGAACGACTTCAATTCGCCGTGCCCTTCCCTCAGGGAGATCATCCCAAAATCCACCGACTGATACTCTTAAGATGTTTCCAATAATGTCCCGATCCAAGTTCATCCTGACTCCCCTCACTACTGATGAAGCAGACATGAAATCAACAGACAGATTTTGATAAAATTCTCTTACCAAGGAAGGGTAGATGGGGACCTCAGTCCGGCACATGTATGACCAACCTCTCTGTTGGAGTATTTTTCCAATGCCGAACCCTTCACGAACAAGGAAGCCGAAGTCGACTACCCGCCCATTGGAGATGGGTCTCGTGGATAAAGATTAGACCCCGGAGACACGGGAGGAGGAGGGCAAGGTCGTGAGAGGCGCGGCTCTCTCCGCGGTTCCTCCGAGCTCTCTCCTTGCTGCGTGCAGGGGATTCTCGCCCATGGAGCCATCAAGCAAGGGTGGATGATTGGAAGAGAGAATCTAAGGAAAATGAGAGAGATTTGGAGGGATCAAGGCTTGAAAAAAATCTGGAAGGAAATGGATGAAGATTTGGTAGAGAGGGAGACGGACGGTCGCACGGTTGCCCTTATAACCCGAGTGATCGGGCGATTTAGTCGGCTCACGAGCTGGCTAACTCCCATTAGCCGTTAGCTCAAACAGCTCAAAAACAGGGGAAATGACGCCTAGCCTTCAAATTAATCAGGGATTTTCATGCAAAATGAATTTTAAAGGTTATGCATGTTATGGGATCATTTAGGGGGATCAGTTGGGCTAATTATCATGATTTTTAATCATTAAAAATATGCCCAAAAAAATTTTAAAAAAAATCAATCTATCCAGCTGGCTCATTTAATCTGGGGTCAATCATGCCAAGTTCTCTTCTAATTTCATAAAATCTATTTTGATCAAGGGGTTTTGTAAAAATGTCAGCTAATTGTTTATCAGTACTAACAAAATCAAGAATTATATCTTTACTTTGAACATGATCTCTAATGAAATGATGTCTAATTTCAATATGTTTAGTTCTAGAGTGCTGAATTGGATTTTTAATTAAGTTTATGGCACTAGTATTATCACATCTTATAGGAATGTCTTTAAGTTTGATGCCATAATCTTCTAGTTGCTGCTTTATCCACAAGATTTGAGCACAACAACTTTTAGCAGGAATGTATTCAGCCTCTGCTGTAGACAAGGCTATTGAAGTTTGTTTCTTGCTAAATCAGGAGATTAAGTTAACTCCTAAAAATTAGCAAGTTCCACTAGTTGATTTTCTATCAATTTTACAACCAGCAAAGTCAGAATCAAAATATCCAATCAAATCAATAGAAGAGTGTTTATCATACCAAAGTCCAAGATTTTTAGTGCCATTTAAGTATCTTAAAATTCTTTTAATAGTATTTAAATGTGCTTCTTTAGGATTTGCTTGAAATCTAGCACACATGCATACACTAAATAAAATATCAGGTCTACTTGCAGTTAAATACAAAAAAGAACCTATCATACCTCTATAAAGCTTTAAATTAACATTTTTGCTACTATCATTTAAGTCAAGTTTGTATGAGGAGCTCATAGGGGTACCGGCACACTTGAAATTCTTCATGCCAAACTTCTTTAAAATTTCTCTTGTATACTTGCTTTGACTAATGAAGATCCCATCTTCAGCTTATTTAATTTGGAGTCCAAAAAAATAGTTGAGTTTTTCCATCATGCTCATCTCGAACTCTCCCTGCATGAGCTTAGCAAAGTCTTGACACAAGAGTTCATTAGTAGCACCGAAAATGATGTCATCTACATAAATTTGCACAATGAGCATATTATCATTTTCTCTTTTTATAAATAATGTAGTGTCTGCATTACCTCTAACAAAAATATTATTTATCAAGAATTTAATCAATCTATCATACCATGCTCGGGGTGCTTGTTTCAAACCATATAATGCTTTGTTCAATTTAAAAATATGGTTTGGATGTTCATGATTTTCAAAACTGGATGGTTGTTCAACATATGCCTCTTCAGTAATATAACAATTCAAAAATGCACTTTTAACATCCATTTGAAATAATTTAAAGTTCATGAAGCATGCAAAGGCAAGTAATAATCTAATAACTTTCAATCTAGCAACTGGAGCAAAGGTTTCATCAAAATCAATGTCTTCTTCTTGATTATAACATTTAACTACCAATCTTGCATTATTTCTAATGATGTTTCCATGTTCATCTAATTTATTTCTAAAAACTCATTTAGTGCCAATTATGGAGTAATCTATTGGTCTACTTACTAAAGTCCAAACATTGTTTCTTTCAAATTGATTTAATTCTTCATGCATAGCATTTATCCAATGAGGGTCATCTTTAGCATTATCAAAATATTTAGGTTCAATTTGTAAAACAAATGCTAAATGATTGCATGCATCTCTATAAGAAGATCTAGTTCTTACCCCTTGAGATGGACTACCAATGATTAGATCTTTGGGGTGATTATGAACATACCTCCACTCCTTTTCTAAGCCTTGTGTATCTTGAGTTTCAGCTTGTTGAAGTGCTTCAATGGTGTCTTCTTAACTGATTTGCTCATTTGTATCTTCTTTGTCCTTCAATGTGATCTCTTGCACTCCTTCTTCAAGTAACCCTGCATCATCAATAACTTCTTTCTTCCTTGATGGAAGGTCATTAGTTTCATCAAATACTATATGTATAAATTTTTCTACAACCAAGGTTTTCTTATTAAAAACTCTATATGCTTTACTATTAGTGGAGTAGCCAAGAAAGATTCCTTCATCAGATTTGGCATCAAATTTATCAAGATTAGTTTTGCCATTGTTAAGAATAAAACATCGACACCCAAAAACATAAAAATACCCAAAATTTGGTTTTCTACCTTTCCAAAACTCATATGGGGTCTTTTTCAAAATGGGCCTTATCAAGGCTCTATTTAAAACATAACATGCTGTGTTAATTGCTTCAGCCCAAAAATATTTTGGGAGATTACTTTCACACAACATGGTTCTTGCCATTTCTTCAAGAGTCCGGTTCTTTCTCTCAACTACTCCATTTTGTTGAGGGGTTCTTGGTGCAGAAAAATTATGATTGATTCCCATTTCATTGCAAAAACTTTCAAAATTTTGATTTTCAAATTCTTTTCCATGATCATTGCGAATAGATAAAATTTGAAGACCTTTTTCATTAGTGGTTTTTCTGAAAAACTTTAAAAATTCAGAAAAAGCTTCATCTTTACTTGCTAAAAATAAAACCCATGTAAAACGAGAGAAGTTATCAATAATTACAAAACTATAGCGTTTTCCACCTAGAGTTATGGTTCTAGTAGGTCCAAACAAGTCCATGTGCAAAAGCTCCAAAGGCCTAGAAGTTGAAACTACATTTTTGGATTTGAATGAAACTCTAGTTTGTTTTCCAAATAGGCAAGCATCACAAATTTTATCCTTTTCAAAATTTAGTTTTGGCAAACCATTTACTAAATCTTTTTTGATTAGTTTGGAAAGCAAATCCATGCTAACATGCGTAAGTCTACGTTGTCATAACCAACTAGATTCATTAAACTTTGAATTCAAGGCAACTAGACATTTCATATTTTGGTCATTTAGCTCATTCAAATCTACAATATAAACATTTCCATACCTATAACCAATAAATTTCATGCTATCATCAGTTAAATTTGTAACCATGCAAATAGATGATTCAAAAATAACTTTAAAATCTTTATCACATAATTGACTAATGCTTAACAAATTATGTTTTAAACCAACAACAAGAAGAACATTATCTATAAAGGTATGAGAAGTGATACCAATTTTACCACTGCCAATGGTCTTTCCTTGAGCATTGTCTCCAAAAGTGACCACTCCTCCATCCTTAGCTTCTAAAGTGATGAATTGAGATTCATCACCCGTCATGTGTCTTAAGCACCCGCTATCCAAGTACCATTTTCTTTTTGTATTTCGAGTCACAAGACACACCTGCACCCACAAATTTAAGTCATGTTTTTAGGTACCCAAGCTTTCTTGGGTCCTTTGGGATTAGCATGAATGGTTCCTTTAGGAACCCAAATCTTCTTAATATTTTTGTTGATGTGTGAGTTACATGCAAAGGCCTTATGTCCAGGTTTGCTACATTTAAAATAAGTAATTTTAGGTAGATCATTTGGGGGAACAAATATATTTTTCAAAAACTTTTGTTTCTTTAAGGGATTATAGCCTAATCCAGCTTTGTTGAAAACAACCCTTTGACTTTCAAGAATCATTTGTAGTTTTGTAGAGCTTAAAGTGAATTTATCAACAATGGACTTAAGTTTGTTCACCTCATTTTTCAAATTCAAATTTTTCTGGGTTAAAACAGAATTTTCATTTGAAAGCTTTTCTTTTTCAAAAACTAAACTTTGGTTTTGATTTTTCAAATCTTTATTTTTGGCACCTAACTTTTTGAATTCAGTAAGTAGATCATAAAATGCATCTTGTAACTCATCAAATATAAATTCAGTTTGAGAGTCAGAAATTGCCTCTTCTTCACAGGCCATGAGACACAAGTTTGTTGTTTCTTGTTTCTCATCATCTGAACTTGTACATCACTATCACTCCAAGTTGCCATCATAGCCTTCTTTTTAAACTTCTTGGGACCTTTCTTAAGTTGTGGACAGTCAGCCTTAAAGTGTCCTGGTTTCTTACATTCATAGCAAATAGGAGGCTGCTCTTTTTCTTTTTCCTTCTTGAATTCTCCTTTTACAAAAGGCCTCCTCTTTACTCCTTGTTTCTTCTTCCTCGTGAATCTTCTAAATTTTCTTGTGATGAGAGCTAGCTCATCATCTCCATCACTCTCTTCAGAAGATTCAGCATATTTCTCTTTTTGGTCTGAACATTTTAGAGCCATGGTCCTCTTCTTTTTGGTCTCTTCCTCATCTTGATGTTGTTTAACTTGAATTTCATAGGTCATCAGCGATCCCATGAGCTTTTCTAGAGGAAGGTTGTTAAGGTCTTTTGCTTCTTAAATTGCAGTCATCTTGGCTTCCCATGACCTAGGCAAAGATCTCAAAATTTTTCTTACTAGATCACTGTTAGTATAGGATTTGCCAAGGCTTTTAAGACCATTTACAATATCAGTAAATCTAGTAAACATATCAATAATGGATTCAGTTGGTTCCATTTTAAATAGTTCATATTTATGCACAAGCATATTGATTTTAGATTCCTTCACTTGATTTGTGCCTTCATGGGTGACTTCAAGTTTATCCCAAATCTCTTTTGCAAAAATACAAGTAGATATTCTATTAAACTCATCTGCATTAAGAGAACAATATAAAACATTCATGGCCTTAGCATTGAGCTGTGCCATTTTCTTATCATGCTCATCCCAATCCGCTTTCAGTTTGGGAACATCAATATCATTTGTTCTAAGAATGGGTATGTGAGGGTCATTTACTATGATACTCCAAAGATCATAATCAAGTGCTTGAATAAAAAAATTTTATTTTAGCCTTCCAATACGTATAATTTGTGCCATTGAATAAAGGGGGTCTGTTTGTAGACTGACCTTCAGTCAACAAGGTACTTACTTGGGATGCCATAAATATTTAGCTCTTTGTTGGTTAAGACAAATAAAAACAAGAGCACTAACTCTGATACTACTTGTTGCCCAGCTAAGCAAACCCCAGAGGGGGGATGAATTGGATTCTTTGAAAATTTTTAACAAGTATGTGCGATTATGCAAAACAGAAAATTCTGTGTGTGTGAAGTGTTGAAAGTAAGAATAAGTAGCAACAATAAGAGACAAGCAAACAAACACAGTAATTTATAGTAGTTCGGTGCTACTCCTTGCACCTACATCCACTCCCCAAGATTTCCTTGAAAATTTTCTCCACTAATCGTTCTTCAAACGATTACAATCCTAACTAACCCAGCTAGCTTCTTATTTCACAGGCACAAGGGAGTCTTTCCTTAGCTTTCTCAGCTAACTTCTTGTTTTCAGGCACAAGGGAGCCTTATAATTCACCAATTACGGGTTTGGCACACCCTCCACAAGTTTCAACCAAGTTGAAACTCAAACAAACTCACAATGAAAAGAGTTTTAGAAATTACAGCTCCTTAATGAGCAAATTCAGAAATAAAATCACTTTACACTTTTTGAAGACCTCTCCCTTTGAATGAGCTTCTCCTCTTTAAATGTTGGAGTAATGAGCACTGGAAGAAGCCTCTTGGGTAGTTGGAAGGAGCCTTGAATGAGCCTTGAAGGAGTTTCAAACACTGCAGCTCACTATCTTTTTAAAAACTGAAAGGCTGAAACTTTCTTGATTTTTCTCTTTGTTTTTCTTCCTTTTTCTCACTTGTAATCCCTCAAAAATGCTTCCAATCTCTTACTAATCAATCACATTTACGAGTATTTATAGTTTACTGTGGGATTGGAACGTTAAACTAGCCGTTTGTGACCGTTGGAGACGCAGAGCTAGCCGTTACAGCATTTCTGGACAAGTTAGTCGACTCTAGAGTCGACTACTTTTGTTAACACTTCTGTTCTGACCACAGTAGCCAACTTCAGAGTCGGCTAACTTCAGGAAGCTTGTTGTCTTGGCCATAGTAGCCGACTACAGAGTCGGCTAACTTCGGGAAGTTCACTATCTTGCCACAGTAGCCGGCTGGTTAGTCGGCTAACTTGATTTTTCTCACTGTTTTGCCACAGTAGCTGACTAGTTAGTCGGCTAACTTGGTAAAACTTATTGTTAACTTTCTTGTGGCATAAATTTGACTTAATAACTTCCAAGGTAGTTAATCAAATGCTTCAATCTTCCATTCTAAGTGTTGGTAGCTGCTGTAGGAGTTGATTAATTCCTCCAAAACTTGAAAACTCATTCCATAAACAAGAGAACTCATTGAAATAAAGAAGATAACTGTTCTAGCTCTCATAATTTGAACTTTCTTCATTTGAAAACCTTCCAAACTTCTGAGTTTCATTTGATTGAGGTTTGAATCATTCTAGCTCTCATGATTTTGAACTTTCTTCATTTGAAAACCTCCCAAACATCTAAAAATCACTGAATTGAAGCTTGAATCATTTTAGCTCTCATAGTTTTGAACTTTTTCATTTGAAAAACTTTCCAAACATCTGAAATTTATTTGATTAAGGCTTGAATCATTCTAGCTCTCATAATTTTGAACTTTTTCCATTTGAAAACCTTTCAACCATCTAAATTTCACTGAATTGAGTCTTGAATCATTCTTAGTTGATCTTGGTCTTCTACAAAAATTCTTCTTTTGAATCATAAATCCATTTAGGTGCTTGAACTCACTTTTAATCATCTTGATGATTTATGCATGTCTGCATTTCAATATGATTCTCCACAAAACTCATTAGTAACTTAATTATTTTGTGATCATCAAAATCAATGTGAGGTCAACAAAAAATAATTTCTTTGAACGTCTATAAAAGCAACCTAATACCCCACAGGTGGAAAGATCTTTCTCTTTGCTTCTGTTTTGTGTGACTCATTCAAGAATGTTAGAACCTTTTTCTTGTCCACTTTTGACTGACTTGAGCGGTTGGAGGGTTTTCCTCGAAAAAAAACTTTAGAACCCTTACAATGTCCTTTTTGCTTGCACAATCTAAAAGATGCTCCACTATAAATGTGAAGATCAATTTTATTCGTTGGCATATAAAGAACATTTTTGAATGCCAACAATAATTATAGATATTTTATTTTAATAATAATAATTATTAAAGAATTTATTTTATTTTTCATCTTACAATCAAATGTCTAAAATAAATTATCTTCTTTTTTTTTTTTTTTTTTTAGCAGACTAAACAACAAAAACATCTACTTTTCTAATTTGCATGCCAAAAATTGCCTTGGTTATATTATGTAATCAGATGCGTCCTTAAGGCAAATCGCATGGCAAGTATGATGGGACCTTGAATGAGATGCCCCTCTAAAGTCATACAATTCCTTGGAGTTGATGAAAATGATTGTGATAATCATAAAAACAATGTTTTGAAGGCATATATCCTCTATTCTATTCACCATTTCAATAAATGACGTGGGGTTTTATTGAAATGGGTTTTTAAAGGGACCAAGAATGAGTTTACGCTGACCAAATTACTTGGCCCCTTGAAAGCCACCAGGCCAAGCAGCAAGGTTCGCAATAAGTGGCGGCTGACTCGTCCACCATCATCCGCCTGAGGCCACGGTTCCGCCGGTCCTTCCATGAGAGCGCTTTAAGCGGTCAAAAGGGTAATCAAAACACGATGCGCGTAGGCACTACGTTCGCAAGATAAAAGCCCCACCATTTCTTCTCTCTGATCTCCTGTCCTCTCCCTACTCGATGCTACTAATTTTATCAAGGAATTAATAAATTTACTCTCATTTTTGAATGAGTACATTTTCCATTATCTTTGTCGTGGATTCATTCATTTTAACTGTGGATTTATAAATTTAAAAATTACTTTTTTATTATTTTTATGCAATAATGTCAAATATTAAATTATAAAATATTTATTGATAACTAGTTTGAATTTTCAAAATACTGAGGTAATATGTAGTTTTCAAGAGAACTAAAGAGTCAATACGTTGTATTTGAAAATTCTCTACACAAATCTTCACATTTGCTCTAATATTAGTATTATATTGAACCATCAAGCCAATTTAATTTGTATTGACCTATAATTTTCTCTTGAATCAATAAATTAGATAAATGAGCTTGAAACTGTTAAAAGAGTCTAGTGACCTGTGATGAGTTTGAGCTCAGATTTGTTAGGACAGGGGAAGTATTGAAGGAAGGTACATATTATTTAAAATTATTATATAAAAATAATTAAAATTAATATATTAACTGACATATTATTTTTATGTGAACAACTAAATCGATCAATAAAATGGTATATTAGTTATTTTATTAATTTAAATAAAAATATCAGAATTGTAAGTTTTTAAAATATGAGGCTAATTGCAATAATGAAAAAGTTTAAAGATGAAAATAAATGTTTGGTGAAAATTTGAAGTTTAATTAAAAAAATAAATAAATATGAAGGATGATGTGGTGCATGAAAGAGAGAAGGAATAGAGATGAAGCTAAGAAACACATGTAACACACCGCATCAACACTTATATATATATATATTAAAAAGGAATAAGCTTGCGGTGTGCTGGCTTCTCTGACCCTCGTAGCTTCTCCAGCGGCTCCCTCTTGTAGATATCTTCACCGTATCTTAGCTGTCAGTCAATTATTGAACGGCCGAAAAAAAGTGACCTGTATCACATCATCCAATGCACTGGGGCCGTTTGATTTTTCATATCAAATTAAGTGGCATGCCATTATCAAATCGATAATTTTTTATAGTCATAAAAAAAATAGATTAAATGAAATTAGATGAAGACATTTGAAATATAAGGTTAAATTTGGATTTGATTAGATAAAGATGTTCTAAGATATAGAATTAGGTTGGACTGACAATCCCATAATAATATTTGAAAAACATACTAAGTAAATTGAATTGGATTGAAATAGTTGTAATTTTTTTTAAAATGCTTATTTCCTATTTTTTCAAAACGTATTAAATTATTTATGTACTTATTAAACTTATTTATTAAATATTTATTACATAATTTTTTAATTTAAAATAATACTATTTTATTATTAATATTTACATAAATATTAGTAATAATTATTTTTAGTGCATAAATATGATTTATTTAATAATACATAAATTTTACTTAATTAAAATAACATTTATTAAAAATAATATTATTAAATAATATATTTATTAAATAAATCATTGATAATATGTACTACTAATATAAGTATTATTAAATCAAAAATATTTACATAATTAGAATAATATTTAATTAATAATTTAAATAAATGCTATTTTATTTTTTTTGTATCTTATAATAATAAATATGTATAAATATTGTATGATTGATTTATATATTTTTATAAAATAAATTTATTTTTCATTGATAAAAATATATAACAAAAATATTGATTTAATTAAAAATATTTCTAAAATGTAAGTTTTTTTTTTTTTTTTTTTTCGGAGAGGAATGAGGGGTTGGGTTGGACACGCAGTCCAATACCATCCAGTCCAGTACCACGTGCCGAACGGGGCCTAAGCTTTTTAAAAAGATTCTCATTTCGTAAGGCGAGTCCATCGAATGAGGTCCACTGGATGGACCGTTCTGATTGGACCCACTGATCATGAACAGTGACAGCGAGGCCTTGCATACACTTGATCGAGCGTTGAATGTCTTTTTGTTTTTTAATAACATAATTTTGAGTCCGTACGTAATTTTTCTTTTTTTATATAAAAAATCGACGCCCCCACCTTATCGACGGTGTCAAAAGTACGCATAATCCAACCGCTTAGTCTAAAGTTTTCCCACCGATAATTATAAAAAAAAAAAAAAAAATTCAAAAAGAAAGAGATATTAAGCGTCGGAGCGCAGCTGTACAAGACTGACAAGAAACAGCCTTTCCCCATCCCGCAAAGTTTAGCGTTCAATTTAACGTGGGTCCAACTCCGAATTAAAAAAATATATATATATTGGGAGTCGCAAAATTATTGGCAGAGAAACTGCAGTTTTTATTTTTTAAATCTGTCCTCAAACGCCGGCTGACCCCAACCAGATGGCGACAGCTGGTCCCTCAGAAACTTATCATCCAAACATCCGCATACAAACTTCCTTCTACTGTGCCACCGCAAATGAACAGACGAAATTCTTCTACACGTGCAATCAACGGCAGATCCAAGGAGCGCATAGAATTTCCACACGAGCGCACGTTGGCTCAGCTTCAGGTCCTTGCCTCCTCTCGCACGACCCCACAATTTGTAAAAATAAACGGGGAAAGAAAAAAACTGAGAAAATTTCCTCTTATTATAAAGCAGCATCCCTCGCTCCTCTTCTTCCTTCCTTCGATTTCTTTTGCCTTTCTCTTTTCTTTCCTTCTAATTCTCTGTTCTTCTTCGGTCGGACTGCGGTGGCGGCGATGGCGGGAGCGAGGGAGGAGAACGTGTACATGGCGAAGCTCGCCGAGCAGGCGGAGCGGTACGAAGAAATGGTGGAGTTCATGGAAAAGGTGACCGCGGCGGCGGCGGCGGAGGGGGAGGAGCTCACCGTGGAGGAGCGCAACCTCCTCTCGGTGGCCTACAAGAACGTCATCGGCGCCCGCCGGGCCTCGTGGCGGATCGTGTCGTCGATCGAGCAGAAGGAGGACAGCCGCGGCAACGAGGACCACGTCGCGGCCATCCGCGACTACCGGGCCAAGATCGAGGCCGAGCTCTCCAACATCTGCGCCGGGATTGTCAAGCTCCTCGACGCCAGCCTCGTTCCCTCTGCCTCCTCCGTCGACTCCAAGGTCTTCTACCTCAAGATGAAGGGCGACTACCACCGCTACCTCGCCGAGTTCAAGACCGGCTCCGACCGCAAGGACGCCGCCGAGAGCACCCTCGCCGCCTACAAGTCCGCCCAGGTCTCTAATCTCTCTCTAGCTCTCATCTCCCCTTGTTTCAGGGCTTCGATCCGATCTCCTTTCTACGGTTAGGGTTTCGGAACTGACTCAGAGATCCAGTTGTTTAATCTCTGTTATTTTCTTCTTATTTGGTCGATCGATGCAATGGTAGGGATAGGGCATTTGATTTCATTTGACATGTGCGTTGGTGATGATGTTGATGATTAATCTGATGTTTTATCATAGGATATTGCGTTGGCGGATCTGGCGCCGACGCACCCCATCCGATTAGGGCTGGCTCTCAACTTCTCGGTGTTTTACTACGAGATCTTGAACTCGCCGGACCGGGCCTGCACTCTCGCGAAACAGGTGAGCTGAATGGACCTTACAAACTTCTGGTATTTTTTTCTTTTGCTTTTAGTTCACAGATGCCTTGCTATCGTTAGAACGTCGGTCTTTGATTTCCAAAATACCTTTCATATTATAGCAATTCAATTCATTTTTTAAATCCAATAATTTGCTGATCAATGAAATGCATTTGGAAAAATAGCTCTGCTCCCGTAAGACACACGAGGTAGACATTTCAACGGTTGAGTAGATGACCGCGTTGATCCCTCATTTTGTTGTGATTATTAGATATAAACAATGTATGTGTGATGTGATGTCTGACCAATCTTGCCTGATGTTAGTCGTGGATTGTACTTTAAAATGACAATGGACTTGTGTGATCCGGTTTGATGGTTTATGACAGATGTGAATGCCTGTGCCCAATTAAGGTTGTTAGGGATGCAGTAATCAATCAAAGGATGGGTGGCAAGGTAGCTGTTTACCTGTGCTCATCAAGGTCATGTCTATATATATACTTTGCAGGTGGATGTTGAAATATTTATTCTTTTTTCTAAAATACCCCCTTTCTTTTTTTCAATCTTTCATGCTTTCTTCTGACTTTCTGCATGCATGGAATCATTAATGTGGTTTCTGTTTTCTTTTCTTTGAGGCAATTTCATTGCTTTTATTTTTTTCTTTTTCTTTTTTTTTTCTTTTTTCATTGTTTGTTTGGAAAGTCTTTATTTTCTTAGCAACAGACATGTTTAGGTCTCCCTATCTTTATATTTAGGTGAATATCATTTATTAGTATATTTATATTCAAAATTTGATGATGTTGCACTTTTGATATTAGACCAATTTCCTTTATTTAGTGCTTCAATTCAAATATTGGAGGAACCCTTCTCTGTCTAGGATCTCTTATTTCATTCACAATTGCACGTATGATAAGGATATTTCCTTTTCCTTTGTGATTGATCAGTTACAAACCCTCTCTTCTTATTGTGTTTATTCAATGAAGTATTTTGAAATTGGACATATAGCATATGTTATTGCTCTAGCGAAGTACTTCAAAATAATTATGTTAAAGGATCTCATACAAATATAATCGTATATGTCTGATAAGCTGATATGTCTTTCGTATTTGAATGCCTGTATTATTTGATTCATGGAGGGCTAGTTTCTCACCCCTTTTTTTTTCAAAAAAAAAAAAAAAAAAAACTTTTGTTAGGTTCTACTCAAATTTTGAATCATTTTATTCTATTAATACATTTGGGGCAAGCTTTAATAAATGTTTCTAGCTTATGATGACTTCTTGAAATTGTGTTGGACTCTTTAGGTTCCCCCTTTGCGGTGGAGGTTTTTCTTCCCTTTGAAATGTAACCGATTGTTTAGGCCTAGTGTTTTTACATCTTGTGCTATCAAGCGCTTCTACAGATCCTTGAATGGGAATTTAATGTGAGTCGATGTGTTATCAAGATATTAATCTTACTCACCTTTCAATTGGTGCTATTAGGCATTTGATGAAGCAATTGCAGAGCTGGATACACTTGGCGAGGAATCTTACAAAGATAGCACTCTTATCATGCAGCTCCTCCGAGATAATCTTACCTTGTGGACTTCAGACATGCAGGTTTTTGAAAATTCATAATATGCAGCATATATTTTTGTCTGTAATGTGTGATCACATTCACTTCTTGGATCCAATTAATTAATATCTGTTGTTTCTAGGATGATGGGGTAGATGACATCAAAGAAGCACCCAAGCGTGAAGATGAACAGTAGCAGCTCGCATTACTCGTTCTCGGCTGGCTCCATGATCTCTTGGATCTCAGTTTCAAGTATCATCCTGTTTGTGTTCTTGGTTTCTCTCTCTTTGTTCCTCTTAAATTGGAAACCTTTACCTGTTCCTTTTACCATCATTAGGTTTGCTGCTGTTGTGTTTGGGTTTGAAAATGCCAGACTGATATGCTGGCTACCAAAGTCCCCTCTTTTATGGGATACAATGGCTTTCCTGGATGATATGTATTGACAGACTTCATTTCATGTTCTTCAAAGAAATAGCTTATATAGAATTATGCTTGCTTTTATTAATCGTTTCGGTATTATGCATGATGAGCTCATTTCAAAGGAAAATCTCGACAGGCCGTTTTCATGAAAATTCCCAGGCTATTGTTTGACAATCTGGGAGGTGTTTTACAGGAACCTGGCTTCTGCTTGCTTGTAGAAATGGCCCAACGCTCGCTCGGATGTCACTTTCACTTATTTCCTTGGGTAGAAAAGCGCGACTTATCGTTTGACCTGATGCAGCTGTGACGAGGCCCTAGTTATGTAAAACATGGCTTATCAAAGAGGATTGAAAGTTAAAAAAGGTCCCTTTCTGTCGATTCTGATGATTGTGTCGTGTTTGATTTCAAGGAAATCTTAGGACAAATAAAAGAAAAATAAATTATTTTCATGAAAAATAAAAAAGAAGAAAACATTTGGAAGCTTGGTCGAGTTTATTATTATTTAATTAAATAAACAATTGTAAAACCAAGATAGTCAAGAAAAAACAAGCTTTTAAAATATTTATTTCGGCAACCTAACACTTCTTGTTTTTGACTAAAACATTCAATGGTTGCGTTCATTTTGGGGGCATTAGAGGCAGGGATCACTAGATAAATTGATTAAAGATTTTTTTTCAAATGTTGACAGCGAGCTTTGCTTCTTACGAAACGTCGTCCAAGAAGCACCATGTGCTCCACCGGGCCAAACGGTCCAAAGTTGCCTGCTATGGTGGCGTTTTCTTCGGAAAGAAAGCGAGTTAACACGTCGGTGCTGACGTGAGTGCTCACTAACTCCTATAATGTCGTTTTCAGCCGGACTGGAGGCCGGAGCCACTTTAGGAGAGGACGATATGCGTGGAGAGGCAACCGAGATGAACTAGAATAATATCATCTTCATTTTATTAATGCATCTTTCTTTGATAGCTGGTATCATGTCCAGCTGAAACATTCAAGCTGCCAAGTAGCTTGTTCTCTAGTTTCTTAGTAGCTGTACAAGAGACCTTGGTTGATGGATTTGGAGCGATGATGGAGATGGTTACTCCTGTCATCTTAACACAAAACTGGTCCTTAATTTCACCTTGAACCCGAAGTAAGGAAAAGATCGGTTCAAGTTAGGAGATGCAAAAAAGCACTAGAAACACTGAATAAGTACTATAATAGGTAATACGGATTATGAGATGCTCTATCGAAAAGTTTCATGCGGATGCCCATTCTTTTAGTTGCATTATATTCTGCCTTGTACTCATGACTGCCCCGCCATAAGATCAGAAAAAAAATCTCATTCCTTATCCACGGATGATACAAAAATTATTTTTGCGTTAAGTATGTTTATCTGCATTTAATTATTACACAATATTATAGTACAACTGACAAGTCTGGATTATTATTTTGATAAAAAGGAAAAAAAAAAAAAAAAAGTGGCCTTTTTTGGTTACTTTTCTTATTAAAATGTCGATTGGTTTATTTGATTCCAAATTGAGTAGGTCATCCAACTCAATCTGTGATTCCGTCGAATTCTCGAATGCTTTGAGTTCCTTTCTCCGGCGGTCCTTATCTTCCACTAACGTGTTGCGCGTTTTGGTTCACCAGTCCAAAAGCCTAACCATACCAACCGTGTCTTTCTTTAAAGGTGGTCACTTGTGCCCGTCAAGCGTGCTAGGTGCGTCTTCCCCGATTGACTCTATCTTTGCATTCCCTTTTCGACCTTCTTTTTATGCCCTGTGCTCAACTCTATATATATTTAATGCACCATTTGAGTATCAAATATGAAATCTCTTTACTACTAGATTTGCACTTCATATACACCACTTATTCTTTTCAAACAAAAAAAAAAAAAAAAAAAAAAAAAATACCGTCAAAAATCATTAAAAATTACGATAAGTATGGATGTGGGGGGGGGCTACCCATCGCACGGAGGCTTTTGCCACTTGCCTTCAAGCCCACAGGTTTGATGAAATCGAATTTGGGACGCAGGAAGAGATAGGAAAAGGACAAACTGCAGGATAAACTAATCAATGGAGCAGATAAGACCGTGCGCCGTCCACTCAGCTTTAGATGACGAACGGAGAAGGAAAAGATTAAAAAAAAAGAATGGTTCGTACTCCGTGTTCACATTGCAACGTTGGTGGAGATACAGCAGTACGGTCATTCTGATGGCCCAGTCGGTAAGTTCACCCGTTACGTTACCATATCGCGGTCCTTATCTGAGAACGAGCGGATCTAAATATTTTAGAAGAATACCACGAATGATATATTTTATAATTTAGTTTTTTTTTTTGGAAGATGCCTTTTATTTGCATTCACGCCTCTGGAAGGGCCGCTGGTGGCGCCGTGGAGGATGATTCGGCTGAATATAATATCCATTGTCTTAAAAGATTAGTAAATACCCAACCAGACAATATTCTTATCTTTTCATTTTTTTATTATTATTTACTATGTACAATCATTAGACTATCGCTTTTCAAAGCCAGCACATCTTTTTGCAGTAGTTCTAACATCTTAGCTTGTTAATGAAACGTATGGCAGAAAGCAGTGGGTGAGTAGCCAAATGTGCCTCATGACAGGGATGGTAGCTAAACTTCACTCCATATATATATATATATATATATATATATATATATATAATAAACATTTTTTCAAAAAAAAATGATGAAAAAATATGATTATTATTATAATAAATATTTTCTCAAAGAAACATTACCATTAGTCTAATAGATAGATGACTATTATTGGTTTATAAATAGATTTTAAATTACCTACATTTTCTCATTATCATCCTAACCATTCTCTCCACTTCTTTCGCTCTACTTCGTTTTCATTGTCAAAGATAATTTATATTCCCAACTATTTCTTATGATCACTAATCTAATCATAATTACATAAAAATTTATTTATTCTCTGTCTCAATTCATCATCAATGGCATCACATTTTAGTTTGTGATAAAAAAGATGAAGCATTGGAACTTCAGACCATCAAAGCCAACCAAGTCTCTACTTGTTTGATTTTACCTACCAATTAAAAATCAGCGAGTTAAATTATTTCTATTTTTTAATCATTAGAAGATGCAGAAGTATTATATTTTTGCATTATTTTTTTTATAGAGAATAAAATGAATAGTTTAAAATGTATGCATGTGTTTGTACATATATATGTATTTTAATGGTTTTGACGCCAAAAATAAAAGAAGGCAAGGTCCATAAATTAAAAAGATCATTGTATATGCTTAAGCAATCTTCAAGACAATGATACTTGAAATTTCATCAAGCCATGTTGTAATTAATTACACAATGAGCCCACTAGATCACTATGCCCATGTGTGGAACTGCCAACATAAGTTAGCAATACTCTTTTTATAATTGAGATAACAAAACCATATCTTGGATCTTGGATCCAAATTTTAAATGAAAGATGTGGGAAAAGCATTTTATGCCTTAGGAATAAAAACATCAAGAGATAAAAAATCACGATGTAGAAAAGGTACTAAAATCAGTTAGTATGTAAGATATAAAACTTTTAAGTATCTTGGACACCAAAAGATAATGTCTATGTAAATCATTGTGTCCATGACATAAGGCGAAGAAGGAAGAGATGTAAAAAATCTCTAATTCATAGGCAATGGGTTGCCTCATATGTGACACGACGAGTACAAGACTAGATATATATCATGAAGTTGGATTAGTAGATAGGTGTTAATCAGATTTAGGTCAAACATATCGATAAGCAATCAAAATCATTTTTAGATATCTGCAAAGAATAAAGTAAATAAAATCTTGCTTTGAATTAAATGATCTAAAAATAATTAGCTGCTCTACTATAGATTTTGTAGATGTCAACGGTAGAAAATCTACTAATAGTTATATATCCTTATTTCATAGAACAAATATTTCTTAGACGAGCAAGAAATAAGGATATGTTGCCAAACATATGATGGAAGTTAAATATATCGCATGTGTAAAGCAACAAGCATTATAGTGCGATCTTGAACTTATATATCAGTAGATCCTATAAAAATATCTCATAATAATAAGTTCTTGATTTTACTAATTAAGAGCGGAGCAAATAGCTCTAAAGGTAAATACATTGATACAAATTATCACGATACACAAGATATGATGGGAAAGAATGAAATAAAAGTGAAATATATCCCCTCATAAAAGGTGGTACTTGATCCTATGGTCAAGAGCTGTCTCAAGAAAAATTTATAGAATCTTTTAACTATAGTGAAATTAAAAATTGTTCAGACGTTATGGATCAATAAAGAAAAGTGCGAGATTAAAAAAAATTCTAGAGATGCTTGGAATGATCAACTTAGATGGCTTTACTTTATTATGACGATCTGCCTATTAAATTAGTCAAAAATAAAAGACACCAAGAAGATAACAATAATTACATCATATAGTCATGATTATAAACATACGTCTAAGAGCAATATTAGCACATGCATAATTACTTAGGCATATGGTACGCCGTGTCAAAGTGTAAAGGAGAACTTCACTTGGAAGATTTTGATTAAGTAGTGAGGCATGGACTAAATGAAACCTAGACCTAGAGTATTGATGTCAAGTCACTCAAAGGAGTGAACGACGTTACCATTATATAAGAGTTAACCATATGATAAGGATGTTATAGATTGGTCAGCATAAAAGATATTGGTAAGTATAAAAGATATGCACATAATAAAAATTAGTGCGCTATGTGATGAAAGGGTAACTTAGTAGGCAAAGTGTATTACATTGTCTCAACTACAATATCTAGATACAATCAAGTGGAAGTTGTAGATTAAACATGATGATTGCATCCGAAAAGGGTCGAGATGGTTGTATAAGAATAAAATCCTTATGTAAGGCTTGCCAAATATATGGTTGGATGCATAAACGTCTCTTCATAGAAGATAAGACGAAGAGATACATAAAAGATGAGATGGAAAGAGACAACTATCAGCGTAATACGAATTTCTTCATAAAAGATATAATATAAAAAAATATAACCGTTGGTATGATAGGTGCCTTTCTATTAAAGACTTGATGCTATTGATATAATAGACATCTCTTCGTAAATGAGGCCTATAAATCTCAAGCCACCAAACATATAGCCTAAGGCATTCCAACTGATACCTCAAATGTTATTGCTGAAACAGAACTTCTGATGAACGAAATGTATATTTAAATAACTTTCTTGGCTAACCTCTTGCATCAATCTGAATGATATGAAATGCTTTTTGCCAGTAGAACATATGACGAAAGAGTTCAACCTCAAAATTCAGACAGGTACGTTGAAGAGATGGTTAGACAACCCAGATTAGATGGAGCTGGCCTCAATGAGCAGTCTATGGTGGCCAAATCTAGGTTTGATATGGATAGATTTATGAATCACGGAAGCCGGATATAACAATATGTAGATTATGATATGACAAAACAGAGTGCAGGGGTATGCATCATGTCTCCCTCATAAACAGTCACGTAAAATATGTAATAATACCCAGAACCACATGCAAATTTTTTTTTTTGGAAAAAAAAGGTTCATCCCCTACGTGAATTATACCTGGATCACAACCTAAAGGTTTCCTCCGACTTAACGCTGATCAACCTAACGTGCAGAGTCACTCCACCAATGGAAAAGGGAGAACCTTAAGGAGATTTAATATAAAAAAAGAGATTGGAGACAGACTGGTTACGAAATGGGCAGGGAGCCAACCGCAGAAGATGACTGACGTATGCTTAAAGAACAAGATGTTACGTGACAGGAAGCAACAAAGCAGCTGAGAAAAGAGAAACCTCGAAGGTTATGATGTTATAGCAGAACATTAGCGATACGCAAGCGGCCAAGCCAGAATGGTACCCTAAAAAGCTACAAAAAATCATGACGGATGCCCCAAAGAGATGATGAGCAGGGTTGAAGGCTAACTGATCAAGTTACCACGATGTTGGAACCCTGAGGTGGTGGTAAAGCGGATAAAGTAAAACATCTGGTCGTTTGATATGATACCGACAGCGCAAAACCATACGCTGAAGAATTTGGTAAAATAATGAATTGAATCAGAAGATAAGCAAGCAAAGAAAGGTAAAAAGCAGCAGTACCAGCTGCTAGCAAAGGCTGTGGATTAAGACCGGACCATTGCAGAAAAGAGGTTTCCACTGTAAGGCAAAGCGAGTTGCGCAATGGAGCTCCATGAGATCCACGTCCAAGAGCATGATGCCGAAAGGCTGCTCGCTGAATGCAGTCACCGACCAGCGACCAGATTGAATCTAAAGGTCTGCACTCCACCTCATGCAATTCTTCAGTGGAAAGAAGTTTCAACCGCATAACAGATGTAACTCGCAGATGCATGCACACCAATATTTTCAGCAAAACATGTAGCTCTGCATCAGTACCAGGCCTAATGCAAGCTTAAGTTGGAGCTGCGTACTATGTTCTGGGTTGGGTTGAGTATAAGATGTAGCTAATGTAATTAAAGGGGAGGAAAGCCATTAAGCAATAGCCTTTGTGTTCTTGGTTTCCTCTTATTGGTTCCTAGCACTTCAACCTATTACTTCCTTGGTTGCTGTTTTTATAATGACCTCGCATCAATTACCTATAATATGGCACGTTTCATTAACTTAGATAAATTACTTACGGAGCTTTAACTGCAGATGATCAATGAATAATATTGCAGGATTTGCAGGAAAATAATGCCATGTTACTATTAAATGGTTCTCCAAGTAAAAGCAAAAGCATTTCCATAGATTATTATCTTTTTTTTCTTTTTTCTTTTCCCTTCAGAAACTATAAATTCTCTCCAACAACAAATAGAAACCAGGCTCATGAATTGCATTTTTGATGCTAAATGATAAAACTGAGATTTAAGGTGCATGATGATATGTCTTGAAGTAGGTTAAATAGGACTAAATTCAGCTTAAACCCAACTTAACATGGATCTAATGTGGTCCAAATATCTGAATTTTGGAGAGTTTTTTTTTTTTTTTTGGGATCCCAAACCTAGACCCAAATTTTCAGCATAATCGGGTAGTGTCTTGTACAATTAGCTGAACCCAATAAACCCAACAAGACTAACTTTAATCTTGACCGAAAAAAACAATCATACTTCAAGTTTATCCTATCAAGATTAGATCCAACATCCAAGGCAACAAGACCACCCCAAGTAAATGGGTTGTATTTTGATTTCAATGGCAACTCAAAACCAAAATAACCTAGGTTTGGGCCATGCTAGCTAGGTGAAGACCTAACATGATTATATAAACATTAATTAAAGCAGGACATTAATCAGTTTAAGCTTCTTCATCAGGGACAGGAGTTCAACATTCTAGGAAGAAAATCTCTTCAGTCCGATAATTACAACACCTAGTCTTCTACATTGATCCTAGCACAGATGATGTGAAGTTCCATAAAATACAGAAGGAAATCCAAAAACTGTCACATTCTCCAGAAACTCTCTCCTGTTTGACATTCATGTAGCTTCCTCAACTTCTTTTCTTCAGTGCTCTATAAATTCTTAAGAAGAAAGAAAAGAAAAACTAATCTGCTTCCTTAGATTGCTTCTTCAGCGCTCTACAAGTTCTTAAGAAAAAGAAATAAAAAATCTTATATCTGCTTTTAGACTTCCCATGCAGAATATTTCTGTCGGTTTAGAGTGACAAATAGCCATTGATATTGTAAAGACCACAAACAAAAAAAATCATCGAGGTTTATTCTCATCACTCTCCCTTTGTCCTCTCTATTTTTCTTCATCAAAGAGCTTAACACAAGAGGGGGTCACTTCAAAATTTAAATTTTATTTTGGAGAACTACATAAAGGAGGATAATGCAACAGCTTACCTGTGTGATTAGATACTACATATGATGCCAAATCTCGTCCCAAAAGCAAAGTATGCATGCATGCTTTTCGCTACTAAAGGGTTGTTTCATGATTTTCTTTTCAGTTCTCGTCAAGCAATGAGTATTCTAGTACGACTCTCAACATAACGATCTATTTGGTTCATAGCAAGGAAGAACCAACCGATTGGCAGCATATCAGAGATAACTCTACTAACAAACAGAGGGTAGCGATTAGGAGATCGTCCAGGGGTAGTTCCCCAGGCAGCTCAAAAAATGGTGACTTGACTCCCAGGGTCAGTCTCTAGTGGACATGCAGCAGATCAAAGCTGACTTATTCCATATATATTGCATAATTTACAGAATGGAACTATTAGAAAACACAAGACAAGGCCACCTTATTAATATTGAGCTATTTGACTGACGTTTTCTTCAATCAATCTCATATTTCTCCTCAAAAGAGAGTTAAATAAGAGCATCAAACCATTTCACCTCAAGAAAACTTGTTGCACACCAACTTCTTCACAAAAAGATAACATATGATACAAATGAACACCATAATGAAGGAACAATGTCTAACCAAAGGTATCAATCATTCTTCAAACAACAAACAACAACAACGTTTTTGAAAGAGTTTTACATCCACATCATCCATTTACAAGAACACATTTTTTCCCTCACCAGCATCATCTCTCTCCTGATGACTTCAAATGCTGATTAAACTTTGAAAAGTACATATTTACAGGTAAAGTAAAATAACGAATACATGAAAAGGATATCAAAGATGAACCCTAGCAGATCTGCGGCAAAGAAAGGGCTTACCTTCTGAGCTGGAGAGCCGGCTGAGCCAGAGGAAGGAAGAAACGGAACCCACCTCATCACGGATCCCCCCACCTCGGGCTTGGCAAGGGCACTCCTGGCGAGGTCGGGAACACCATGCCCGGGGAGAGCATCATCTGGTACGCCGTCCGGGGCGACGGAAGGCACCCGAACCCCAGGGGCGAAGTCGGCGCGGGGAGCAGCAGCCCCCCCGCCGCCGGCGTCGGCGAGGGCACCAGCGGCAGCTGCCCGCTCCCGCTGCTGCGGAGGCGACGCATGTAGGCGGAGATGGGCGACTCCGCGGCTGCACTGACGGTGGGGAGGGGTGGGAGCGGGGAGAGAGGCCGCCGCGTCCAGACGTCGGCGGGGACGGAGGCCGGCGGCGGGGGAGCGGGGATCGAGGGAGCAGGGCGGGGCGTCAGATGGGCGAGGGGCGGCGGGCGGATGCGGTGGAGGCGGGAGGTGGCGGGGGGGGGGGGGGCGGCGGCGGGAGGGGGGGGCTGCGGGGGCGGCGGCGTCGGGCGGGGCTGATGGTGGGCGGGAGATCCGGTGAGCTTCTGCACGACGTCGCGGAAGTCGTTCTTGTCGATGTTGTAGACGGGGGGCTGCGATTGCTGGGGCGGAGCGCTGCCACTACTCACAGCGGCGGGCTGCGGGGAGGGGCCGGCGGAGTTAGGGTTTGAGTTTTTGGGGAGGGGCTTCGAGATCTTATAAGAGGTCTTGTTGAGGGACTTGAGGGAGTTTTGGATGTGAGAGCTTGTGGTGGTGGTGGTGGTGGTGGAGGAGGAGGAGGAGGTGGTGGTGGTGGTGGTGGTGCCACCAACAGAGCTGATGGTATTGGCGGTGGCGGTGGCGGTGGCGGTGGTATTGGGGGCGGTGGAGGAGGAGGAGTTGGTGGCAGAGGAATGACAGCTTTTTCCCGTCATATCTGGGTACCTCTGAATCTTACCTGGGTACCTCTGAATCTTACCTATAAAGAGAGGAAATATATGTTATGAAGATAGAATGATAGATAGGATAGGGATTATAAATCTAACGGCAAACTCTCTGTTCTCTTTCCGGGGATCCAAGCTATATATATATATATATATATATAACCACAGTCTTGGTGGGGTTGGCTCTGAGTTCTTAGGAGTTCAGTTCAGCTGGATGAGACGAGGGGAAAGAAGTGTGAGGTTGGGCCGTTGGTCTCGCTCGTGAGAGTAAATTAAAGGGAATTGTTGTGTCGTGTATGACTTTTGACTAAATACAGGATACGTGACACGTCTTTACATTTTTATCCGGGAGAATGCGTTACATGTTGATTAAATAATCTTTTGTATATAAGAACGGATTATATTTATTTCATTATCGTCTTGAGATTGACTATAATTTGCCAAATAATGTCTTCCATACTTTTTTGGACGACGCGACTGGTTAACGTTACCAATTACCAATATTTTTTAGAAACATTAATATTATGCTATTTATTGCTAATTAATGTAAATATAATTATATGATGAGTCCCTCCTCATTTTCTCTTAAATTATTATATGATGCTATTGTACATCTAATGCAACGTTAATTATTTACCATTTACCATTCACTGCAATTAAGTTACCAAAACATCTGCAATAATTTTCATGAGTGAATGCTATCTATATAGGCACTACGCTTGTTATGCTATGACATTAAATAGTATTAAAGATTTCAAATATGCATCTGCTATCATCAAAGAGTATTATTCTTGATACAATTTGCAACTATCATTATGGTTTATTATCAGTGCTATCACAATATTTCAACTAAATATAATATTACAATTAAATAATAATATAATCATAATATTAATAGTATTTATAATTATCATAATATTATAATCTAATAGTATTATATTTGTTATTACATTATTACAATACGATTTTATATTATTAAATTATATTATGTTGGTACGAAAATAATACTATATATATATATATATTTTTTAATCTTTCTTCCTCAAATCTTCGCTCCGAAAGATGGTTTGTAGATGATCTTAAATAGCTATTCTCAAGCATAGGTATGAGGTCGCTACGTCGTTGGACAGTGACCGTAGATTGCAAGGTTATTGGATCCTGAGTAGATTGATTAATATCAAATGTCTTTTAAAAGATATTAGTAATAACTCTTTTCTAAATAAGCGAGTTATACGTGGGAGGCAGTCCTCCTTGATATCGGTCTAGTAAATAGACAAGGAGAGAGAGAGAGAGAGAGCCGTACTCGAGGGTCTAAGTCTCGGAATTTATCCTTACTCGAGGGTCTAAGTTTCGGATAAATTCCAACTACCAAAGAAACATTAAATTGGCTGTGAAACGCGTAAATATCCAAGCGGTTTAATAGAATTTCGTGGATTTTTTTTATTATTATTATTTTTAATCTTGATATTTGTTGTTATCAGCAACATCGATGGTATTTATTGTCCCATTGCGCGATTTGAGCTCATCTAACGCATCGGATAAGGTGGCACGGCAGGGAAAGAACACGTGAAATAGACTAGGAGAGAGAAGGTGGGCAAAACGACAAACCTAGAGCGAGAGACCGTCAAAAGGGGGCGTTAGAGCGATGGGGAAAGGCACGTGACGACGACTGTAGTTTTTGGGTTCTGGTGGATTTTATAATCCTTCATTAAAATAAAAGGACCCTACGAAAAGGAGATGCCTTGACTTGAAAGCACTCCTTTTGACCGAGTCTGGTGTTCTTCCCTTCTACATTTTTATTTTGGTGTGGTGGCCCTTCCGAAGCGTTGGATCGTCATCAAATGGTACCGTCGAAGACCGGGCAAATTTGTGATCGACTGTGACTGGACTCTCCATCAATCAGGTGGCGGCAGTTGATCTGTGTTTCGTGTTTGTCTCGTACATGATATGGGCAGGGACCCACATGGACGTGACACCTTTGAGCGCTTTTTTTTTTTTTTTAAACCTATGCGCCAAGTGCCAACACGGCACGTGTCACGAATTGATTAACAAACGGTCGCTCTAGTATGTTCCAACGCTTCCACCACCCCCCAACTCGGCTAGGTTGCGTGTGTGTCTCGTACATGGGATGGGCAAGGGACCCACAAGGACGTGACACCTGTGAGCTCATTTTTTAAACGTATGCGCCAAGTGCCGACACGGCACGTGTCAAGAATTGATTAACAAACAGTCGCTCTAGTATGTTCCAACGTTTCCACCGCCCGTAACTCGGCTAGGTTGCCTGTGGGTGTATATTATTATATTATTGGCTACATTTGTAATGTATGGATGAATGTATGTATGTATGTATTTAATTAATTTAATTTCTATTATTAAATTTTGAAGTGGATGTGACGTTCTCTCTTTGCATGTACCCTACATGCATTATATTTGAAAATCCTGTAACATTGTTAGCTACGTTTCATTTAAACCAGTTACTGCTGTCAAGTGGGTGAAGACAGTGTTGATGGATACAAAAGTTGGCTTTTAGAACAAAATGAAATGTTTGATTTGTGCGGAGGTATAGATGATTGGTTTGATTGAGGCATATTAGTTTATGGTTGCATAATTTGTTGGCTAATGTAAGGGGTAGGTTATCTTTTAATCGTAATTTAATTTATCTTTGTTGTACATTCATTCTTAATTAATATAGCGTAACCATAACTCATGTTTAATACTTGTGAATAAATTAGTAGGGAGAAAACTTTTTAAAAAAAATTCAGAATGGTTTTCATCAAGCTAAAACAATCTTCACATTAACTAGGATCAAGCAATGTTGAATAACTAGCCATGATAATAAGTCATTGAGGTGTTTGAAATCTGATGACAAATTTACCCAATTTTTTTTAAAAAAAAGTTAGCTTAATTTTTTTTTTTTCAAAAAAATGGATTTCAAGAGTTTTAACCCAATATGATTTTAGGTATTTATCAGTTATCATCTCACCATTTAAAAGCTATAGCTCAAATAACTCAACTACTCAACAGCAACAATTGCAATAATAATAATAAAATAATAACAATAGTATTTATCTTTTTTTTTTTTTTATTCCACTCTAAACTCATTATGATTTATATATTTAACATATATATTGAATTCAGATTTTGTAAATCATTTAAGTGTTTGATAAATTTATTTTATATTATATAACCTCATATTTCTTTATTTAAATAAAATTTTATCACTTTAGAAAAAACTAAAAATCTACCTCATTGCACGTTTTGTGTTGCTTATGCTCAATAGAGTGAAGAAAATGTTCAAAAAAAATTTAATATCTCTAAATCTATTAATATCGTGATGCAAAGGGCAATGCTGCAGCGAAACTTGTCCGAAATAAAATTGTCATTGACGATTGAGTCTTAAACCAGAGGAAGATTTCAGCACAAATAATACGGGGGCGTCAAAAGGACATAAACATCGTGGCCTGTGGACTTAATTGTCCCACCATGAACATAAAACAATGCACGTTAAAACAATGCCATCATGTTTCTCATTTTTTTTCCCTTGTTTTCTTAGTAATATTTGTCGAGACAGCCTACTCGCATCATTAATTTCATCATTATCTCAATGAAATGGTGGCCCACTGACACTTTGTTTCTACGAAACGAAAGAAAAAGGAAAAACTACACGTCGCTTTCCCTTCTCCACTAGCCTGTGACGTTCCTTGCAGCGTTGCATGTGAACGCCTTTCGTAAGGATGTTGAAAACTTCAAACAATGCACTCTCGTGAGAGGGCAGACGAGAAATCTTTAAGTGGACTAAAGGACGAGAAATGGTCCAGATGGCGTATTTCATTCGAAAGAAGCCATATTCCAAGGTACCCTCGAGTCCTCTAGTCTCGAGTGAGATGAAAAAGATTTCCGATGTCTAGGAAAGAACATGAAGGAGGTTCTCAATTTGCCTCTTCTGAACCTTTGTCCTTCTCCAGTGACTCATATTAAATGATGTTTTCTTAAATCACATGGGAGTTGTTATTTTAATGCTAAATTAAATCTAACCCATAATCTCATTCAAAATTTATTTTATTTCTCAAATCTTAATTATTATATTTTAATTATTCATATTTTAAAAATGTTGCATTCTCAACACTCTGTTGCATAAATTAATTAAAATTAACAAAATAATCATTGTGTTATCTTCATGCAAATATATGGAGTATTATTTATTCTACATAGCAAGCTACTAAAAGTTCAAATGATAGTTTATATATTTGTGTTAGGGTTGCACATTCAATTTTAGCTGATTCATGTGATAGGATTTAGGAATGTAGCATTTTTAAAATATGAAAGATTTAATTGCAGCAATTAAAAGCTTGAGGATGAAAATGAATTTCACCTTATTTTAAAGCAGAGAGTTTGATGGCTAATTAATTCTGAAATAAAAAGCAACAATTTAAACGGCATTTGCTTCATATCCTATCATCCTAAAGAAGGTTAAGATGGATATGTTTCATGATATCATAATTGTTATCTTTTCTTTAATATATGGTATATATTATGAGAATATTGCTATAATTTAGTATCTAATTTGATGTAGCCCCATCTAATATCTTACAAGGATTATTTTGCAAATTGAAATAGTTCAAGCAATCGGGGCTTTTGAATTTTCATGGATGGTGCAGCAAATAATCTCAACTCTAAAGGTATGTATAATAACATCAAGTCGTAAACGTCTTATATGATGGGATTAGAGGATTGAAACTGATGCTTTGTTTCTAAAGAATTATAAAAAGTTATAGTAGTTAAAGCTAATCTTTTAATATACCAGAAGTCTTTTGCATGGTCAAGCTGACAATTAGGTCAGATTACTTTAATAGAGCTTTTACTTTGTTTTTTTTTTTTTTTCTTAAGTTGGTTTGATTGGGTCTAAAGCTTGATTATTGTAAGAATAAAAATAATGAGATACCCATGAATGAAACAATAATTAGAGAAAAAATAAGCGGTACAAAAATTTAATTATTTTGTTGCATAAGATAATTGGTATTAAAATACATACATTCACACAATATAAAATAAAAAATATTATTAAATGTGTAATTATTGAATATTATAGTGATTATCTCGGCTAAAATAAATGCGTAGATTTAGTTGAGATTGAGGCATAATTATCCAATAAAATAAAAAATATTATTAAATGTGCAATCAATCAGCTTTTAATGACCATCCATTATCAAAACAAGTATGTTGATCAAAATAAATCCGTAGATTAAATTGAGGTTAGAGGATAAATATTCAATAAGATTTAAATCGGATCATTTCCGCAAAATAAAAAGGCAAAGTATGTTATGTTTTTGCCAGGACATAAAAATAAATTGATCTTCTATGCCAACTATTTAATAATTATTTAATTGTCAATCATTACGAGGGGCAAGTAATGGTAACTAAGAAATTTGATTAAATTAATGGCAGGTAACACAATTGGTTGGTCAATGGCGAGGAATCGTATGGTAGGACAGATGAAGAGTTAGGTACAACGCCAAAACTAAATTGTCAAAAAGATATCACTGACAAGAAGGGTTAATTACCACAACCATGTAAGAAAACACCAAACAACGTTTGAGTAACTCTTGATTCCCCGACCAACCGACGTTCAACATGAGCTGTCAGCTACCTAACCTCCCTTATCTTTCAAGAGAGTTTTCAAAAGCTTGGACTAACTAAACCGGAGTGATAGGGGATCTAGCCAGAGCACAAATAGATTAAAAGGCACTTGATTTATTCAGCGAAATAAAAAGCTTGGGCGTTCGCAGTTTCTCTCCTCGAAAATATATAAAAAGAGAGAGAAAAAGTCTACGAACAGAATTTCGAGGCATGCACGTCGCAGTCCACTTTAGAAAAAGACCACGAAACGATGGTCTTCTACGGTGCTCTCCATTGAGGACGAGAAGATCCTCGGCGCCCTCTCGATGGAAGACGGCGCAGAGGCCTCTTGGCTAGAGGCGTCAAAGGGACTGCCACTGGTTTGGCACGGTCCGGGAGTCACCCCTCGTAATGGTCGCCTGCATGGCTTGCAACACCAAGAGGGAATGCCCTGACCTGGCTCACACGCGCGCAGCTCCTTCGAACCGAGCCATGCCGGCTCACATTTTAGCCTATCAACATAATTTAACTATTTTTTTATATTTTTAAAGTATTTTTAATATCAATTTAATAAATAAAATTATATATATTTATATATATCTTCTTTTATTTATGATCATACTATTTTAATATTATGTTACTTGATTCTTTTTTTTTTTAAAGTATCGAATCAAGTGATTAGTTTCTTTTGAAGCATTGTAACTATAATTTTTCTTACAAATGTTACTTTTAGCTTAAAATTTATTGTCCACGATCTCTTCAACGTTAAAGTGCTTATAGATATTAGAGATTGTAGCTTTAGCCCCTAACCCAAAGCTTAAAGTTGTATCATAATTAGAGACATTGATTCCAGTATGTTCCGATATCTCTAGAATTTGAAGCTACTAACGTGATGCACGAGGATGAGAGCTAGAGCTACTAGCTAAAGAAATTACGAAAGTTTGTAGAAAAATTAGAAATATTTGTAGAAGGATTAGGTAAGCTTGTAGAGATGCTAAGAGAGTTTAGGAGAGTATGTAGAGAGCTTAAGAGGGTTTGAGAGATAGCTTAACAGGACTTAGGAATGTTTAAAAGAGGTTAAGATTTTGTGTGGGGTGAGAGGGAAGGGTTGGAAGATATTTATAGAGACTTGAAGAGTCTTTAAATATTCAAAATAACTTTGCAAACTAGTTCATGTTTTTACCGTTAGAAAATATCAATGGACCTTTTTAAGTAATAAACAAAAATATTCATAAAAACTAGTTATTTTTGGTTGTTGAGAAGAGGCAAAATGGTAACAATGCATGGTGGGGACATATGCAGCTCATTGCATGTTGCGCTGTGCTGGTCTGATCATACCTAGCTTACCTATGCCTATCATGCTTGGCCCATTCATGCTATGTCATGCCCACAGTCCGTGCTATGCTTGGCCCATTCATGCTTTCGGAATAGCCAGACATGGCCCACTTGGTGTCAGGTTGGGGCCATGGCAGGGCCGTTTGATACCTTTGCTCTTGGCAACTTTAAACCTTAGATGGACTCCCAAGAATGACCATGTTATTTCCATTACATCAATAAAAGCCTCGCAAGTCTTTATGGGTAGTGATCCATATTATTTGGCATTTGAGTCAAATGATCATCTCAAGGCAAATGGGACTTGATCAAGTGTTTTTTTTGTTTCTAGATAATAGAAACACTAAAAGGGCACATGGCTTGATAGGAAACGGTCCTAAGAAGTTGAATATAATATCGATCATACTCATAAAGTGGTGGGAGTGCCGTCTGCGACTTCTCCCACCACATGCTTTGAGGAGAGACGTCCCAACCAACTAGCAGAAAAAAGATACTGACCTGGAGCCTAAGACCCTGGCAACTTGAGTTTTTGGTGTATTAGATGATCAAAAAACTGGAGTTGTAACATAAAACCTCACATGTGTCTTCCAAGGAATTTTTACCCAAAGTTATACAACAACAGTTAGCTAGCTCGACTGGGGATTAATCTTGTTCAAGCGAAGTCAATAATGCACCATAAGGAAACATGGAAGTGCCATGGAAGTGCATAAAAAGTCACAGAAAACTTGATTATCCCAGTGATGGGCTTCTCACGAACAAGGCTATGACAGAATCCAAGGATGGCTGCGATTGATGAACCTCTCTAATTCAACACTTCTTTTCTTTTTTCTTTTTCTTTTTTTTTTTTTTTTTTTTTATTTTCGGGTGACAAAGGATTAACAGAAATCCATTGTATACTCAAAAAGCAAGCACCACACTAGGAGGTTCAGATGAGACGGATAATGATCTTTCTACGACTGACCAGAGTACTCATGAAGACCTTTATGCACTCCCTGTCAAGCTGCAGCCAATTCAGCAAATGGAACCTAATGAGTTTGGACGGGAACAGATTCTGTTAATAAAATTCTTTCTATATGGTCTCTGATCAAAAATCCAGCAGCAACACTAGTAGGAGTTATTGAGCTATCAAAATTTATTTTCAACATATCTGGCAATGGAGATTGCCAGCAAATCAAAATAAGTTGAGAAAACTCCATTGAAGAAGATGAAGAACAACCCTAGTTGCAGGTATAACAGAATGTTTGTGATGGGTTAAAAAGAATTCCTTTGCCTGCTCCATACCTGATCAAAGAATGATATTTAGTTTGAACTCTAGATTTCGGAAAATAAACTGATTCCTGTCCTTCCAAATTAGCTATATAAGAAAACTGGAGAGGTTCTGAACTCTTCGCCATCCATTATAGAGTGTGGAGGAAACTAAGATGGCACTAACGACTTTCAATGTATACAAGGTTAACGGTTACAATTTTTTAAAGATAATTAGGAGCTATACGATATAGAAAAGAATCTTTGTAAGGAATATATCTGTTTAACAAAACCTGAGGCCCGTTCAACATCAAAGCCATATTTCAAATGACAAAGGGCTATCCTTGTAAGGCTTGGTCCACTCGGCCTAATTCCTCTGCCAGTAAAAAGGGCCCAATCAAATATGGGCCCATTTATGGATTGTACGTGGCCGAAATTAATTTGTACACTAACGGATGAGTTAGTGTTGGGCCGAAATCAATGCTCCACATTGCAAGCCAGGAGGTTTGGGCCTTGGAGATGCTGGCTAATTTTATATAATAACACAATAACAATTATTGTTCTCGGAATGAAAATTATAAGGAGTACAATCTCTAACCGTTATATCTCCGAAAAAGGGAGGCTTTGGGTAAATTATCGTCTAAATTATATCGATGATTTTATCAAATATACGAAGACTGCAGAATTAGAGTGGCTTTGTATCAGCGGATGTGGACGATGGATTCCCTAAGTAATAAAAATCCTATGGCGAGGTCACCAGATTGTATCAGCTAGGGAGGGCCTTTATCAGTGGATAAATATGAAAGACCCGAGTTTGATGATTCTTCAATGATTTTAATAAACATCATTAACATTAAAATATTTTAATCAATATTCAACTATCATCAATAAACAACAATAGCCATATAGATGGTATTATTATTTTTTATATTATTTCTGTAATATTATTGATGCGTGTATTTAGTCTTATACCAATTGTATATTAAAAAATTAATAATTTATGGGCTTATATTTTGTGTTTAATCATAAATAATTACCAACAGTATTAGAATCAATCTGATTTATGTGGATTAGAAGTTTAGCTTATAGTTATCTTATTTTAGCTTTCAAAGTATCACATGTGCTACTATATTTATTAATTAAATATTTTTAAAAAAATTTATGGTAGTTCTTTGAAGGACAGAACAGATCTACAATACAAAGCCAGGGCTTGTTGTGATTGTCATTGTTGTGTGGCTCTAGAGACGTTTGATTTGCTTTCATGCCTCTCTTCTTTCTTTTTCTTTTTTTTTTTTTTTTTTTTTTTGACAACCCTGCCACACCCTTCAACTCTGTCTCATACTTCTAGCAGCAGCTACAAAATAAAATTTACAGAACTTCACATTTTTCATTTTATCTGTTGGTGTTAAAGGGCAAATGACGTACAGTGCCAGTGCACCTCTTCAACGCAATCTCAACAATGGTAATTTCAAGCTCACGGCTTCCAAGCAATTCCTGTGTGAAAATTGGCCTAATAGCCACTCATGGGCTCTGGTGGACAAACGTAAACTAAGAATTCCGGACACAGTCGCTGGAATCCTGCTCGACCAAACACGTGAAAAATTATTGGTGCATGATGAATGGTAATGACTAGAACGAACAGTAACTTTAACAAAGGTTTGCGGCAACGTACTGAAAATGTAAATACACATGATTTTATACTAGTAAATTGTGGCATAGATCAAACGCAATCCATCAATCGAGTGAGTTAAAACTTAACCTTGAAATGGATCCGTCATCGAAATTTATCTTGAGAAAAAATAGTTATTTCGTAAAATAATTTTAGAATGAAACTTAACTGCGGTATTTTATGTGAGTGTTGTAGTTTTTTATTTTTTTTCCAATCTCTTCATAACTTTTTCGTGCGTAACTTTTTATGGGTCATATGATCTTATTTTTGCTTTACAATATCGAATGTGAAAGTGTTTTGATCTAGATTTTTTATCTGGCTATAATTCATAAGAGATCTTAACAATAGATTTGCTAAGCATTTGATTCAGAATGATTTTAAAAATAAATTTATTAGGTACTTAATTTAAAATGTACGCAATAGTGTTTAGGGCATCTCCCACAAAAATTCTGGCAAGATTGAAAGACTGAACATGCATCTCATCTATCCATAAGTATACAATTTCACCTTTCTGCAACTCTATTCGATTCATAAGTTGCTAATAGTGTGTATTGGAATTTAATACTACATTCCTAAGAAATCTAGCAAAATATCCCAAATTTTATCTGATCTTATTTTATCCCCCATGATACTCTCTATCTCGATTCGATTTCACAGCCTTAATTTTTATTTACCCATTTTGAGCTCTATAATAGCCTTAAAAAAGTTAGAAGGCAACTAAAAATCTTAATTTTTCGTGAATGAACTCAACAAAATCATAGTATGGGTAATCCTCAATAAAATTAATATTATATTTGATATAATTCAATCCAAATAAAATTAGATTGAGTTTGGATATTATTTTTTAGACTCAAATTAAATGTGGGTTGGATTGGGGTTGTACTCATTCTTAATTCAATTTGACTTGCTTGCAATCATAATAATCATTTAAGATTAAAATTTGATTGGCTAATGTGATTATTGAGATAAGCCCTGTTTATTATTGTAATTAAGCTCTATTTAGAGTGGTTGGATTGGTTGACTGATGCAATAATTGAGATAAGCCCTATTGTTATAGTTGGCTAACAATTATCAGAATTAAGGACACTTAGTTTTTTTTAGATTGCTAGCTGGGATGCATTTAAGTGTCTATTTTTCAGCATAAAATAGCCTCAATAGTTAGATCACCATCAACTATGGTTGAAGAAGAATTGTTAAGGTTATGGGAGCTACCAAGGTAATAATGTGGTGTTGAATTGTTTATGTTCTAAGCATATTAGGTTGTCCTGATCTAACCAGCTCTTTCGACTTCAAGTTTGTTTTTTTTTTTAATCCAAAATTAATAGCGTGCAGGGAAGAGAACAGGGATCGCTGGTTTTGTTAACCCAAAGGAGCTTGGAGAGAGATCCGTGGGTGAGGTTCCATTCCGAAATCAAAAACCAATTTGCTTTTAAAATATTGATATATTAGATAAAAAATATATTTTATATTTTTATAATGTTTGGTTTCGTCCTATAGTTGGTGGCCTCCTATTCTATGACCATGCAATAAGTATCTTTTTTTATTAATTAATTGGCTAAATTTGAATTGAGTGAAGATTTTTGATTTCTAATGAGCAATATGCTTCTTATATTATGGTCTTAAAAGACTGACTAATTTTTAAAAAATGTGGGATATTATTTTAGAGTTAACTTGTTTCCTTACAAACCTGATCCACTAAGTGCCATCATAAGGTTACGAACTCTTTTAAACTAAGCTAAATAAACTTAGATTTCATTTTCCTATGTTGTTTTGAACATCAAAAGTTAAATTAGAAAGAGAACTGACACTGTTGCTTACACTTTGGCACAACTTACATTCAATAAGGAAAATAAATGAATAGGCCATTAACTTTTCTATAGGTTAGAAGAAAAATTTAAACATCCATATTGATCAGTTCTCCCCTTTTTTTTTTTTTTTTTTCTAAAATTAAAATGGAGGGTTGGGGAAAGACGGTCATTCTTGGGGTGGTAGAAATGCATGGCTCACCCATTATGTTAGATTCAATAGAGATCTTAAGAGGTAAATGTGTTGCCAGATCACTATTTGGAGGGATTAAACCTAAGATTGACATCGTAAAACAATGTCTTAATGAGGTAATTATCTAACAAAGCTCTATCTCTTTAGCTTTAAAATGGACTTGTGATTTGAATTGTAACACAATGTGGTGTAATTTGCTACAAGGTTTTGAAAGTTACAAAACAATTAAGTAAACTAACTAAATTTATCTCATAACTTATTTTAGCGTTGATATTGGTCTTTCAAACCATAAAGCATTTGTTATATATCTTTAGCAACTGTTATATGTCTTGATATGCTGGGATGATGCATATGGAATTAAAGATTATTTCGACTAACTGCAATATTTATTGTGATTTGAATTATAATATATCGCGGTATAATTTGCTGCAAAATTTTGAAAACTACACAAAAAATTAAAGCAAAGTTGCTAAATTTATCTCATATCTTATTTTAATGATAATGTTGGTCATTCAAACCATAAAGCACTTTGAACCAAACGTGATGATAAAAAATTTTATGTATCTTTTTCAACTATATAAGGATAGAAGTATAATCCAACTTCATTTGTCTTGTTATAGGACTTGATACGTTGGGATGATAGATAGGGAATTAAAGGTTGTTTCTATTGAACTAGTTGGGCCATAAGGTATTTTGTGGTTTGAATTACAAAATACCATGGTGTAATTTGTTGCAAGATTTTGAAAACGATAAAAAAATAAACAAAATAGCTAAATTTATCTCATATCTTATTCTAATGATGATGTTGGTCATTCAAACCATAAAGCACTTTGAGCCAAAAAAAAAAAAAAAAAAGGGATGATAAAAAGTTATTATGTTTCCTTTTCAATTATATAATGATAGAAGCATAATCTAACTTCATTTGCCTGGTTATATGACTTGATATGCTGGGATAATGCACATGGAATTAAAGATTGTTTTGACTGAACCATTGGGACATGATTTTTTTTTTGATTATTATTATTATTATTTTTTTGCCCAACAAGCCTTGCAATACCTAATACAATTAGGTCATGGCTTAAATGTGATGATAGAATTCAAGTTGGTTTAGCTTGGATTTGGTGGGCCATAATATTTTGTCATTTTCAATAAGTCTGTCCGGTATAATATATTAGATCATGGCCTAAACGTGATAATCTTGATGTGTTTCATAACTAGTTATGTAATATTTGTGAAAATAGGTTCCTTCTAAAGCTAAAATCAACTTGAATGCAGCAATTTGAAGCTAAATTTCTTATTTGATATGATTGAAGATTGATTTGAATCTAGTAGAACCTAAGCTTAGCTGCATCCCCATCTTTATATTAATTTAAATAATGAATAACTACTAACCTGGGGTTGGCTGTTTTGGTTGAACAGGAGCTTAAATTAGATGAGTTTATAACTCATGAGATGGGCTTTCATGACATAAACAAGGCCTTTGATTTGCTCATCCAAGGAAAGAGCCTTAGAAGTATTATATGGATGGATAAATAAGATGGCAAGGAAAAGCCACTTAAACCTTTATTATTTGTGATTTAATGTAAGACAACGCTTTCAGTTTTTTGTTTTTTTTTAATTTCATTTGTGCAACAGCATAAGAGGGTTATTAGGCATGAGACACCAGCGAAGAAACAACTCGCATGGAGAGTTGTTGGCACCTAACCTTCAAATTCTTTTGATATATTCTTGCTTATCACTGTATGCCTTTTGGTTTGTTGCTTTAATCCACCATAAGCATATTCCCTTAGAGGTATCTTCAATTTTATTTTATAGATAAATGCAAATTAATAATACATCAAATTCTTTTTTCATATAAGTGGATGCCATTTAGTTGCAGTCCAAAAATATTAACTATTAAAATATATATCTTTAATTTTAAAAATATAATGGTTATATACCATCATAAGCTCTCTCTAACTTTCTTCCTTCGTGAATAAGTAAAGTCATGACAAGCAATTAGTATTAAAAATAACTTAAAATTTATTTAGATTAGCTATCAATCTTAATTATTAATTAAGAGTTATGTAAAATAATTATTGATCAATAGCTATTTAGAAATGTTGCAATAATCAATCTAAACAAAGCATTAATGAAGAAAATATTATTAATTTTTTTAATTATATATATATATATATATATATATAGAGTAACTAAAGATCTTTTTAATGTAGAGCTAGCATGAACGATCCTATATCATCGTCTCAGCAATCAATCCAAGCAAGGCATAAACGAAGATATTATCCAATTTTTTTAACCTTACGTAAAACCTTAAGACCTTTTACGCATAGAGCTGACATGGAAAGAGCTTTGTAAATTCTTTAAATATCTTAAAATACCAAAATGGTGGCAACCCAGTTTTGGGCTCAGACGGCTGGAGTTAAGATACTGTGTATATATTTTTTCTCCATATTCCATAGCATTGAAATTTGTGTTTATTTTATTCCTCGAATGAGAGTGTAACTGGAATACCAAGCAAGATCTATCACTTGTTTTTCTTGTCATCCAGCGATGAGACTATTATAGTATATCATTTATCTGAAGTATGTTTAATTGGGAATAAAAATATCTGAGCCTAGTTATAATGCATACAGGGGCAACGAGGAGCAACATTCGGTAATCTATATTGTTAAAGATAAATCCTAAACCACTGAAAATAACTGTTCAGAAAAGAAAAGGCCACAAAAACTTGTAGTTTATACATGACTTGCTTCTAAATAATAAATATAGGACATGCTTCGTGTCACATTAGTTTCTTATTATTATTTTTTTTTTTATAATTTCTGAACGTACTATCACGAAATCTGGTATAAAAAAATATTTAATTACATTATTTTTATTTTTAAAAATAATTTTTATTATTTATGAAAAAGATGAAAGTAATTTTTTTTTCACTCTCACATTTTTTAAGTAATATTTTGGTAATCAAAATAATTTTTTTAAAAATAACTCCTACTTAAAACATAAAAAATAGAAAATAACAGTAACTGTCAAATATATTGCTATACTGTCAGAAATAAAATATATATATATATATATATATATATATATATATATATATATATATATATATATATATATTTTCTATTACTTCAAAATAGCAAGGAGGAACTTTTAATTGGACAACCGTGATTTAATTTCTCAATCGGTCAATGCCGGTGGTTCACCGGAGGTGCCGGAATTTTTGAGACCATGCATCTATTCTTCTGCGGTGCGCCATCCGGCGGCGGGTCTCTCTCAACTTTCTTGCCTACTTTTTTCGTTCAAATTGGCCACCTGCTTTTCCCACCCAAGTGAAATCCATATTCAAAATTGATATTAGATCATATATGAACCTTTTTTCAGTGACCATCGACAAATGAAATCTTCTGAATAAAATGCAGTAGTTCAATGATCGCTTTCAAGTGCAATAATCGATTTTTCTTGCAGATGCGTTTCGTCACACGCCATCCATTCTGTGTGTCTCGTAATCGCAGCCTGCTTTGTTTTGTCAGGCAGGAATAAACGACAATGTCGATAAAAACAGCGCTCAAGGATGACCGAAGCTCCCAATGTGCAGTCTCTGCGGATCGCATCTCCTAAAGCGGTCACCTGATTCCACCGCCCATGGCAGTTTTCCGACGCTCCCATCTCGCTGCTCCGCGGGTGCAGCCTAACATCACCACCACATCCCTTTCCGTGAACAAATAAAACAAAATAAAATAAAATAAACGCAAGTTTCACCACAAAAAAACAGAAGCAAAAGACCGATCGCCCTCTTTTTATTCTCTCGGCTTAACCCGGCGCTCACCACGCCCCCCGGCCCTCAAAGAGAGAGAGAGAGAGAGAGAGAGTAGTTGCTGTGTCTGTGAGAGCGCTCGCGTGTGTTAGAGATGGCGGAGAAGAGCGCAAAGCCAATCAGATGCAAGGGTAACTCCGTTTGCTCTCCCTTTAGTGCTCTAAATCTCTTCTTTCGATCTATACGTTCTCTCTTTCTTATATTGGAACCAACAGCGGCGGTGAGCAGAGCCGCCGGCGAACCGCTCCAGATCGAGGAGGTGGAGGTGGCTCCACCCAAAGCCCACGAAGCCCGCATAAAAATCATCTGCACCTCCCTCTGCCACAGCGACCTCACCTTCTGGCGCATGAAGGTACACCCTCCCATCCCCCCACCGTCCGTTCCCCATCTCACGTCCCTCATCTCTCCCTAAATTCCTGCAGGATTTCCCCGGCGTCTACCCCCGAATCTTCGGCCACGAGGCAGTCGGGTACGCAGATTAAATTAGATTCTCGATCGCTTCTAATTAGTGCGATTATTCATATTTATTATTGACCGGTTGATGATGATCGAAGGGTGGTGGAGAGCGTGGGGGAGGGGGTGGAGGAGGTGGCGGTGGGGGACACGGTGGTACCGACGTTCCTCGCGCACTGCGAGGACTGCGTGGACTGCCGGTCGGAGAGGAGCAATCTTTGCTCTAAGCTGCCGTTCAATTTGATCCCCGGGATGCCGAGGGACCGGACCACCAGATTCACGGACGCCAAGGGGGAGCCTATACACAATTTCCTCTTCGTGTCCAGCTTCAGCGAGTACACCGTGGTGGACGTGGGCCACCTCGCCAAGGTGAACCCTGCCATCCCCGTCGAGAAGGCCTGCCTTCTTAGCTGCGGCGTCTCCACCGGTGCGCAATTGCGTGTTTTTTTTTTTTTCCTTTTTTCCTTTTTTTTCTCGCCTCGAGTCGTGCGATGACGCTTGATCTGGCAGCAGGGGTGGGAGCGGCGTGGAAGATTGCCCAAGTGGTGGAGGGGTCCACCGTGGCCATTTTTGGACTCGGAGCTGTTGGTCTGGCGGTACTATCCGAATCGTTTTATGTGATGTCTTGTTATTATTTTTTAATTTCTAAGATTAGACCCAATCAAAGCGTAGAACTTCCGAGATTCGTGCAGGAGAGGTCCGGTTGTCCGATAGGCCCAACGGCTGTGGTTGGGTAGTCTTCATCAACCCACCGTGCACGTACGGTCAGGGGCGCATTCAGCCACGACCGTTTCTCAAATATAAACGGGCGTGGTTGGATGGCCGCCTCTTTTCGGTTCAAGTAGGAATCGTAGTCGATTCGATGTCAAAGTCGTCGCGCTAAATGTTGCTAGCAACCATCTAGAAGTCTAATCGTAAGCGTAGCTGTCCCTGCTTTTATCTTTCGCATTTAAATAAAGTTATGGACTTTTCATGCAAGTCCAGTCTGATCGTGGTAGGCCACCAGTTGCTAGGACTTGATCGTGTCCGTTAGATGAGAAGCGAAGCGTGAGATGATTAATATTTTGTTTTACTCTATTTTAATAATATAATATACTATAATAATATTTTAAAGGGTGTTTTGATTAGTTTAATCAGTAAAAGTCACTGATAATTATATATCATTGATGTGAATATCAATCGTTTTCGTAATTCGTAATAATATGTGGTCCCCATGAATTTTGATAGCCTCGATTATTATTATTTCTAAAAAGATATCACCCCTGTTTAGCTAACGGAGCCTGATAATTATAAAATAAAAGTGAATCTTATGTAGGTTGTGTTTAAATAAAAAAAAAAAAAAAAATAGTGTCAGTTTGGTGGGCCGCGGGTGACATTACACCTATCTTGCTTATAGAAATGTTCTGAAACGTGGTCCTATTTGGAAGTTGTTCTTTTCTTTCGTGTGTTTTATCTAAAAGTTGCTTGCATAAATGACATTACTTGTTTGGATGCTCAAGAAAAGGATACTTGCACAACATAACCTTGCACTACTTGGGTAGATTAATTACTATATATACCATAATTACAGTGCATTGATCCTGCCATGCCAACGATAGCTATCGTTTTATTCAGGTGGCAGAAGGAGCCAGGCTTCGGGGAGCTGCCAAGATCATTGGTGTGGATTTGAATTCCGAAAAATTTGAGCTCGGTAATACTCCACACTTCAGAAAAAAGGTTTTAAGAAAATTCTTATGATATTTCTCATTTAGAAAGGTTAGAAAGATGGTTGATTAGCAGTCACATAAGTATGCTGCTGTTACTTGCTCACATTCATCTTCAAAAGGGTGTCATGTAATGCTCTGACTAAACGACACGCTTAATGCCAATTATTATCTTCCCTCAATATTAAAAAAAATAATAAATGGTATGTAGAAAATTCATCTTGGACCCGGTCTACTTGGTCATCAGTGATATCATCTTCCCACAATAATTAATAAATAATAATATAGCACATTGGGCAGATAACGGGTCAACTCAACTTCTGATCTAAGACGATCCTTATTTAATTAAATTTATCTTACTTCACAACCCTTTAAAGGTGTTTCAAACAGTCAATTTGAAGAGGGCCACCGTTTGGTTCCTATCCGAGCCAGAAAGGCTGGTTTCCAATGGGGATCGTCTAAGATTGATATGATTGTAATTAGAAGGGCTCAATGCGAGTGATGTGCAAGGTTATTCCATTTTGCCTGGCATAAACTTGCACCCTCTGGGGGGGAACCTGTCAGTGTGTCAGCCCTATATCGTTTACTCGCTGCATTCTTTAGCTACTCGCTTAAAAAATCCACTGCGTCGACGAAATCTCTGATGCTATTACTATGATTTTATTCTCTGCCATCATCGCAGTTGCCTTTACCGTCACAGCATTAACCGCCATTATCACAACCATCGTCTCTGTTTTCTTTCATCAGCTCTGCAGCCACCATTCTCTTTTCTTTGCCATCTCTATCCCATCCAAACGATTATCATCATATCTATATTTTTTTAAATTATTAATTATATAAAAATATAATTTATTTTTAAAAAAGTAAATAATTATTGTTATATTTTTTAAAATAAAAAAAAAATTGATGTCAAATGATATCTTAACATTTTTTTTTTTTCTAATTTTCTTTTTAGGTAAGAAGTTTGGGCTGACGGATTTCGTTAATCCGAAAGAGACCGGAGAGAGATCCGTTAGCGAGGTCATTCTCCAAAAAGCTTTTCGCCGTTCCCACATGGCACTGACTTGTCGATGAACAGTTTGAATGACGGTTGTTGTCATTTTGTGCTCTTTTATTTTCTTTATTATTTGGCAGGTTATCATAGAGATGACCAACGGGGGAGCCGACTACTGCTTCGAGTGCATCGGTTTAGCATCCTTGATGAATGACGCGTTCCAAAGCTCTCGAGAGGTTTTTCTATCTCTTACCTGGACTTTTTTTTTTTTTTTTTAAAAAATAGAATACAGCAATCAAAAAATGCATATAATACTATTATTTTTATTTTGCTAAAACTAAATATAAAAATAATTTACTTTTATTTTTAAAGATAAAGGTTCTAATTTTTCAAGCACAAGCCAGCCATCTCATTTGATGTTATTTTCACTGTGGTTGATTTGCACCTCCTCCACAGTTGGTGCCACACTACCACTATTGTTGTCATGACCCCCACCATTACTGGGCCCGTCACCACTAAAAGATTGATTTTTTTATTTTTTTCATTTATAAAAATTCAGACAACTAGCTATCACAATATGCTCATATTTTTATTTTTATAAAATACTTTTTTAAAATAAAAAGCTGAAAGTGTTTCCAATTGAATATTATTTCCCAAAAAAATGAGAAGCTGTTTCAACTGTTTTCTTTTAAACATCACTAATGGGTATAAAAAAAATTCTTATAAAATAGTTTAAAAAATCTTGTGTTGAGAGATAGGTTCTTAATTCTGGTCCTGTACAAAAAGGCTAGAGCCCTTCAAGTATGTTAAGAAGTTATCAAGTTAGATTCATCATTAGAATATTTAGGATGAGAAAATTGCAGTATAAAATGAAAAACTGGAAAAGCAAATAATTCTCCAATTATTCTGATTGTTTTTACCATACACGAATGAAATATCAATCAAATCCTCCTAACTCTTAACAAATTTTTGCTATAGGTTGCAAACCATACTAATAATAAAGAACCAAGATAATCATAGCAAGTTGCATGATAATATTTGCCTCCAGCTAGGATTGATCCAATGACCTCCCTTTGGAGAGTTATGAGTATGAACCAAGATGGCAGCTATCAGCATGAAAAAATTATTTTTAAAATTCAAAATCCTGATTTTAAATAATTTTGATTAGTTGATTTTTCAAAGAAAAGTTCCAAAAATCCTTAATAATTTTTTAAATTGAAAACTATCAAATTGTTAGAATCCTTAATTTACTCTCATTCTTCTTTTTTTTCCTTGTTGAATGCAGGGGTGGGGAAAGACTATTATATTAGGAGTGGAAATGCACGGCTCACCATTATGCGTCAGCTCTGCCGAGATTTTACGTGGTAAATGCATCATGGGATCACTATTTGGAGGGATAAAAGCAAAGAATGACATCCCAATTCTTGTAAAGCAATATCTTAACAAGGTGAGTTTTTTCCTTGGAAACTTTTATAACCTTGCAGTCTAGAGATAGATCTCTAGCAAGCTCACTGGAAGGGCTTAGTCTGAACAGCATATTTTTCCTACATGCCTGTTATGATAACTTTGCAGGGCAACAGAATGTAAAGATTCTTAAATATAATATATACTTGTCCCTCATCATTGGTCCAAGAATTACAAAAATATTAATAAATCCCTAAAAATTGCCTCTCTGTCCTACCAATTAATAAGATGTCTTGGTTGCATATAAGAGAGGAGTAATGCTGTTTTTTGTTTATCCATATTAATGTTGGCACAATTGATGCACTTGATAGAAAATATGAATTAATAATTATATAATTTCCATTTCATTTAAGCCTTTGTTATTCTTTATGTGGGTCAAGAAATGCACTTTAAATTTTGGGAACCATGCTCCTCTTGTTTCTCACCCTTAAAATAAAATAATATTTGATTAAGTTTCTTCAAATAAAACAACAGTATTTGAGTAATTATATATGCAGAGAGAGTGGTGAATGTGCAAAGAAAATATATATTCCATAGGCTTTTTCACATGCTTCCTTTTTAGTTTCTCTCTCTCTCTTTTTTTGTTTTTTTAGCAGTTTGTCTATGAATGCAAACAAGATAGAAGAAACCATCACGTACTTCTTGATGGAAAAACATCAAGATGAGTTGCACAATTCTTTGCAATGTGCTTTGAAAATGAATAGTTATACAATGCTGAAGCCAGTTAGACAACGCATTCTTATTTCTGATTTTTTTTTTAATTTTTTATTTGCAAGTGCAAAGATAACTTGCAACCATTCTTTGGTAGGCCCGAACCTTAAAATCAATGATAGGATGGTTGTCTATCAAGGTCCTAAGCTTCTGCTTGTGGCTAGATCATTATTGAAATTTAGCTAAGACCAATACTTTGCTTAACTTTTTATTACTAAAAATCTGATATATTTATTAAATCATTTAATGAGATCACCACCTTGTTTGCACTGCAAAGGCTCAGTAGGTGATTGACTTGTTGATTTGTCCATATGTTTGTGCAGGAGCTTCAATTGGATGGCTTTATAACACATGAGGTTGGTTTTGAAGAAATAAATAAAGCTTTCGATTTACTCATTGAAGGCAAGAGTCTTAGATGCACCATTTGGATGGATAGATAAGAAGAGGAAAAGTATATGAGATTACGTTCTTAGGTGTGTGTTGGGAAAATTTTATGATTACATGTCTTATGAAGGCATGACTTATAAAGGATATTTTGCATGTTATGGCTGCTGAAATCTAAATTCTCTCTCAGAAAATAAATTTTCTCTTCAATTATGATCTTACAGGTTCAAATTAAATAGATAGTTAGGTATTTTTATTAAAAATGTGTGCGAACTACTATAATAAATGAGAAAATAACTAAAGAAAATGATTATTATTGAAGTGGTATGAGATCTCATGTGACCCTAATTTTAACTCTAATATAGCTCGTTATGTTTCCTCCATCCATCTTTACCCTTAATATAATCTATTTTGCTATTAGTGTTAACTCAAATGTTAACTAAACTTATTTAGATGTTCTTTTGATAATGCCACACGTTATTCCATCATCTTGTTATGAAATATCTTGCTATGCATGCATACTATGAAGCGTTCCTTTTTCTTGAGCAACATATTAGGATTTAGTTATCATGCTTTTTACCATAAGTAGAAAAATATTTTTGGGACTGTTCCATTTGATTTTGATGGTTCGGATCATAAGATTTTTACTGATCATGTATATTGTTGGTGTCCTAATAATCCCAAAACTTTTGGGGCATTTGCTATATGGTTTGAAACGGGTTTTAAAATTCCATCCGGAGCTTTGAAGCCTTGATCTCCTCTTTCTCTTTCGGTCGCTAGCCAAGACTCTCTCCTCTTTCTTCTTCAGCTCATCTTTCTCCTTCGATCCCTTGTCTTTCTTCTTCAATTGCTGGCTGAAGTCGGATAGAGCCATTTATAGCCCAATTAAATTCAATTGTTGTGTAATCTTTATCGTCCAGTTTCTAGGCTGAAATTAGAAAAAACATAACATAATACTGTTGTAACCACCTAACATATTAATACTAAACATTTATGTTCTTGCATGTTAGTCTTACGACATAACTAATGAAGTCATTGAGATTGTATCTAGATAACATTTGACTTTGTTCGAACAATATTTTTTTTTAAAAATAGATTATTAGAATCTAATCTTGCAAATTAAACAAATAAAATTGATTATGCTTCGATGATCCAATTTCTCAATCCAATTCAAGTGCAACAAGTTCAAGTGATGCCAAGCCCCAACTTGCTTTCAGTTGTTTACATTCTAGATTCAGTTACAAGAACCATGTATGAACCATAACCAAAGCAAACTACCTTCAAACGCTAGAATTAGAATTAGAGCCTAATTAACGGCGTTTAGGAGCGGTGGATAAGGACCATAGGTCATTCTTTAAGGAGACTTTCCCTCCGAAATCCGGATGAACAGAGCCCAACCAACCATAGCTTCCAGTCTCCCGCTATATTTAGTGGCCCTCTCGTCGGAACAACAACGGAAGGCCTCCCACAGCGGAAGACCCGGTTCTTCTTCTTCTTTGTCATTGTTATGGCCATCGTCATCAACGGAAGCGATTTTATCCGTCCCTGGTACCCAAAGTTCCCTCCTTTCCTATTATTTTAGATCAAGTAGTCGCGCTTTTCTCTTCCTTCTGCACTTGATCTTATGGCATCACCGTTGAAATCATAAAGGTGGACTCCTTTTTGAATGAATTCTTCCGTTTCGGGTCCATTCCTAGTCTTCTAAATGGAATCCTATTAGCCTTTTGCTCTTTTATTTGGTAGCAACAATCGAGTTTGATTCAAGGTACTCTCCGTGGGAAAGAATTGTGAGAGCTTCAGAGATGCAACACCAATTCATTCAGCTCCAGCAAGAGTTAAAGAAAGCGAAGGAGGAGAAATCCAGGGCTCTCCAGGAGCTCGAAGAGTTGAGATGGAGGATGCTGTCCGGCAAAAATGGCATCGCGAATTCGGTGCGTTCTAAGGCTAGGATGGAAATGTTGGAGGCCGAATTGGAGAAAGCAAGGGAATCAGAAAGAAAAATGCTGGAATCCCTCGCCTCTCAAACGAAACAGCTCGAGCAAACCAAGATATCGCTCGAAGAAGCCAAGCTAGAGATAAGGTCCCTCCATAAGAGCAGCAAAATTTTGGAGAGTTCTGCCAGCCCAGGTCCCAAGACTCTGGGGAAGAGCATCACATTGGATGCGGTTCGCGGTCACGAGGACATTGGGGTGCTGAGGACTGAGCTCCGGCTGGCATTGGAAGCAGAAGGAAAGAGCAAGAAGGCCATGGACGATTTAGCTTTGGCCCTCAAAGAGGTATCAACGAAGTCCAATAAGGCGAGAGAGAAGCTCTCGAAAGCCCGATCAGAGCTAGAGAGCGCGAGGGCCGAGAATGAGCACCTGAAGACTGCGTTAAAGCGCACAGAGGACAAGCTTCGGGTGGCATTAAAAGAGTCTAGGAGGCTGAAATTTGAGGCAGAGGAAACATTTGGTGCTTGGAGCGAAAAGGAGAATGGGTTCATAAAGTGCATGAAGACTTCTGAAGAAGAGATAACTACTTTGAAGCAAGAGAATAGTAGATTGGTTGATTCACAATGGGCGGCAAGAGGAGAGATTTCTAGGCTGCGGGATATATTAAAACAAGCGATAAACGAGGCTAATGTGGTGAAAGAAGCCCTGGAGATTGCTAGGACTGAGAATTCTCAGCTCAAGGATGCACTCTCAGAGAAGGATAAGGCATTGCAAAGCATGAAGCAAGAATTCCAATGCCTTAAGGTTAGCGAAGCTGCTGCTATTGATAGTGTTAGGGAGCTGCAGAGCTTGCTTGTCGCTACATCTGCGGATTTATGCAGAAATACGAGCCCATTCAGGAATGAATCACGATTATCCACAAAAGCACCTGTGAATGAGGTCAGGACAAGCAAACCAAAGGCAAAATTCCCATCAGATCAATGGAAAGTTGAAGACTTGAACAGCCAAGCCAAACGCAGACTTTCATGGGGAGATTTTGGAAGGTTTGAGGGTTCTATATTTGATACACTCGAGTCGTCGGAGCAAAACAAGGATCAAATCGTTGCATTGATCGACGAAAGTTATGAAAAATCAGTGAAGTTTGATGAATCTGATCGCATAAATGCAAGACAAATAGAGGAGCCAGAGGAATCACCGATGAGGCACAGAAAGAAGAGGCAAATTCTCCGGAGATTTGGAGATCTGCTGCAAAGGAGAAGCTTTCACAAGTAGTGCTTGTCCTGCCTATTTACTTCATTATCTTGTCCTATCAATTCATCTAAATTTCTCCAATGTCGTTCTTTCTTGTTTTGAATGGCAAACGAGAAAAGTAAGGGTATGGAAACTTGCACTTGTTTTACCTGCAAGGATTTTATGATTATAAGCAAACGAATGTCTTGCTGGTGATATGCTTTTTGCTATTAAACTATTTTGTAATTTATTTTTGGCTTATGAAATAAGCCAGGTCTCTTTTTTGTTACTCTTCCGAAGTTGTTTGTATGGTTATTTCCTCTAGTAATACAGAAGCCTGCAGCTTTATATTTTTGTAGAATTCCTATTGTTTTGAAGGTACATTCAAAACTTCGTGCATGAAAATCTAATCGTGCTAATAAAATGACTCAACAACAGTCCTGCTTAAACTTGAAAACATGCTAAGTATTTCATTGGGATTCGAAGTATAATGTCAAACAGTGAAATGATGAGTCACATGGAATCAACATGCACTTCAGGAATTTGACCAAAGTGATGCAATTTAGTAGCCTCAAAAATAAAATTGATCTAGAGAAAAGCAATAATTCTTCACTACCTCTATGGAACTGGTACAAGGTTTTTGGGAGAAACCTTCGACTCTTGTGAGGTTTAGTTATAATAAGAAAAGTATTCAAATCAAATTAAATCTGTGGTGTGTAATAAAGAAATGATTTAAATCAAATTAAGCTAAATCAGTAGTGTATAATGCAGAGGGAATTCAAATTCTCCTCTAAATGTGTAATTATTATTCTTTTCTGATTATTATAATTTTTTGGCTTATCTGTATACATAATTTATATAAATAAATAATGATACAACACTCCTAATAATTGAGAAAATGTGAGTAATTCAAACATTTTTAAGTTGTACCAATGTCAAATTCATTTCTAAGAAAAAGAATGGAAATGAAGATAGGGGACTGTCTCACTATCTGTCTCAATGGTTCCTATAAGATTATCAAAAAATTACTCTCTAATTAGCTGCGACCTGTTTTAGAAGAGATGGATAAGCGAGGTTCAGAGTGCTTTCATTTCTGATCGCTATATCTTATATTTTATTGTGTATTCTGAGGAACCTTTGATTGATGTGCGAAGATAGGGCGCAAAAAGGAGTTGCCATAAAATGGGATTTTGAGAAGGCATATGAAATTGTTTGAGAATTTTTGAGCTTGTGATGTTTGGAGATAGGTGGAATGGATTGTAAGAGAAGGGTAGGATTGTTGATGTATTTACTAGAATGTTGTTGAGGGTTAAAGAAGCTGAACTGAAAGATGTGTAATGGTTGGCCCATTTCTCCTTCTAAAGAGTCGTCAGTTCCTATGGGTAAATGTAACAGTGAAGGTCAGTACGTATCCTCTATTTTTCACTATAAATTAGATAATTTAAAGAATGCTTTACCCTTTCTCTTCTTGATAATTGAGAAAAAACTATCCCAAATAGAAAGAAATTATCCAAGTTTTTTGAACTTGTATATATATTCAAGTTTTAACTAACATGGGACTAATGTACATTAGCGTAAGCTATCATAATTCTCATTATTATAGTGACTTTGGTAGGTTAAAAATACTAATTAAATTTAATAAAAAACACCGTGAACCCAACTGCAGATGTCTGCCAGCCCATACGAAACATTGATCAAGATTCATTTTAATATTATTTATAATAATTTAAAATTTTATCCGAAAAAACTAGTATGAAAGATGTTATTTGAGCCTCTTGGCGTGTGCTTGGACCGGTTAAAATTAAAAACAAATCTATTTAAATAAACCAAACCAGATGGTTAAATTTCTTTATTAGTTAATTAAATTTACCATTTCCATCCTCCTTTCACCAATCAAATCCTTCTTCTAAAAGAAAATTTTAGATGCCATCCTCTAACCAATTAGTTTGGCAATGATCACACTCGAATCAAGAGGGTTTTGAGGTTTAATTCTCTAAATATAGTCTAGAAACCGGATCCAAATACTCTCCCCATTCTTCTTCTTCTTCTTCTTTTCCCTCTCCACCTCTCCTCTTCTCTTTCTCTTATTCTTGGAGCTAGCCGGACCTCGCCGGAGCTGGGATTGGCGCCAGCAGCAAGGTAACTGGCCGGATTTTAACTACGTATAAGTTCTCTGTTTAATTTTTAAATCCTCTGTTCTATCTTAATGTGAAGCAAATTGGCTGGTAGGGGCGTTAATCAAAGCAATTGGAGGGAGGAGAAGCCTAGCCGAAGTTTGGAGTCTTGCTTAGCGTCGTCGATCGTCGTCGTTGTGGACCGAACGGCCATCAGGTAAGCCAAACGAGATCCTCTGTTTAGTTTTTACTTTTCTGAGGGTAGTTAGGAAATCTTGAGCTTTTGAGCTCTAATCAGAACCAATGTTCGACGACAAATGTTTGCTGGAGTGCGGGATGGGTTGGGATAAGGTCTCAGGGGTACGGTACGGCACCAATGATTGGCGGTGAGGGCAGTGGATCGGCGAACAGATGCTATTCTGAGTTTCCATTGCAACGACGTTCGGCAGCAGCTTCTTTCATGGCAGTAGTCGCCGGAGAAGATGCGGCGCAGCTCAGCGATCGGTGATCAAAGATCATCAAGAGCAGTCGGACATGGAGATCGGGGGGAGGGGTTCTCACTGGAGGAAGAAGACAAGGGTCTTCTTAAAGTCAAGGTGAACAGGCTATTGGTAAGTCGCAGACTGAAACCATTCAACCCAAAGCCCATATTCCGAATTGGGTTGGTCTAATAAGTTTAATCAAGTCAGATGGCTGGGTTAAGCCTATTGCGGAGCAGCGAATTGGATTTGAACTCAATTATAAACCATTTAATCCTGGATCTAAACAAGTTAGCTTATGAATGGGTTAAAATATTGGTATGGGCTTACCCACTTGTATTTTGACTAACCCAAACCCATTTGTTCTAATCTATTGAATCTTGGCCCATTTAGGTTGAACCTGATAGCATTAGATGGGCTCGGCTTGAGCCCTGGACCTGAATCAGGTAGGTCTAGAATGGAGAAATATTGGTGTTAAATGTAATCAGCCCAATTAGTCAATTATTTGCCGGGCCCATTGCTCATTTTTTTTAAAAAAACAATGAACCAGATTATTAGATGGGCCTAGATTCTTTGGACCAGAACCCAGAATTTGGCCCAAGTAATGAATTAGTTACTGAAATTAATTTTTATTATTAATCAGAATGTTAATTATGCTAGATTAAAAATGGGTTTAAGCAGATTAGTGATGGTTAACCCAATTAAACTCTAGTTAAGGCTGCTAGTAACCTAATTAATTCTCTAATGATCCAATTAAGTTAAGGTAAGCCCAATTGCTTATTAGAAACATTGGTTAACTAGTGGGTAGTACCATTTGAATAATGATTGAAGTATAATTTAAGGTGATTAAGCATAGGTTAACCATTATTGGAATGAAAGGGTAATTTGGTAATTTGGTAATTGGTTTTTTTGAGTAAGTTAATTATATAAGTTTTCAAATGACCTAATTAAGCCATAAATAATCTATTAAGTCTAGTTAGGAAGGGTAAAATGATAATTTTTTAAAAATAAGCTAGAAGGGCATAATGGTAATTTTAAAAATTAAAATTCAAGTGAATTAATTAATTGCTTATGCTTAATTATAGATGATTAGTGAATGATCTGATTGATTAAGGAGACTAATTTAGATTAGCAATTTGAGGTATAAGTTTTACATCTATTATTATACAGTATGTTTCATATCTTGCATATCTACATACATCGTGGATTTATTGTTGGATTTCTCAGTATGTTTTAATTATGTATGATGGTTTATTTATGGAATTGTTATATATGTTGTGATATATTATTTTAGTTATGGAACGGCTTGGGCTTTGATTTGAGATATATGAATTTAATATGAAATGTTATTATGATTATGGTGTGGTTATGGCTTTATTGGATATGTAATATGATGATATGGGCATGTGAATTAGTTATTGGATGAGGCAATGGTAGCATTAGGGAAGGGTAGTTTGTATGAGAGGCTAATGTGGAATTAGTTATGATATATGAATATGACATGGTTAGGCTTTTAACACCATATATTGTTGTTTATTATTGATATATGGTACTAGTTCTGATAGTATTGGTGTAATTTCTTATTGGCCTAAACTGGCGACATCGAGGAAAGGCTAAGAGCCGTGAGAGGCTAGTGTAGAACTAGTTATGATCTGTGGATATGATGTGACTGAGTTTAATACACTGGACACTATTATGAGAACTAATTTATGCGTGTATATATCGGCAGGTTAGATTGTTAGACATGAACTACTAGCATGAGATTTGTTAGTATATATCTTCAATATGCTGATGTGTATAATGATGAGAGTGACTTAATTTAATGTCATGGATGGTTGAAATTGTGAATCTGATGTTTACTATTAATATGTGGTACTAGTTCGGATATTATTAGTATTTTCTTATTAGCCTAAATTGACGGCACCAGAAAAGGATTAAGGGTTGTGAGAGGCTAATGTAGAACTAGCCATGGTTTGTGGATATGATGTGACTGAGTTTAATATGCTGGGCACTAATATGAGAACCAATTTGTGCGTTCGTATATCATTAGGTTATGTTATTAGGCACGGACTAATAGCATGAGATTTGCCGGTATGTGTTTTCAATATGCGGATAATTGTGATGTGGATATGGTTATGTTGATATTTGGTAATTTTGGTATTAGGTATAGTTTATATTGGCATTTAGTTATGGTTGGTTTTATGATTTTGCAGTCGGTTTTGTAGAAATGTTATGTTATTTTCTATAAAATTTATTTTTATATATAATTTGTTCTGAATTTTTTTGGTATATTCATGATGGTATGTATATAATTTCTACTAGACTTTTAACTCATTATCTCCTACTTCTTACCATGTTTTAGAGGATGATGATGATGCTTACATATTGAATCCAGATTTGGGCATGGGGCACTACTAGAAGTGAGATTAATGTTTAGTTTTTGTATCATATGATATTAATGTAGATATCTCGATATGTACTTACCATGTTTCAGAGGATGATGACGATGCTTGCCTGCTAAATCCAGATTTGAGCATAGGGCACCATCAAAAGTGAGATTAGTGTTTAGTTTGTATATCATATGATATGAATGTAAATATCTTGATATATACTTAGACGATGATATTTAGATTTTTATGTACTAATACGCTAACTTTGCAGGGCATGGACATGGAATTGCAAGGTAAGCGGATTTGAAGGTTGCTTCTCCCGAAATCTATGCCATGGAAGAAGCCAATTCTTGGAAATTATTGCAGGGCAGTCGGGGGTTCCTTGGCAGCTTAGACCAAGGAGACTTGCCCGGCTCTTTGCTTTCTGGAGGATTGTTTTGAAAGCGGAGCAAGCCTCCAAATGTGGCCGTATACGAGATCCGATAACTGTCCTTTCGGAATGATCTATGGTTGGGGGACATTTCTCCTGCACACACGTTCCCGGACCCGTATGAAATTGCTAGTAAAAGGAGAGAGCGCTCGGTTCTCTTCAGTCGCCAAGCTGCATTGAGCCCGGGTCCTTCTAACGATTATTATTTATTTAAATTACTTTTCTCAAGTTGAGCTTTCCGACAGGGGATGTAGCTCAGATGGTAGAGCGCTCGCTTAGCATGCGAGAGGTACGGGGATCGATACCCCGCATCTCCAAACTGGGTTGCCTTTTTAGACAGATTAATTAGCTGGAATGGATCAATTTAAAATAAAATAATTTATTTTTATTTGTATAGATTGAATTTATTTGTAATATAAAAACATGACGATGATTGAATTAGCTAACAGTTCTCTTTCTTGCTCTCTCTTAGTTATTTTTGGTATTACATAAACGAAATAAAATGAAATATACTTTTGATCCTCAAAGACCAAAAAGTATATTTCATAACTATCCGACCTTACCGTTAACTTACAAACAATGCCAAGAATCTCCAGGTACCATGCAAATCACTCTTTGACTAGGTGGTGTGGACATCGTTAAGGCCTACTAGCAGAGACACCACCTTCCAAGTCATTGGGAGCCTTGAGAAGGGAAAGGAGGTGCCTTGACTTGGTCTCATCTCGCACCTAATTTACAAATGTCGTCTTGCCTAGCAGTATCTTTGCTAACAATGCCCTTAATTTTGATATTAAGTTTAAATAATTTCTAGAACCCATTTGGTATGGCTCTTGAGGACCTAATAGCTTGTTATAGGTTGCTGTTCTCTGACAGCCATTGTTTTGGAGGGCCAGCAACCATGAACGGCCTCCAATAGCTGTATCAGATACAATCTTAGCTACGGTCTCATATTCTATATAAATGTATTAATTTAATTTATTAGTAATATTTCTGAATGATTGCACTGGAGATTTAGATTTTTACTTCGCAGCGGCCGTGGATTAGCTCACAGCCGGCCGTCGAGTCAAGGCTCAATCCAAATGCAAAAGAGAGTTGATCTAAACGGTTCGAACCGAAGGAAGGGTTGTTGGCAGACAGAAGCTCAACCAATAGGTCTGGCGTAAGCGATGAGGTGCCTCTCTCATCACCTCAACCTCTTTTTCGTCGCCAAACCCCCGCATTCTTCTCTTCCTCGGAAATAAAATCGCCGCCTTGTTGGAGCCTCTGAGAGAGAAAGTCGCTGGCCATGGCGGAAACCGTCCCGGAAAAAAACCCCAGCCTTGCTGAGGTAATCGCCACTCTTCCTCTTCTCTCCGTATTTTCTCTCAATGGATCCAGTCTCCTTAGATGATAAAGACGACTCTCTATTTGATCTTCTTCGGTTTTCACTTGTGATGGATCCGCGTCGTTTCTTGCAGATCTGATGATTGAATATATGAATTTTGGTTCATTTCTTGTTATGCTAGATCTCACCGAAAAGATCAGGAGATTCGGGGAAAGATTCGTACGAAATTAATCGTTTTATCTTTATAGGATCGATTAATGAGTTTTTTTTGTCGATCCGGTCTTCAAGTAGAAACTTTAATTTTAAACCTGAGCGGAAGAAAGAATTTATGAATAGATTTATGCTGCTGTAATTGACTGACGGTCGAGGACAAGACGATCTAATCAATCGAAGGAAGTTTAGGTTTCGCAATAGGTTGATTTTGATGGTTATCTGGTTATGGGAATTGAAATGTAGTTTTATGTGAGTAATTTTTGGATATCAGTTTCTTGCTGTTCTCTGTGAACTTATTGGCGCAAGTAAAGTAATATAGACATAAATGAAGAAAAGGAAAAGCTCTTGGAATGGAGAAAAGTCGAATGCCTGAGAAAAGGTGGATTTTTTTTTTTTTCTTTTTCTTTTAAGGAATTTATTTTTCTGTTTCTCAAATCACTTAAATTGATGTAGGACGAATCTAGTCTTTTAAAAAATTACCATCTTTTATTTTCTCAATGAATCCTGGTTAGCCTGTTGGGCTTAACCTTTTCCTGAAAAGATTTTTTTATTTTTTTGTGTGTGTGTGTGTGTCATCCTTCTTTCTTCTCCTATATTTCCTTCTTTTATATAGTTATCTTCATCGTTGAAGAGTTTTGTTTATCATGTCTTGTAAGCCTTACTGGAATTTTTGTTTTCATGTCCTAACTATCGCGGTTATATTGGATCGAGTCCTATAGAGATGTTTCCGGTTATTTTCATTTTAACATGCTTTTTCCACTCAATTTAGCATTCTGAGTGCAAGATTACTGCCTTATCTCTGACAGTGCTCTTTGGATATATCTAAATATCTATATAGTTATATTAGAAGATGAATTTTTCCATTCACATATCATACCATGCTACCCTATAATTACTTAAGCCTGTTGTCTCACATATGCACCCCATTTCTTGATTATCTATTCTGTAAATCAAGGTTTGAAATATCAATAATAATGGTCAATGCCAGTTGGATTCTATTGTATGATGTAATATAGTGCTGCCAAACAATGACATGGTGACATAAAGTATGCACATACCATTGCTTCCCTATGATAAAAGATGGTCTATGATCACTTATGCCTGTTATATCACATAGGCATGCTATTTCTTGATTATCTATTCTGTAAATCAAGGTTCAAAGTATCATTAATAATGGTCAATCCCAGTTGGATTCTACTTTCTATAGTGGTATGGTGCTGCCAAATGATGGCACCGTGACAAGAAGTATATGCAAGACTTGTCTGGAAATTCTAAAAGCAACATTTAATGTGATCTTAGGAAAAAAATCCATTTTCTTTTCTTATCTATGCACTATGCTATTATGGGGTAGCTTCATGGTGATGATGGACATTTTATACGTTTAAACTGCATATAAAGACAAGTGTAGTAGCATTGACATAAAATATCAATATTTTTTTAGATCATAAGCCAGCAATCTAATGCACGATTTCATATCGAATAAAACAAAAGAAATTTTGCTATTTGTTCTTGAGGCGCTAGGACCCCGTATTGCCTAGAATCTTAGGCGCCAAAAGGGCAATAGCCTGAAGAAAGCAACATGCTAATTTAAGATTAGTTCATTGGTTGCATTAGAAATAAACACTTTGTATCTAAAAACTTGAACTCCAACATCATAAAACGTATCATTCAAGTTTCAAGATTCTAGATTGTAATAATGTCAAACACTAACATGCTCAATATCATTCAAAACAACACATCACAGCACCACTTTTCTTAACATGTTTTTAAGTAAAAGGTAGCAAAAAATGAACCATTGAACATCCTAAAGTAGCTCCAAACTTTATAGATGGCAGCAGAATACCACTTGTAAATCATTGCACTCATGTCTATGTGGACTGTTTACTGGAATATTGATCAATTACATGTCTGTTGCTGCTAATAATTAGCAGGCCGAAAGGTGATCTAGTCACAATGTCCACCATTAATGTTAAAGGATTAAAATTTACAGAATTTATACCCATATCTTTATTAGGATGGCAAAATTGTATTTTTAATCCTAGAATGATTTATCCTTAAGCCGCATCAAGTGGCTCCATGGTTAATGATTTCAGAGATTGTTGTCTCTCAAAACTTTGAAGAGGATGAATGATCCCATAAGTCATGTTCAGTTGGGTTCATGTTAGCCTTTTATTCTAACTCCAGTTACGTGCAGCAATGGTCACTTCAGGACAAGGAGGACAAGTCAGATCAGACTGAGGTTCCCACTGAAAAAACAACAGGGGATGAGAAGCCTGCTGATGCCACTTCTGCAGAACTTGTGGCAGAGAAGACTGATGAGACCCCTGTTGCAGATGAAACTAATCCTGTTGCAGAGGAAAACAGTGAAACCCCTGAGCAAGAAGAGACAGGATCACAAGAAGCTTCTGAAGAGAAACCAGTGATAAAGGTTTGATTTCTCCATGGGTAAAAAATGAAAATTAAGGGTTCAAATATTCTTAATGTGTACAGGAATTTCAAGATCTTTTTTGTAAATTCTAATTCATAAGTATAGCAACAAACTCTAATTTATAAGAAAAATCAAATCATTTTGGTAAATTCTAATTTACAAGTGTGGTCGCTTTACAGCTTGAGACAGCTCCAGCAGATTTCCGTTTTCCAACAACAAATCAAACAAGGCACTGCTTTACTCGCTATATTGAATATCACAAGTATGACCAGAGTACCTCAATCAGAGCATTAGTGTTCTTGTAGTATGATTAATGGACATCACTGATGACTCATGATAATATGTGGATTCAGGTGCATAGCTGCAAGAGGGGAGGAAGCTCCTGAGTGTGAGAAATTTGCAAAATATTATCGCTCACTTTGCCCAACTGAATGGGTATGCATTTTTTTTCCATTCTATGTCAATACCATTCTAATGCAAAATGCAATGTTTGATTGATATTTGTTAGCTTACCAAGATCTGATATATTAAAATAAGTGTAAAATTATTTAGTTTTTATATGAATCTGCCCCAATATTTCTATGTTCCATTAAGGAAAAAGCCAGTGAAATTAAGTTGGTCCAAGTGATATTCTTAGCTTGTAATATTACTTTAAAGCTTTGTTAAAAGGTAATCTCATCTCCATACATTATCATAGTTGTAGATTGAGGCTTAATCTTTCGGCTGCTCATAGGTGCTTATGTTGGTAATTGTGAATTGCACATTCATAGACATTCTTGTACTCTGTGTATATGAGTTTTCTACTAGATCTTGTAGCAAAGTAAACAAAATTTATCATCTTGGATGTCAATGTACCTTTCTTTGCAAGGTTGGTGCTTATTAAGTTGATGTTCTCTAATTCTTCTACTCCCAGTGTTTCTGCAAGGCACTTATCAAGTTGATGTTCTCTAATCCTTCTACTCCCAGTGTTTGTGCAAGTACCTATAATTAAGGTTCACCATACCAAGAATTGGTATCATTTCAGTATTAGACCGGTATGGTTTAGTGTGGGGTATACTATATCGAACTGGTAGGTTAGGTAAAAAATCATGAGGCTTCAATCCATGAGCTGCCCCATACGGAGCTAAACCGAGCGGTTCGGCAAGGTATGGAGTGGTTCAGCACGGTTTAGGATTTGTATGGGATGGTTCGGAGTGGCACAGGATGGTTCAGAGTAGTACAGGGTGGTTTGGCCGCTATTCTAAACCATTTGGTTTGGTATAGTTTAACCATCCTTGTTTGCAACATGTTATCTAATTTATTTTGACATATCCAATAGTTTGGGTCTTGCCTTGTGCATCATATTTAAAGATTTGACAAAGAGGTTTGTGATAGACTTTCTAAGCAAAAGTTTGCCAAGAAATGTCAGGTGGCTATTGGCACACACTATCATTTCTGGGCTTGATGGTTGCCCAAACCTAGATGAAGCCTGAATCTTAAGTGATAGTGTGTTAGGTGGGTCTTTGGTGGTGTTCTATTCAGCTTTACTAGCTGTTTGAAAATTTGCCACACCCAAGTTAAATTTAGGCAGGGATCAGGTGCACATATTTCGTGGGCTTCATCGGGCTCTAATCCAATACAAGGCAAATTTATTGAGATGATTTTAGGAGTAAACTCGTCAAGTTGATATCAAGTGGTATTATGTGTTTAGTTGATATCAAGGATTTTGGTATTGATAATTTTGGAAATGCATAATTGGACTCACTGCTTCAAAAAATGGTCTAGTTGGTTACATGCGTATGCAGTCTCTTGGTGACTCCACAAAAGGTCTAGGCTGCCCCTATATGTATATATGTTGCATGGTGGACTGGTTGGCATGAGCCTAAGCTTTAGGATATTTGGCCGTCTAGGTCCTCTGTACTTCACCCATTACATTTTTTTTTCTTTTTCCTATTTTACTGAATTATTTTTACTTCTTTTAATTTTTTTATTTTTATTATAAATAAAGTTATTTTTGAGCCACCTGTATGCCTACTTAAGTGGCTGCATGGTGCTTATGTGATACCTTGATTGCCTCCAAACATTTGCTGCTTTTTGAAACTATGGCAGAACCTTCCTCAAGTTTGGCAAGAAAGACTATTTTGGTTAAAGTGCCATTGACATTCTTCTGAGAGGGCCAAAAAGTGCTTTTAGTAGGACCTAAAATTGCTTTTAAGCGATTTTGAGGTATTTGAAAAAAATTTTGAAAAACCTTTTTGGTTCCTTCAAAAACCAAAAAAGAAGGCTATTAGGAAAGCTTCAACTTGAAATTTTTGAATAAAAGCTCTTCTTAAGAAGCATTATAAAGCTATTTTCACGGACTTGGAGGTCACTAGCTTGAAACACAAAAATAGTCACATTTAACATTTTAATGTTTAATATTATCATATCATTATAATATAATATTATTATATTATGTTAAGATATGACTATTGTCATATTATTATAATAATATCATAATAATACAACCTTATTATAACTAAAGCTTGATTGATATAATATATTATAATATGTGATAATATTAGAATATTATATTATTACAATGTATTGTAATATAATATTATAATTATTTTATTTTATATTATAATAAATGCGGTATGAAAATATTACTATAATATTATTATAATAAAATAGTATAATAATATATTATTAATCTTATAACTGTAACATAACTAATATAATGTAATACAATATAATATAAGATAATATAATAATATCACTATAATATCATATATTGTATTATTATTATGTACAAAATATAATAATATAACTATTTAATGTTATAAAATTATATAATGTAGTATAATATAATATAATATAAAAATATTATATTTACATTATAATAATCTAATACTATATAATTTATAATATGAAATTATAATATTATAAAAATAATTATATTTTATACAACATAAAAAAATTATTTATTACATTATTTAGAATAAAATATCAAAATAAATAACTTATGAATTAAAAATGCTTTGTAATAAACATTTTTGATATGAATATTTAGATAATTGAAAGTATTGTTACAATATCTTCTTTTTTTTTCATTTCCTGTTACTAGATGCACTTTATCAATTTGATTATCAAATATATATTAAAGTTTTATAACACTTCATAAATTTACTTGCCAAACAACAGAAAGCTTTCTATTAAAAGTTCTATTAGTGAAGACTTCAGACAAAAGTTCTACTACCTACAACAATTTCACATGAGGTCTAAGTCAATATTATAAGTATAGGGATGACAAGTTGATAAGGTCAGGTTGATGTGCTTAGAAAAGGAACTACATTTGTTTAGTTATATGGAAATAAGATAACAGGGTATGGATTCTTTACAGGACATTAGTGCTTGGTGGGCTACATGAATAGGGTTGGACAGACTGCAGATGACATACTTTAAAAGAAAGGAAACATACCCAAAAAATGTTCCCTTAACATTGAATATTGGTCACCTTGTAGATATATTGCTTTAGACATTTGTAACATTTTGGGTTCAAAGTGGTCTAGAATGTAGTATTTGATAAGAGATATCTCATTTTAACTGGACAAGGTCCTTCTGTCATTTCTGTTAAAAATATAGTGTGCATCCATTCAACCAAGAAGTTGATCATTGTCCAAGCATATTGTTTTTGGCATCTCCTAAAGGATTTCCCTCTTGTGACAGTCGTGCACTTCTGAGAGGGAAAATCCTTGCTTGCCTGGTTACTTGATGAAAAACCCCCTCTTTGGCTTACTAACAGAAAAGAATTATATGCAGCACCCTAATGTGTGTCACGTTGTCATGAGGGAGGTAAATCTTGATCATTTTTATGTGTCTAGCATGACTGCATGTTCCTTTTTCATTATTGTACAGGGTACTTCTAAGTAGATTTTGGATGTATTGTTGGATGACATTAAATTTGCTTGATTGGGAAGGATACATGGTACCATATAAAGCATGTCTTCGCAAAATTATAGCTAGAGAAATAGTTAAGGTTGACAAGAAGAGTTTGTCAATACAGAAATGCTTTGTAGTGCATCATATAATAACTGATTATCTTTCACATAAGAGTCAGCCCTCTACAACTGAAATATGATTTTTCTTTAAAAAATAGCTGTGTCACGGCCATAAATCCTAGGGCTTATTTGTTATCATAGGGTTCTAGATTGTTGTTTCTTTTTTCTTTTGCATTTTTGTCTTTGATAGTTTAGCCTTAAGCTGGAGTGGGCTATAAAACAAAGGTAGTCCTTCCCCAGCAATGGGTCAAATGGGTTAACCGCTCCTTCTACGCAAGTTTTTATGAAATACTTATGCTCAAACACCACCTCTCCCATATATAGCCAGTTTTATTGTTGGAATTATAGTTCATAGCCTGCCTGTATTGGATTGTGACAAAATTCATAACAGATCTCATTCATTTTGTGCACAACTAGACTCACAAATTGCATTGTTGTTATTGAAATAAATTTGACTTGTCAAGTATAATGGGAAGCAAATTATAAATGCCTTGTATTTTGAACATCAAATAAGTACTTATAGTTCACGTTTGTAAAGATCATTGTGAAGTTCTAGTGCAAACACTACTATTGTAATATTTGGACTTTGTAGTAATGTTTTGTCCCGGTACTGAGCCAATAATGGTGAGTATCAAGCCCTGGATCATAAGTACTAGTATGATACGATACACCTTTATAGTAACACAGTATACAGTTGGAACAGGAGATGTACCATGTGTTGGTACAGGAGCATACCAAGCCCCATAGTGGTATCAATTCGCTACTGGGTCTATGGTACGCCCCATATTACATGGTACAGTACGGTGCTTAAAGCACTGTTTGATAGTGTGCATCCTAATCGGGAATACCTGAATGCCATCTTATTATTCCATTTCTGAATTATTTTGTGATTCTATCAATTCTATACTGGTAGATTGATTCCACCATTCGGCCTCCTCTAGGTCACTTCAACCTCAGCTATATGCTGAAAATAAATATGCAACTCTCTTATGCTGCTATCTTTAATGCCTATCTAAGGAAAGAAAAGAGACAATGACATGGTAAAGAGAGAAGTATTCTTAAAAAATCAATTTTACTGCTGAAGTAACATTATACATTCATGTTCGCAGATCGAGCGATGGGATGAGCAACGAGCAAATGGGACCTTCCCTGGCCCTTTATAGATGACCAGCGCAAACAAATCTCAGTAAATTCATGGTATCTTTATGGAGAGAAGTCAGAAGCTCTAATTCCGAAAAGAATAATGAATAAAATTTTTGGCCTGTTCTAAAGTCCAAGGAAAGGTTAACACATTGATGAATGGACATGCTTCCAGATAAACTGCAGTTTTTCCACCTCAATATTTGGCTGAATAATAGAGTTCAGTATCATGATGCAGTTTGTAGTAGCTAGAAATTTTTGACATTTGAATAATTGCCTTTTGGTTTCTTCATCAGCTCCTTGCTTCAAATTATTAATCTGTTGCATTTTTAGATACAAATTAAGGCCTTGCAAATACTCGTGAGAATATTGGGATTTCGTGCTGAAAAAGGGCATGGCATGGCATGTAATCCTGGATCCCTTCACGGTACGCCTTTGCAATTACTTTGTGCTGTGCTGTGTGATTATGCTTTTAGAGGTCACGAAGGGATTAATATTTTTATTTGGAAAAATACTTTCACTCTGCCACTCCATCCCCAAGGGAACTCCTGCCCTTATCAAACCGTCACACGGACCGGAGTGGTGCTGAGAAGCAGGTCTATTTTTTCCCCTGCTACTGCTCTGAAAGATGAGCACATATGGTTGTCTTTTGTAGGAGCTGTCTATGTTTGTTTCAACCGGTTTGTCTGTCTGCATTCACCTTGATTTTTCAAATTGTATTCATCGCCTTTCTCAAAAGGGGTAAAACAAAAAAAAATTTAACGAAAATGATGTTCCTCTTAACAATCATCATGTACTATATATATGCCATTTATTTCTTTAGGCACCCTTTTCGGTTGGATACAACCATCAGAGAGCATAGAAGGGAAAAAAAAAAAAATCCAAAAAAGAGAATGTCATGCATAACCATTATTACACAAAAAAAATTGAAGAAAGGCGCACGCACTCACGATGTCAGAAGCCGCAGAAGTCCAGGGGACCGCTGCGACCGGGGTTGCTTCCGGCACGGCATGCGCTATCACACTGATTGCCACACTCCAAACGGGTGGCGTCAGGCAGGATCATGCACTGCTCATGCATGCATTGGCAGAAGCACAGCTCCTTCGGCACGCCCCAGCTCCCAACCACCAGCGTCGATAACACCACCAGCACCGTCAGCACCACCGACATCTTCCTGGAACCACCCGCCATCCTTTGACATGAATCAAGAGCGACAAGCCAATGGGAGTTCGTTTTAGATGGATAGAATGGAGGAATCTACTGGGGTGACCGAGGGGAAGGGTTGGATGGAGGAGGATGTTTGGGAAATGGTTGTTAGCGTTGGAGGTTTGTACTGCTTCCTGGGGAAAGGGGAGAACATGGAAGGGTGGTAGCATTTGTTGAAGGAATTGGTCATTTCTATTCTTCGGTAGTGAGAGGATATTTCAGGAGGTCCATTGGACCAATTCCAACGGCTATTAGGAGACAGCAGCAGAGGAGTACTATTTAAGGCTTTTTAAGTTTTAGCATGCTCAACTTAATAAAAGGGTAATTAGTCTTCTCATTATTAAGGCACCAGAGGTTGCACCGTGAAACTACTATAAAAAAAAATAAAGTACATATTTAATTTTTTATATTAAGGGTCACCTTACTTTCACTTCTACACTATCAAAAATTTTTAAAATATCTTTATACTTTATTTTTTATTTTAATTTATTCTCTATCATTAATAGATGCTAGCCGCGTAATTTATTGGGCTAATTTGGTAGGATTATATACTATGTTAGATGGTAAGACACATGTAGCAGTCAAGTCAGGACAGATTAAAATCTTATTCGGTCCATTTCTTTCTCAATGCCATCCCGATGCTACTCTCTTTCGGTCAGTAAGCACGTCATGCTTTCTTTTTCGGCCAGCAGGTTTCGCCTTCTTTTTCGATCAGCAACACCACCCCCCCATCCCCCGCACTAACATTGAGCCCTCGCTTTTTGGCCATCGCTTAACCCCATCTCTTTTTCCTATTTCCAACTGTGTAATCCAAAATTCTGGCCATCGCTTAACCCCACCTCTTTCTCCTATCTCCAAGAGTGAAATCCAAAAGGGAAATAACATTGGATGAAGGTGTCATGATTACTCAATCCATTAATACTATTTCATCATCTTTCTCCTTAAAAGCTCGAAACCCAAACCCCCACCTGATCTGAATCATTTCCATTTCTCCTTTTCATCCTCTACCATCTTTGGCAGCCTATACGAACAATGGGTACTCATCGCAACCACCCACTAGCCTCTCCTCACTGCTCTCCTCAACCTAAGGCTTAAGAGGAGGCTCATCTCACCTCTAGGACTCCCCTCAAGGTCTCCCAGGTGGAGAACCCTATTCGTCCAAGCAAGAGGTGAAGACCAAGGTCTCCTCGGTGAGGATTGGTACCAGAGGGAAGTAGGTATCGTTGTTTGTATCTTGTGTTTTTATTCGATTCAAATACTTAATTGAGCTGGATATTGGAAATTTCTCTTTTTGCTTCTTTTGTTCTGATTTTGCTTCGCTTGGACCACTGAGATCTTCCATGTCATAAATTGGAAGTTTTTTTTTTTTGATTTACTTGGATCTTGGGTATTTATGTTAAAAAAAAAAGAAAAGAAAAAAAAGGTAAAGTATAAACCTAATCTTCTTCCATCACACTACCTTGCCATATCAATTCAGTAAAGTACATCGCCAGCACCTTTTAACGGTAGGGACCAAACTAAAATAATACTAAAGTATAAGAGTATCTTAAATAATTTTATTAGTAAAAGGACTAAAGTGAAACGATCGCAAAATATAAAGTTTGGCTATGTACTTTACCCAAAACAAAAAAAAAAGTTACGATGAAGATACGAAAGGTCCTACTGGGTAGCTTGTTCAAACAACCAAAACATTCGCATAAAATTAAATTATTATTCAATAGAAATAATAGAGCTAATTGGCATATATCTCATCCAAGGGTTAGCAAATTAATCCTATCATAAGGACCTCCTTCCAACCCTTTTTGATGGGAATCCTTCTCCCAACCTTGAACTTGACCGTTGTAAGATTTACATAGCTATCATTTGCATATATTTCTTGAGATAAAACTACATACACAAATACATACATACGTACATATATGTACATACATATATATGTATGTACGTATGTATACGTATTAAGATAAAAAGCATGAAAGAGGCATTACAATTGGCTTGCAAAACATATGTCATTCCATCCTTAGGAGTTTGCATCATAAGAGAAGATAACTATTGTTTGATTAGAGAAGTCAAATTTTTTTTATCATCTTTTCAATTAAATGAGAAAAGGATAAAGCTATCCATTCATGAGATTTAATCAGCTTCATCCATAAAATTACATCTACTTCACCTATATATTTTATATCAAATTTAGCTGAAAGGAATGACTTACATTTAGATATGATTTTTAGAGATGTACTAAAGATCAGGATATCATTGATGTATAAGCAAAGCATCACACAAACATCGTCAATAATTTTAGAGCAGACATATTTGTTATGATCATTGATCTTAAAAAAAAAAGGGATTGTTGGATCAAATTTTTTATGTTATTATTTTGATGCACCTGTTTAAGACCATACAAAGACTTAATAAGTTTACAAACTTTATTTTTTATCCCTTTATAAAAAAGTCTTAAGGCTGTTTCATATAGATTTTCTCTTTAAGATCTCTATTTAATAATGTTGCTTTCACATCCATTTTATGAATGATCATTCTATGGACGTAAGTAATAGTAAAAAGAGATCTAACAGTTGTTATTCTAGCTATAGAAGAATAAGAGCCAAAATGAGCTAATCATTTTTTTTGGTTATATTCCTTAGCTACTAATTTAGCTTTATATTTCTATTGATCCATTGGGTTTAAGCTTCTTTTTAAACACTTATTCATACTTTAAATGTTTACCATTAGGAGATAGGTCAATTAAGATATAAGTTTGATTTTGAATGATTGAATTAAACTCATAATGAATGACTTTCTTTAGAAAGGAGCATTAGGAGATGATATTGCCTCCAAATAAGTAGATGGCTCACCCTCAGCAAGGAAAGTGAAGCAACCTTTTCTAAGATCCTTTCCTTTTCTTTATACTTCTCCTTAGTTCAGAAGGTCCATTTTTAAAGCTAATTTTTTTTTCTTTTTCTTAATTCATTAGGGAACTTAGATTCAAGAAAATTGGGGATAAAGAATTGATCAGAAGAAACTTGATTTAGGACTTGACTCTTTAATGTAAAGATATTTTTAAAGTAAGTGACATCTCTTGATTCAATAAGGATATTATTTGATATGCTACTTATCTCTAAATTTATCATAACCTGTTTCTACTTCTATCTATGAAATACCCTATAAAAATAGCATCTATCATTCTGAATACTATCTTTTTTATTTTGGATTTGGTTATTCTTATCTTAGCTAGGCACCTCCTAGTTTTGAGGTAATCTAGCTTAGGAGTTTCACCTTTCCAAAGCTCAAAAGCAATTTTGGGATTACTCTTAAAAGATACTCTATTTAGGATAAGCAAGTTGCTAAGAGGATTTCTTCCTACAAGTTCTCAGGCGAACTGATTAACATTAAGCTAACTATATTCATTAGGATACCGATTTTTCCATTCCTCTACACTATTTGACTAAGGATAGTAACGAGGTGTGACTTCATGAATAATCCCATGTTTTGGCAGAATAAGGTCATCTCATTCAAGATATACTCACTACTTCGATCATACTTAAGTCTTTTAATAATTTTTTTGTTTGGATTTTGGCTTTTTCTTTAAAGGTCCCGAATCTATCTATGACTTTATCTTTAGTTTTAATTAGATATGTATAATAATACCAGAAAAAATAATTAATAAATATTATAAAGTAACTTGATGAAATTACTGTACATCACTATGAACTAGATCAAGCAGGTTTGAACTCTTATTCACATATTTAAAGGGTTTTATAGGCATTTGGCTTGAACACAGACTTCACACTTGAATTTTTTTATTAAGATGGACTTTTGGAATGAAATTCGGATTAGTCATGCAATGGATTTTATCAAAATTCACATCACATAACCTACTATGCTAGATATTAGAAGATTTAACATTTAGAACAAAAGAAAGAATTTTGTTTAATGATTTAGAAATTAGACTTAATTTAAAAAGGCCCTATGATATAAAGCCTTTTTTTAACAAACTCGTTACGAGTTATTACAACCTTATTAAAATTTAATACAATCTTGAAGCCTTTAAAAATAAGAAGAGATCTATTTATTAGATTCCTCCGAACATTGGGCATGTACAATACTTCATGAATAGTCAGGGTCTTATTAGATGCCATCTTCATATCCATTTATTCTTTTTTTTAGCACTTCCGCTAAAAGGTCGTTCCCAAGCATTACACCTCTCCTACTTGATTTCTGAAAGGTGGAGAGGCATGAGCAATCAAAACAAACAAGAATGTTAAACCATAAATCAAGCCACTAATTACAAGATGATTAGATTAGATTTACCAAGGATTTTAGATTAATCGATCCGAATGAAGGTTTAGTACCACCTTTGATCATGTTTAGTTATTGTTTGGTTTCACCTTTCCTTAGTGGTATGATCTTGTGTTGGTAGTCCTTTGCGATATAATTGGTTCTCCTGCATACGAAGCAGAGTCTCTTTCTTCTTTGACTTTTGGTTTAGTGGGGTTTGATTTAGTTGATTTTGAGGAGGTCTGGAAGGTTGGTTGAATTTATTGTGAAAGTTTTTCTTTTTGAAATTCTTTCTTTTAGGTTTGAAATGGCTAGGACTGGAACGATTTTGGTCTAACTTAGTCAAATTTATTTTGGATTTAGAATTAGACCTTGGCTTAATCTTAACTTGGTGTTCTTCTTCAATTTTAATAGATTCCTGTCACAATTAAGATACCTTGCTTTATGACTTAGCTCTTGCAAAAGGTTGATCGGGATGAAGGGAGTCAATTATAAGGCTTAGATCTTATAACTTTCAAAGACTTGCACTCAATCAGCTCAACTTTTTGAAGGTCTTGAAATTCATAAATTTGGATATCTACTAGTTTAGATTTCACCATAACATACATTTGAAACTTGAAATGGTGAATCAGTTTAGGCCGACATCATTTATCTCATACTCAACTTCAAGGGCATCCCATCTTTGGCCATCTTGATGGACAAATAGGTATCATAGAGATTGTTAGAGAGAGTACTAAGGATTATATGCCTATAGTGAAAGTCTATTTCTTGAACTAGTTCTAGCGATGGAGGTAAAGGATAAGATCTCAACCAAACTCGAAGAACTTGGTTGAGAATTTAAGATCAAAAAACTTGATGGTCAAGAACAATGCAAGAGTGGTAAGCTAGTATTTGACTCAGCTTTACCACCTTTTAAAGAAGGATCCATTAAACTTCTCAAGTTTTATGGTACTAGGGTTATTAGAAGCCATTTTATGAGTGATTAGGTTGCTTAGTTGATTATACAACATAAGTTTTAGAGTTTAGTTTTACGGTTTGAATTTTAATTAGTGGCTTCCAAACAATTTTTGATTTAAATTTGAATGTAGTAAATAAATTTAATAGTAACAATTGAGCAGAAAATTAATTAGGTAAATTTAAATTCGAATTTGAATTTCAAAATTTTAAATTTCATTATTTTGAATTGCAAAATTTAAATTTTCAGAATTTAAATTTTAAATTTTTGAAATTTGAATTTTTAAATTTGAATTTTAAATGAATATTTTATAAAAATTCTGCATGAATATTAAAGCTATAGAAAATTTATTAGTAATTTAAATTTCTATTTTCTAAAAATAGCATTTTTTTCAAAAAAAGAAATTTATTTTTAAGTTCTCTTTTTCAACAGATTTTTTTTTAATTAAATTGATGCATGGATTTCAAAGGCTAGTTTTTTGCACATATTTGAAAGCAGAAGACTATTCTTTTTTGAAAAAATAGATTTATAACTATTTTGCATAATATTAAAACTATTTCCTTTTTAATTCTACTTTTAAATCCGTTAAAACAACATATATAAATTATTTTTAAAAAAAATTAATAATTAGTTCAAAAATAAAGTGTCTTTTTTTTTTTTTTTTGGTTTTGCTTTCTTCCTAGCAATTTTTAGGATAATGGAAATTAATCTAGAATGTTGTAAAAATAAAGCCCCTAGAATGTATCAAAGATAATAAATATTAATTAAAAATGATAAATAATAAAATTAGAAAAAAGGAATAAGTTTGGATCGAAGTGTGTATCATACTACTTTAAAGGACTAATTTTGCTCTCTCATGCAGATTATTGGTAAGTGGTTCCTAAGGTATAATTATTTATATCATTTTGATTACTTACCATAAGCACGATTACGTAAAAGTACCAACCAAAAACTCCTTCAAATGTGTAGGAATTCAGAAGAAAAATTTAGAACACTAAAGCTTTGTGAAAAAATAGAAGGTTACAGAAAATTATTGTACTTCAATTTTGTATCTAGAGCCTCATTCAACAATCATGTAGTCATGAAAATATTAATTAAGAAGCGTAATTTATCGAGTGAGAGGTTTAAACCATCAAATTTTATGATGTTTTTGATGGTTTATCAGTGATGCCATGAATAATGGTAATAAAGTATATGAGCATTACATAAAGGTACAAGGATACTGTAGAATGAAGTTAAAGCGGTTGGAACTATTCTTTATTAAATTTTTTTTTTTTAAAAAAAAGCAATGTTTCTGGTTCTACAACGCTCCACGTGATCTTTTTATAAAAAAATCGTAGAGTCACTCTCGACGACGCGTTTGTGTTAAAACTATACACCATGGTCTGGCCATTCGAAAAAAAAAAAAAAAAAAACTCGGGCGTGCTCGCCTGTCGAGCGCGCGTTGCAAAATAAAAAAATCGGATGTGTGCCGGTGAAAAAATAATTTAAAAAAAACGGATGTTGTAGGATGGGGTTGAACGGTTGCTGATCCTACGGCACTCCACGTGATTTTTTTTATAAAAAAATCGTATGGGCACACTCGACGGCGCGTTTGTGTTAAAAATATAATTCATGGGTTGACTTTCCAAAAAAAAAAAACTCGGACGGGCGGGCTCGTCCGTCGAGCTCGCGTTGCAAAATATAAAAACCGGATGCACGCCGGTGACCGCGAATCTCGGCACGCCGTTCTCAGTTTTATGTGATAGTTTTTAAAATTTAAATTTGTTTTTATTTGAAAACGGTCAACAAGACAACGATGAGCTTGTCCTTTGTTGCTAACTGTTAGGTAGGAATCACCAAAACGAGCATGCTCATTCTATGTGATAGTTATTATAAGAGCGAAACCATCTTGCATGGTTATCACAACCTTTTTTTTTTTAAGCTCCCTCAACCACTTTGCAATAAAAAAGAGAGGTGTGATAGTTATTATAAGAGGGCAACCATCTTGCATGGTTATCACAACCTTTTTATTTTTAAGCTCCTTCAACCACCTTGCAATAGAGGAGAGGATAAGAAATAAGAGAACCATAGCTAGATGCATGCACAATCCAAGCTGCCACTGGCTCTTGGCCCTAGCTTCCTTCCACATAGCGAGATGCATGCACAATCCTCCTCCACATGGCAGTCTCCTCGTCCGCATACTTTCAAGTGGCTGCAAGGCTTGGATCGAAATTTGTGAGGTACTGCCAAGGCCTTCATCCTTTTTTTGAATTGCAAATTCCAATCAACTAAAACATGTTAAATACTATCCATAAAACTGATTCGGGTCTCACTCAATTTGCTGTTTTCACGTGTTCTTTGCCAATGCCTAGCTCAGTGCGTGATTTTTCTTAGGAATATATTTTTCGTATCTTGGTATCCTACTTTGGCTTTTAGATGCTTCTGGCTCGTAAGCTTCTGGTTTGCAAGCTTCTTTTGTTTTCAGGAGCTGGCCTTTCGGCTTCTCTATTTTTGTAACTATTTTATATATGATAAATTGTGTGATATTATTTATTCCACCAATTTGCTTTAAAAAAGAAATGCATGGACATTTTTTATGATAAATTAAAAAAAAATCTTAATAATTTTCATTGAAGATAAATTAAGGAAAAAATAATTTAGATGATTTAAAGATGTATAACATAAAACGAATGATGTACTCGTGAGAAGGAGTGACTTGATGGATGTAAAAAAAAAAAATAGAAATAAACTGAAAATTATATGAGAGAAAGTGATAAAGAAAGACTTAAAATTTTGTATCTCACAAAAAATAACTCAAAACCCAACTGAATGACAAAAAAAGATTCATATAGCCAATCCCAACTAATTTAGTATTAAGGCTTTGTTATTGTTGTTGTTTAATAGTGCAATGTATACAGTCTTTGTTAATTAATAGAAGAAAGATTCGTAATCGTATGGAAGACTATTTAGATATTTAAGAAAGATAAAAAAAATATTTTATCTAATTTATAGGAAATTAATTTAGTTATCTCTTAGATGATTAAGTGTTACCAATAATTTGATAGATAAATGATAACTTGAAAATATAATTTATTTTTTTAATTTTTTTAATCAAAGCAAAAGAATACGAATAAGTTGATCAATGAAAAAGTTGATCAACTTTTTCATTAAAAATTTTCATCAAGAAATGAAGCCATATTGGCTGCAAGGAAAGGCACCCTGTTAACATCCCTTTCTTTGAGACCTCCTCACTGTCATAGCTTTCAATTCCCACATTGAATACCTACATATTTATAAAGAAGCGAAATAGGTGTCAGGCTTTTTAACAAATTGGGTAGTGCAAAAAGAATGTAGTAATTATGTATTTGGAATGCTGATACATCTATATGAATTAGCAAAAGTTGATGCTTAAGGAGTTATCCTTTTGAGGTTTAGGATGACTTTTGATAATATTTGCATCAAGCAGTATAAATTTTTTTCTTGCTAAAAATAAAGAAGAATAAAATGTTTCACAGCTAGTTAATTTGGTGAACAAGGAAATAGTATAAATTTAGGATCTAGTAGATAAGGCAGATGTAGTGGCACAATATTCTTGATATAATATCCTTAACAATCCTTAATACTTGTCAAGAGACAAAATTAAAGATAGAGACAAAAAAAAAAAAAAAATTCAGATGTTAAACGTGGTTGACTCCAGTCGTACAAGGAGATATCCGTATGATTTTCATGCTTAGCATTGAACAAACTAGAAAACAGCCACAAGAGACCCGACGGCAAAGGCGATCAAAATTTTCACTCTCCATCGTTACGCGGAGCTTGGGAAGGAGCAACCCTCCATCATAACGCGGAGCCTGGGAAGTTGCGTGGAGCGGTTGGTCCTATTTCTGATGGTTGCAGGGCAACGGCGTGCGCAGGACTCGCTTTCACCACGCGAATCACATTCTCTGCGGCGAGAAATTCCGTCGTCGTGGCCATCCTATGCTGACCGACGTGTGAGAGGTCACGCTCTTTCTAGTATCTCACGCTACCGCCCTGCCGTGAGCTTGACGGCTTTCACTTGATGAAGTGTCCTTTGCCGAACAACACCAGACACGTGTGTTTATTCATTTGCTGGCTTTGGGTAGAGGATTGCTGTATAAATTGGGCGTGCTGGTGCCTCTCCAAGGGAGCCTCCCAGAGTGAGCAGAAGATGGCAGTCCTCCCGCCTTCACCGCAAACCAAGTCGGCACCTGTTGTGGCGTTTAACGGCGATGACATCGAGTCCTGCATCAAGAAACCCCTCCTCCACGAGCATGTCCGTGATGGCGCCCACCACCTTTACGCTAACAAATTAGAGGCCCAACTTCATCCTTTCAAGGGCAGTTCGTTTGCTAGAACTTGCCTCAACGTCACCAATGCCCTTTCAGGTTCTCTCTCTCTCTCTCTCTCTCTCTCTCTTCTGTGTATGTTCTGTGCTATTCATGTGACCAGGAGCCGGATTTAAATTTATTTTTATATTCGATTCCAGAAAAGAAAAAAAAAATAAAATAAAAAATCTATGGTTCTAATAAATCATGTGTTGAACTATAGCAATCTCAGCATCAAGTCATTTTGTTGAGCATTACAAGCTAAGCTTAGGCAAACACTAGAGGTCTGTACTTCACAACAACAGCAAGCTAACCCTTCGTCATTCGTGCTCCTGTTTGTTAGGTATCGGGGTGTTGTCAATGCCATTTGCTCTTTCAGAGGGGGGATGGCTGAGCTTAGCACTGTTTTTGGTGGCGGGCATCATATGCTGCTACACAGGAATACTCATAGAACGATGCATGGATGCCGATCCATGCATCAAAAGCTACCCCGACATCGGACAGTATGCTTTTGGTTCCAAGGGAAGGATAGCCATCGCCATCTTCATGTATCTAGAGCTATACCTCGTCGCGGTCGGGTTCCTGATACTGGCGGGGGATAACTTGGACAAATTGTTCCCGGATGCAACCTTGGAATTGGCTACGCTGAGGATCCAAGGGAAGCAACTCTTTGTTTTGCTGGCTTCCCTCATCATCCTGCCTACGACTTGGCTGAGGGACTTGAGCGCGCTTGCCTATGTCTCGGCAAGTGGGCTCTTAGCATCAGTGATCTTGTTGGGAGCTTTATTGTGGGCCGGCATAGCTGAAACTGGATTTAGTAAGACTGGCAGGTTGCTGAACTTAAGTGGATTACCCACGGCTATGGGGTTGTACTTTGTATGCTTTACTGGTCATGCAATTTTCCCCACCATTCACGCCTCCATGAAAGATAGCAGACAGTTTTCTAAGGTAACCTACATATTTTTCAGGTTCTTATTAGGATATCTTCATTTCCTTACCACTCTTCGATGAGACGAGGGAAGAAATACTTAAAAGGAAACAAACAGGCTCACACACACACACACACACGCACGCACGCACGCTTACTTGAGGCTTCTTAAATTTAAGTTTTGATCCATGAGATGTAGGCGCAACATTAAGATTTAATCTTGACTAGAGATATTATACCTTTGAATTAGATGTTAGAGGATCTATTTTTCACCTTAACCTTCCAAATCTCCGTTGGTATGAAACAATCGATATAAATTGAAGATTAATTAATACTCTTCCCAAACTTAATTATGCTCTCTGAGGCAGCATATATACTTAAAATTTTTCTCTGTTTGTTTATCATTGCAGGTTTTGTTTATATCCTATACTCTCAGCACTCTCAATTATGGACTGATGGCAATTTTGGGCTACCTAATGTACGGTGAAGATCTACAATCTCAAGTTACACTGAATCTTCCTGTTGGCAAGCCGTATTCAAGTATCGCAATTTATACCACTCTCATCAATCCCTTTGCAAAGTATGCGCTACTGGTGACACCAGTTGCAAGCGCTATAGAAGAAAGGCTTCCTTTTCACGGCAGAAGTTTCGCAAGTTTTCTTATTAGAACTCTCCTGCTGATTAGCACCATGGTAATAGCATTAGCGGTCCCCTTTTTTGGCTCCCTTATGTCATTTATTGGGTCTTTTTTAAGCATCATGGCGACTGTGCTATTTCCGTGCTTATGCTACCTCAAAATTTATAAGGCTTCTCGGAGACTCAGCATTGAGTTAGTGGTTATCATAGGGATTTTAGTTGTGGGAATTCTGATTGGTGCCATGGGGACATACTCCTCATTACAACAGATTCTCTACAATTCATAGAAAACCTCTTTGATCGTCTTGCCATCCTTTTTCCTCTTATCGTTGAAGCATGAAAAGTAACAGATTTGGCAATGTATTATTCCAGAATAGATGGCAAGAAAGTAGCTGAAAATGTATCGTTTGATAGTAGTATCTTAGCATAATACAATGAGACGCGGAAGTTCATTTTTGTTTTTTTGAAAAGTTGGCGTGCCATCCGTGTTCTTTTCATTTATGGTCTTGGATAGGTATTTCTTGTGGCTTTTGTTTCCTCTTATCTACGAAATGAGACTACAAACCTTGTCTCCACGCCAGATGACTTTCTTAAAATATTTAATATGATTTCTACCATCAAAATTTCATAGCTCGTTGTCTCATGTCAATCTAGTTGAAGTCATGAAAAAGAAAAATAAAATAAAATAAATCCAACAAAGCATCTAGATTGAGTCAAGGTCAAGCATAACCTACCCCAAATCCAAATTCGATGGTAGGTCTATAATGGCATGTAGAAGTAAAATTATTATATATGTGCAGTGGGAACCACTTCACACCACACCTGTGAAATAATCCCTACATCCAACTCCATGGATGCAGAAATTTCCTGCTAGCCGAGTAGATGGGAAATTTTAATGGATGAAAAATAAAAATTTTGGCGAGATTTTTAATAATTAATAAGTCTTCCAGTTGAATATTTTAATTGCAATAATGTCCTATTTCCAAATTAACCTATGGACTTGTTTCTTGTTTTTTTCTCCAAACTTTATCCATATGTGCGAGTGAGATTGAGATCATCACTTCCACGTAGTATTATTCGATACAGTGAGATTGCCTCCATCTGGCGTAGGGAGCAACTTTCAAGATGGCACTGAGATCCAATAAAGGTCGAGATAGGGCATTTAACTAAGAAAAATATAACATCTTAGTATAAGATTCTCAAAATTCTCTCAAAGCACAGTCTGATAAAAGATTCTTAAAATTTCTATCCAGCAAAAGTTAGGTGATTGAAAGCACAAAAGCGAAAATCACACTACTGTAAATAAAATGGCATGGAATGGCATTTCCAAAACTTTAAATTTTATCCCTCTTTTCCACCTCAATTTGAACATAGGCACCATCAGTCTCCCCTCTGTACTAATTCCAATCAATCAGCAAACCAAAAAGGAACAAATAGATCCAAGTACATTTGAATAAGAACGAAACAAAAGCAAGAAGGATGAAAGAATTCATAGCAAAGGTCTGGCATTTGAGTTTCATCCATCACCAATTCTATCTAAGAATCGGCAAATTTATCTATTAGGCCATGGACACCCACTACAACTAGATCATAGCACGAACAGGAAAATAGCTTATTAAAGGGTTAAAGAAAACAAAGAAACCAACTAACAATCCACTGGACGCAAAGGTGGAGCTAAAAGACGGCTGAAGCCTCATCAAGCACATCTTGCCCATTCCCTCGCCCTCGGTGGACCTCAGTACCCACAGTAGTCTTCTTCATCTATCCGGCCCAGATGCCCGGCTTCGAGGCAGCTCTTGTTGCAGGTGTCATGGCACTTCTCACGTGTGGCATCCTTGGCCGGCATGCACTCCTCGATCATGCAGCTGCAGAAGCACTCGTTGGTTGGACGTTCGGCACCATCGGTCTGCAGGGTGTGGGATAGCACCGCCATGAATACGAGAGCAAGGGTCAAAGCCTTGGTGCATGCCATGCCTTCTCTCTTTCGGCGTTGCTCTTGTTAGGCTTTTTGGAGGGTGGTGGGCTTTTGGGATGTTGGGGTTGTGACCTCTGAGTCTCTCTTTCTCTCTTTTGTGGGTGCTGAGAGTTGTTGGATTTATTGGGGATGGGGGTTGGGGAAGACGTGATTTGTGTGAGGTGAATTTTGGAGGTATCTCCTAAAATGCTGGGCTCTTGAATTGGTCATTAAACAAGAAAGGAAGATGTATCCTTTTTGTGGGGACCAAAGGTCGATTGTCAACAGGGAATGTCCATTAACAAGCGGTGGTGCTAAAATTACGAAGTCAACTAGTTGGAAGAAATAGTCAATTTGTCTTACATGGTGTCTAATATTTTATGTGGCATGCATCAATTGATAAACTAAAGATGAGCTAGAGTGGAATTGATGCCATGATGATGGATAGAGCCGCACACGTGTACGGCAAAATATGAATGATAGCACTCAAGCCCACTATTTAAAAGTAGACAAAATCAAGCGTTTATTGTGTGAAAATGGATCCATGCCATCTACCATATGCCAAGAAATACTACAGGAGCACTCGTGTGTTCCATCCACCAATGGACTGTGCGGCGTATGTGAAAATGATTTTTCCATAAACAAAATATTATACAATAGTTCATATTAAAAATATTTAATGCTCTATGAACTCTGACTTCATTAGCGTTGCACTTTATCGGTCCCATCCTCTCTATGCTTGTATTACTAGAATGATTCCAGGAAATTTAATGGCTCGGTCACATTCAGAATGGTCAAAACCCTTTTGATGCTTAGAAATGGAACTGGTACAAGTACAAATACATCTGATTTTCTTAAGCTTGCATAAAGTTTGGATAAGATTACGTTCTCTCTCTGACGCCACTACTATGGTTTGTACCTGAACCTCTCTCTCTGGTACAAAGAGTGGCACTTACTTAAGTAGAGGTTAATTACAATCTTTTCCTCTCAAGTGCTCATTGATTTTATATATCTCCGTGGGATGCCAACTGTTTAAGAATCTAGAATATTAACTCCACAAGAGCATGCCAGCATTACATGGCTCACTTCGCCACAAAAAAAAAACAAAAAAACAAAACAAAACAAAAGGCTTATACATTTAAAGTCCATGAAAGCTTAAAGCATAAATGACATGGAATTGGAGCATTAGTTGCTGGATGTAGTTTACCCTTTCAACAATTACAGAAGCACAATTAATTTGTCTTTCCAAAGAGAAAGATGATTTAGTGGAGCATGTCATCACATTACAACTAGATTATCTTTTTAATGTGTCAAACAATATTTTCGTCACAACCATTATTCTAAAACAACGATTTTTGCCGTTCTAACCAATCTAATCACTGTAGTACTTTGGCCTTGAATAACTCTAACTAAACATATATCTTGTTGCCATCCGGCACATCAAAATGAACTAGGTCAACAAACGAAGCAAATGATTATTACAATTACCTTCAGATCATCCTCTACCTGCTAAGAGCCGTACAATTTTAGACAAAGAATGAATTGACTAGCGTCCGTAATCCACAGATTCAATTTATGTTGCTTTATTAGTCATGTGGACATCTCATGAGCAATTGAATAAACCATTTGATGGATGGTTTTAATCCATTAATTAAGATCATTTGGAGGAGATTTGATAAACATGCTATCTAATTTAGTCCACCCACTTTTTTTCCCTTCAATTCTACATTAGGATAAGACTGCTTGTCAAAACGCAACACATCCAATGTAGGAACTTGTGTTATACGTTTGAGGATCAGTCACTGAGATCATAGATCTCAAGCTATGCCTATGCTATCTTAACTTACTTGGATGGTAAAATTTTGGTCACCAGGAGTATGATCTGATTCTTGACATCAGCTATCACTTCAGTTCCCCTGCAGTCGATAACTGGATCTAACTGGAGGTTTGGATTCCGGTCTACATGGGAATTGGGTGAGCGCAAGAAGGATAAAGAAAAGAAATAAATGTATACAAGTCTGGGATAAGAAAAGAGCATTTAGTTAGAGAGATGGGGGTATCCGCTAATTTTGTCCCCAGGCAAATGCATGCACGTTTTTATTCGCGGACGATTGAAGGAATATAAGAAAATCGGAGAAGAATTCCAGCATGGTGGCGATAACCCTGCAGTATTTTGCGGGGCCGGACGTCCCCTCCTGCGACCTCTTCACCGCCAGATACGCCTGGTTTTGCTCCCTCTCCATCATCATCATCCTCGTCCCCGCCGACATCTGGACGGTTAGATCCCTGCCCTCCCTCATCCATTAAATTTTTTTTTTTTTTTTTCAATAACATCATAGTGTGAACTTCTCTGTTGAATCTCTTTTAGTTGAAGCAGTGTCTGTATCATAATTCTATGTCACGGAACTTGTTGGTGATGCGGATTAATTTTGGGCTTTGAGCAATTGAACTAAACCGTGCACTCGGAATTTTCTTTACGGGTTAATTACTTTAATTGGGCTGAGGGGAATGCATTAGTAGTTTTTGTTTAATTATTTTTTAATCACATGAGAGGCGATAATCATACATACTTCTGTTACCCTAATTTTCACTTTGTATCGATGTATGAGCTGCTATTATTCGGATGGAGGTCCATTATCTCAATTTTATTGGCATCAAGTTCTCGCCAATATGATGTAACTAAATTATTGGATATTGTTTTCTTGATCAACATAAATTTATATATCTGGAGTCGCCGGCCATCATGAATTTAATCTTAGTATATTTCTTTTAGATCACTAGAAGACCGGATATCTTATCCTTTTTAAAACTTCTTTGGTATTGGTTGCCTCCTGGAATTACTGTTATGTTGGAATTTAGCACCTTGATTGCCACATGCTATGTTGCAAATGATGGCTTTGTTGGTCAGACTAGGAGGGAATGTGAGGGCCTTTGTGATACGGAGATATCCGTGCATTTCTAAGGTCATATATGTGTTCTAGGAGGGCCTTGCTTACAGAATTATGCTCACCATGGTCTACAATGGAGCCAAAGAGTGTGATTTTCTATCATGCAAATATAAAACACTATCATATTGTTGGCTGTTTTTGGTAGGATGGTATACCCTCTGTTATGATTTTCATCAGATTTTGTCAAAGTTTTGCTTTTTATAATCGCAAAGTCTGTAGATAGTTTACTGTAGTTTTCAAACATATGCTTTCAATATTATTCTAATTCTTAACAAAATGTCAATGAAGAGTTTCCTGGAGTTGACATTCGATGTGTCATTCGCAATTTACTGAGGCTAAGCAGTCTTGAGACTCTTGTTCTGACAGGCTAAGAATATGTGTCGCTGTGTTTAGTTGCAATATATTGGTACTGCCCTTTTTTAGCATGAGTTTAAACAATTGAATTCATACACATTGTTGCTATGAAACAAATGTTCAATGTATTTTCCTTTGGTTCTGCTATGAAGCTTATTTGTTAGTTATGCTAGTTTATTCAGTTCATGACCCCCCAATATCTCATGCAGACCATAATTGGCCATGAGAAGGGAGGAATTTCATTCTTTTGGAGCTGGTTATATTGGATGCATTTTCTCTGACATGGTATGCTCATATAGTTGGATTTTCTAGATTCATATGTGATATATATTGTCGAGCAGCAGTTATCCTACTCAGAAACCAAAAAATTCATTGAAAATTTTAAAAGGATCTTGCAGGTGAGGCCTAAACAATTGCAAATGTATTATAAATTTGGAAGCTTCAATGCTATGTAGATCTGAACTTTAGTAACAATAGCATTCGAGAAAACAAATTGATATCTTATTTTGCATATTAAAAAATGAATCCACTTATACTACATGTCTGTTTTGGGGTACCCATGTCAAGTGAAAGTGAATGCTATACCACAATCACATGTCATCATTTGGAATATTACATTGAGGAAAAATAATAATTTGGAAAAAGATTTAAAGAATTCTTGAAAACTAAGAAAATTCTTGAGCAAAAAGAGGGATAAAGAGTGTAAAATCCTAATTTTACACTCAATCCATTCTTCTATAGTTCTATTTTGTGCATTCCAATCTATCACTTCATAAAATCATTTTGCAATAAAACATATTGTCAGTGTGGTGACTAATGATGATTAATAATAGGTGTTCTCACTTTTATTGGAGAATTCGCATTGTCCAGATTATTCTTTCAGATTCAGAATATCCTGTTGTCTATTCATTCTAACAGTACTTATAACATATATTAGACATCTCTGTCTTGCATATATTCTTAACCATCTCTTAGATATTCAGTTCATGTTATTTTAGGTGTCTCGAGCCACATCCAGTCAGATGCCCAAGCATGATGCTTTGAGAATTTACAAGGATGTTATTGATAAAATGTTGCATCAAATGGTACTTCTACTTTGGCAATGTTTGCATTTCTAGTTATAAATATTGTTATAGAGAAAAGAAAAGGTCTGGGTCTTAGATGTTAGTCTCCTAAAATATTCAAATTTCTTTTCTTTTAATTTTGTGAAGATCCAACCTTCAAACCATCAGGGAGTAGATTGGGAGAAAATGATATGGACTATGATACAGATGAGAAATCAATGGATGCACTTAGATGTCTTAGGATAGCTCAGGAGAAGTACTATAGATACAAAAGGTATGGCTCATCCAATGGAGCAGGGTGACTTTTTGTGGTCGATCCATCTATAAGCTGCTGCTTTTCCAAGTTCAGTGGGACTAGTGCAAGCAAATCAAACATATTAACGGGGAATGGGATTAACAACTTGAAATTGAAAACTTGTCTTGAAGATTTGAAAGTCAGTTTCTGTTTTGGTTGGGCTCCTAGGGTTTTAGTTTTGGTAGTTCCAGTGATTTTGACGATTTCGCTCTAGATTTTGGGTTTTTGATCATAAAAATATGGGGGAAATTCAAAAGATAAAAGGTAAAAGAAAATGAAAGAAATTTAAACAGCATTTTAAAGTATTTGTTGGATGCAGGTTCTTTATTTATGCAATTTTGGCAGTTTTAGGCTTAAATTAATATTACACATAAGTAAAATTCGTAAAATATACTAGTACTTTTCACTGTGAACATATATATGTGCGTACAAGTATTTCTTTTGGATAATCTTATGGTTAGATGGCTGTTTAATTAAATTAATGTAGCTATAGAATGTTTATCTTAAAAAAAATACGATTACCATGCTGCTTATTCTAATTAATTGTTCGTATCAGTCTTATAAAACAGTAAGGTTTTTATGGAGGCCTTGGCCTTATTAAAATGGATTTGTTTTACCCAAAACCTCAAACCTTTCTTTACTTGATTTTGGAAAAGATTGCAAAAATTACATGAGTTTTAATATTGATGACCTGTTAGATTTATTTTTACAATGCAGTTAAAATAAAAATAAATCTACTTATGGCAGAAGTAAGAAAATATACATTTTTTTGATTCATGATAATGTTTTGCAGTGAATACCTGACTTACATCATGGAGGCCCTCAAGCTGGAAGATACTTTAAGAATTGGGAACATTGTGGATCAACTGGATGGTTTGTTTTTCATTGTACTTCCTGATGTTGTCAGATATTTGTCCTCAAATCCTTGGGAGAAGTTATTTGAATCCCTTTTGATAATGGTATATTGTCTTAAATATTCTTAAACCAATCAATTAATTAGAACAGGCCTCCATGAAAGTCTTTCGTTACTACAAAAATTCCATCTGATTTTTTATCTCTCTACCCCTCTTTTTTTCTGTGTTTTAACCAAATATATATTATATTTCTTTTTGTTATTATTCAGCGGTATATGTCATTTCGAGTTTAATACACAACCTTCAAATAATTGATTATTTTCTCTAATTGATTGGTTCTCAAACTACCATCAGGCCCCATCTTTGTTATTTACATGTTGGCCTGGCACTAGAGGTGCTGACATATCATGTACACCTCTTATGTCTTTCCTATTTCATTATCCTTTAACAATGTCACTTTTCTGCTGTGATACCTGGATACAATCTCATATACTCTCTTTGAGTTACTAATTCTATGGATCTTAATAGAAGCAATGATGCTGTATTAAAACGTCAAATGAGAAGAAACTTAGTAAAGAGACATGCTACAACAAAGAAAAAAAAAGGAGACTATCTTCTTCACAATGTCTTTTAACTGTACTTGTTGCATGTGTTTGTATCTAACATTTTAAAGTAAAGCTCTAAATTGAGAAGCTTTGGAACTAAAAAACTCTGAGTGGACATCGGTAGCATTGATGCTATATTATTATCTAAATTTTCTCTGGTCTCACAGTTCCACATTCTTACAAACACAGGAATTTTCAAAAATTGAATGAAATTGATTGCAGCTGACGATAAATGGAAAAAAAAAAATCCCAAAAGGCAATTCATTGATTTTTTTTTTTTTTTTTAAATGACATCTTGTGTTGCATGTTTGTGTGTTTGGGATCAAGAAGTGAAAAATTCCAGCAAGAAAAATCTGGAATAACTGTAAATTCAAATGGAACTTTATTAAAGTTGATCAGAAGCTTCTTGGCAGCATAGCCCTGCAAAGGAAATCTGATGACATTTAGTACAAAGTGTATTATATTAGTTATTGCTGGTACTCTGCCATTAAATTAATTCTGTTGCTTGTCAAACTGTATTGTTGCTATTGGGTATCCTATATAGTTTGGTGTTATCATGTTAGTGATTGGATCCCATTAGGTGGTATTGTCTTTACTCCATTGTGAGTTGGGTTTCTCATGAAGCTCAATAGTTGATTGGATCCCATTTGGAGCATTCAAAAGCTGTTGTCAATGGCTCTATAAATCATTTAAGGCACCCAAGAAATATGAACTACTCCATTAGGGTAACCATCACAAATTTGAGAAGAGACTGCTTTAAAAACATTTGTTATGCCCTACAGAACATGACCAAGAGTGACTAGATGCTCTCCCATTCAATTAGGGATAAATAAGTACTACTTTCCAGAACAAGAGTTGATTGTTGTTTCTTTTGTTGTCTGTTCAATCCCATACAGTCCAGGAATCTGCAATATTCTTTCAGCACCTGTATGCCAGCTGAGCTTATGTCTACCAAAATTAAGCACCTGTATGCCAGCTGAGCTTATGTCTACCAAAAATTGCTTTTTTTATTTACCAGTGCTTAGAACTTTTTGGATTAGCATGCTGCCATGATTTACATCATGCAAATTGTGGATACGGCTGGACATTTTCTAGAATAAGTTTCATCACAGCATACAGACTGTTCTGTACTGGGCATATTGTACCATACAGTATTGAACCAAGACTTATACAGGGAGCATACTGAGTCTTGGTATGTTGAACCAACCTTTGTACCAAACATATTGACATTGGACTAGTATGGTACTAGTACGGTATCTAGTACCAAAATTGTGACCCTTAATCTAGAACATGCAAACTGTGCTTAACAAAATCATGCCGAAAATATGTTTGCTGCATGTATACATGGCTAGCTACTTTTATTTATTTATTTATTTTTTTTTTCTACTTCACTCCTTTTTTTCCCCTTAAATCAAGTCCCTCCATGATCTTAATGTGCAAGTATCTCATTTCTGCCTTTTTCAGGAAATATGTTTCAAGTTTTAGAGAAAGCCAAATGGCCATGCTAGGATCCTTTGTCAATATTATGTGTAACCTTATACTATAAGTTACATATATATGAACTTTGACTTTGATTTCTTGAGGTGTGTTATGGTTTTGACCAAAACACACTATAAATTTTTGCTTGGCCCATTGATAGATGAATAAATGTGGAACTCTTTGACATATGTAAAAGTTTAGAGAGTATATTTTTAAGTTTGATTTAACTGATTTCTGAATTGAATGCTGGAAGCATTTGTTTATATTGCAGAGTTTTTATGGTGTTGCGTGCTCAGGAAGCAACTTCAGAGACTTTTGGCTGTGATACTTGGTTGCATGTCAGTAGCTATTCTCTTCGCCAAAGCTACTATGTTGCCAAGCGGAGTCGATTTATCTCTCTCTTCCATTTTTATAAATGCAGTAGGAAGACAGGAAATACTTGTCCAGGTAAACATTTGGAACCTGAAGGAACTGTCTTTTTGGCAATCTCAAATCTCATTCATGGCAATTTATATTCCTTCACTTGAAATGCTTTTTTCATGAGATATGAATGTTCTCTCAGAAGTTATATATCAGACAATAGTTCTATGTCTAGTAAAATTAATTATCTTTGGCTCTGTCGTATATTACATTCTTACTACTTGAGTGCTGAGTTTTTTTCGTCATGAGAACTAGATGTAATTTTGGGAATCTCTTTCCAGATTACTAATTTCTATCACTGTACCTTATGGAAATTCTGTTTCCCCCTTAAATAATCTGTACTAAATGGTTACTGTAGAGTTGCCAGTGCAAGGATCTTGTAACCTTTGACCATTGGTTTCTATCTCCTGTAAGATATCTGGTCTCTTCCTTAAAGGTTTTTTAATTCTAGACGCAGACTCTGGCCAAAATGTTATATTCATGCATGGATTTTTAAGGAATATTTGAGATAAATTATTTTTGACCTCTTAGCTGCTTCAGCTGTATCTCATGACTAAGTATAAAATGTGTTATCCCATTATAGGTTAAACCTGTATGGCTGTATCTTATTCTGACCATAGCAGTCACTAAGATTGATGCAAATGTTCTGTAAACCCATGCCCCTGTTTGGGGTTCAAATGCATACTCAATCATTACCAGCTTTTGAGAAGGCATACCCCTATTTCTTTTTTCATGGTATTAAGCATGCTGCTTAAAAACTTCTTTTTTCTTTCTATTTACGGAACCTTTCTTGTTCCTCTATTAGTTGATCTTTATAGGTTTTCAATTATGAATTTATTCGATAATTATAGTATGTGCTTTGCAGATTGTTGTGTCAGTTCCTCTGAGGTGCGTGCATATGCACATATTATTCCTTATTGAAGACCATGATGTTGATGTTTTATTCAGCAGCTCCAAGACAAACAAGCTCAGTCAGCTTGCTTATGATATGCTCGTAAGTTTTTATGCAATGTCTATGCCTGTTTAATTACGTGAATTATTTTAGATTAATTGTTGCATGTTGATCTTATTTATTCCAGAATACTTGCACACTATGCACCACCTATTTCTCATAATTTTCTTAACCACATTCATCTTGAAGCTGATGCCAAGACGATGTTTTAAAAGGCACCTGTTTATTGTGCTTTCTTCCTTTTTTTTCCTTTTCACTAGTCATTTTGTTTAAATTTATTGTTGCTCATCAGAACTGTGCTCAAATCTTTATTTAAGAGATTAAAAGCGTTTGTTTCAAATGAGCAAAGGACTGCAAAAAATGTGGTACCAAGTCTGAGGTAACATAATGGGTACATTTACTCTACATGAACTTTAATTGGGTCCCAACCACATTAAAGAGACCTGATAATTTCTTTTGAGTGATCTTTAAACAAGATCTCAAGACTATATTTCCAATTTGATTGGATTCATGATCAACGGGGGAAGATTGTAAATCATCACTATCTGTTTCTCATAGTTTTTGTCTACTTCTGCTTCATATATATTCCTCCTCAAGGGTTTTAGATTGTGATTTACCATCTGGTGAAGAAGGTAAGGATATATCATACAGATATTTTATAAAATGCCGGCCGATATATAGATCTGAAATGCCATATTATGATCATGTAGTTTGCAGCGAATGGGATGCTATCCCCTTTCTTGGACAATGTTTTAACAAAATCTACCTCCTTATTATCGTTTTTTAACAAAATCTACCTCCTTATTATCGTTTTTTAACAAAATCTACCCCCTTATTATAGTTATCTCCATTCTGCTTCTTGCAAGCAATTTCTTTGGGCGAATGGTAGATTTTTTTGGAAGCTGGAAAGAGTTCGGGTTCCAAAATGAGGAGGATGATATGAATGGTTTTGATCCATTGGGCATAACTATCTTGCAGAAAGGTGAGTGTGATTTTTTTCACTAATGTCTTTTTGATTCTTTAATTTTTTGTCCCTGTCAATCTCTTCATGCGCAGAGACAGAGATGCACCTGCTAAAATTTAGCTTCAGTGCCTCCTGATTGAACCTGTCAAGACTCAAAAGCATGCCTTTTCATAATGATTACCCTTAGTCTAGGTTCAGGCCTTTGATTTCTAGCTGATGCAAAGCACTGTTGTAAAGACTGGCAGCTCAGTTATGTGGTGGCCTGATTGGCCCTTGTTATACCGAATATATTTCTTATAATCTTTGGCCATTAAGCTGGTATTAGCTATTTTTAGACTGTTTCAAATATGGTCCATTCATCTTCCTTCAACGGACTGTAGTTATTGTTCTGACATTATGCTTGGTTACCCTCTGCAATAGTAGGTATTGCAATGTGTTAATTAAGCACCTGACAGGTTTAAGTTGCAGTTGGCTTTATTGTTATACCATCCTTAACCTGGTCAGTGTTATGAGCACTAGGGAGGTTGGCAGATTCTAGTGTCTTTCATGCAGTATCTTATTTCAATTATGGTCCTTTATATTAATTACAGAGCATTCTTGGCTTCAACAAAGGCATAAAGCTGGTGAGCAAGTCATTCCATTGGCTAGAAATTTCACCGATACGAATGTGGAACTTGAATCTGATGTGTCACTGGTATGTTACCTCGTGCTGTGATAGCTGCCAGAAGCACATTTTGTAATTTTTTTTTTCATAATGATAAAAAAAGGAGCAAGTTTTGGTGGGGGGGGGGGGGGGGGGGGGGGTCTGCCTTCCACATGAGTTAATAATTTTTTATGCTTGTCTTACGGCTTTCTTGGCACATGTTTTAGAATTGTTGAAGTTACTTTCCTTTTGAAGCACGTTTATTGTCTGTGCCACATCGAATGTTAGGCCAAATTTTAGATGCTGCATCGCATTTCTTCTCAAGTAATGGACTATCAAGCGTACTAGTAAAATTTGCTGGTTGAGTAATGAGGGAAGCTGCATGCCCATATTGAGGATCATAGTTAGCCTTTATGCCTGGTTTATGTTCACTTACTTTGCTATATTCATTTCATTTCTGCCCATTAAGCTCAGATATTTGGCATTCAGAGCAAGGGCATTGTGGAGATGAAAGGAGGTCCATTAAAAGCTCCAAAAGAAGAGAATCAGAAATATGGTACCAGCAGAGAAACCATTGCCAACAAATATGCAACTATAAGGGAACAACGAGGCAGGAGGCACTCATCCACCAAAATACCAGGACGCCACTATATTCCACCTGCTCCAGTCTCTTTGTTTGATGCAAGTAATTCACAAGATCATTCAACTGGCAGCATGACCACCTCGTCCTCAGGGCTGGCCTTGACATGGGCATCAACAGAAACTGGATTTCACAATTTGAGGGCCTACATAGGAGCAAGAAAATATCTTCCGCTGAGTCAGGTTCAGAAAACTACACATTATATTCAAGTTTCCTCCGCCGAGTCCCTGATGAAATCTTTCAGAGGTTGAAGCAGCATCCAAGTAGGGACCATAACTATGAATATGGTTATGGTGGTGATGTTGGCAATATAAATTTCATAAGATCAGGGTCATCCGAAAGCCAAATTCAAATATGGTTTTTATCATATCAGTTTTCTGTTTCATGAACCCAAAATGAAAGTTGTACTGAAGCAATTCCACCTTTTTCTCCGTAGTGATGTGGGTAATGTAGGAGATTTGATGAATGATGATATACCAATAGCCATATTGTTGTATTCGCTAGTCATAGGGGATGGCTACATATTGTAGACAGTAGTGAAGATAGCAATATTCATTTTGTCTAATCTCCCCTGTATGCAACCAGAGAATCAATAGACTATTTGTTGATTTTCTGACCCAGAATCAATGAAAGTTCTGTTTTTATTCTATTTTTTCCCCCTTGGTGAAGTGTTTGCAAATCGTTTTGTTACGGTGCGAACACATTTTCCAGGTGGTGTGAGGAACGTCCCATTCAAGTCTATATTTTTCCAGATTCTAATTGACATCTTGCTCCATTTTGCGGACTGGATGAAAAAGGCATGGGTAGCTTTGTGGTTTCTGGCTCTGGAGTTCGAAATTAGTCCTGATGAGATGATTTGATGGTACTTCTACATCAGAGGTGGATCCAATGTCGATTGTAGCCGTACGGTTACCTGTTCCTGATGGGTGCATCCAAACAAATCAAATATGATGGATGGATTTAGATGAAATCTATCGGCATGTGTGATAACAATCAGATGAATTAAACAAGGTGATTTGAAGAACCACATAATGTTGAGGATATAGGTTGTATGATTTAGCAGTGGTTGTCATATTCTGTTGCACCATCCGCAGCCAAAGGTTACCTGTTGGAATATGTCTTGGATCTCCATTGCACACAAGGTAAGAGTCATCTACAGAGGGTTTTTGACAGCCCCTCAGAGGAAGCCTATTTAAAAAAGTAATGATCCACACAAGAAAATTAGAGCAACCGAAAGTCCAAGAATCCCCTGATCTCAACCAAACCTCGCAAACACCACCTTCTCATACTCAAAAAAGTTAAAAAGAGAAGACATCGTCATCATATGCAATACCATATATGTCTTACATGCATCACTAACTTCTATAGCTTATCATGCTAAGAATCAATCTCTCTGGTGATGTTTATATTATTTCCTTTATACAAGCTGAAACAAAAGGAGGAAGAGATGGTCCATCAGAACAATACCCACTTGGCCGAAGACTTTTCCTTCATGGTCTTGGAGTGCGACAAGTTTCCATCCACCTCCTTTTTTCTCACGTCTGAACCAATCGTCAATTTAGACCAGAACCTTCCCTTCATCTTCCTCTTCTTCTTCTTGTCCTTCTCCTTCCTCCCTTCTTCTTTCTGTTTGTCTTTGCCGTCCACCTTGTGCTCTCTCATCAAAAAAGCCAAGGATCGACTCTTCCTCAGCGGTTCGGACTTGCCCGTGTTTCCTTTGAGCAGAAGGTAGAGCCTTGTGGTCTTGGCGTCTTGGTGAGGAGGGGAGTTGATTGAAGGAGAGGGATTGGAGCCAGAAGAGTATGAAGAGGTGGAAGAAGCATTGGTGGTGGTCGTAGAAGAGGTGGCTGAGATATGAGAAAGCTTTTCTCTAAGGCAGAAGGGGCACACCCCTTTGGACTGCCTGTGCTCTGGATGCCTCTTGCACCTGCCATCCATTTCTGACCTTCCCATCTCTCTCTCTCTCTCTCTCTCTCTCTCTCTCTAATATGGTTGAAATCTTCTCAGGCCTCTAAATCTCAGTTTGTCATCTTAAATGTGCTCTCTCTATCTCTCTACATATATATATATATATAGAATATGGAGAGAGAGGTAGCCAGAGAGAGAATAAAAAAACAAGAGAAATGAAGAGATGAGGTCGAGGGAAGGTGCGCTACTTCAGCATCACATTTTGGTATTTGGTCGTGCTTTCCTTTATTGTTGGCCGGGTTTCTTTAGTTTGACCACTCGAGTCTAGAAAACTGACGGAGCTCACCCATCCCATTAATCGCCGAGGAGTAACAGGTTTCTCGTGAAGCCGGCTCGAAGCCCTCTTAAGGTTGGGTGTGAGTCATGCCCACAACGCATGGTGCAGTCACTCCAAGGAGCCAGATGATTCTTTGTCCCTATCCGCACAACTGCTCCATCACGGCAGGAATCATAAAAAAAAAAAAAAAAAAAACTATCCCCAATATAGCTTTCATATTAATATAGCTTTCATGTTTTGTTGCCTTAAGAGCAAATCACACACAAAATAATGCGTAACATCCTGGAGCTGACTCAGAAGCGAATCCTTTCACGTCATAAATTTTAGGGTTGGGACTTGTTGCCTCCCCGTCGTGACGAGATGAACTAATTTATTTTGAGCAGCCGTAGAAAATATGGAATGATATATATTTTAGATTATCACTAGAGTACATGGCGATAGCAGCACACTTCCAGTGTGCCCGAATAACACCAAAATCCATCCGACCAAGCAACTCCCGTGAACAGGGACGGCAATTTCCTTCCAATCTTTGGATGTCCGACCATATCCGTTTTATCTCATAATATTCATTATGGATACAGAGCTGTTTATTTATTAATAAAATTTATTAATTTTTTTATAAATTGAAATAAAAAATTTATTTTTATTTAATAAGAATCAATGAATCATATATTATATATTTTTTTTTTGAAGACTTAATTTATTTGATTAGTTTAAAATTACAGAATAAAAAAAAAATTTTGCAATTGCCTTGGATGTATTCCGTTCTGAAATAAAGTTGTAATTTTTTTAAAAAAAATTATTTGAATTAATAGTTAGAAATTAATTAAATTTATTTAATTTAAAAAATAAAAAATAGTATGAATAATAGGATAGACCATTCACTGTCGTTCTCAACCAATCCAACGGACGAAATTGTTCCGTCCCGTCTTATCTCGCCTAAGATCAGACGACCAAGATCGCCTCATCGAGGGCTATACACCCCGTCAACAGTCCCGCGTATGCCGACATGGATCGGCGCGAGGAATTAGAAAGGAATCGGCGAGTTTCGTGGGGGGAAAGCGCGTAGGAACGAGGCAAAGGTGGTGGTCATCCGCCTCCACGTGTGCGACGACGTCCCACCTCGGCCCACGTTTTTCGCCCACGAAAAGCCCAACAAAATACTCTCACCTTTATTACCACAGGACCACCCACGTGGAGCTGCTTGTGTGGGGCCCGTGCTTCTTAGAATGTGGACGGTGGGCGTGGGTGCTACGAAACTGGGTAGTTTTACCACCCACTGTTTGGATTCCCCCAACCCCCAACATAAAAAAAGAGAGATCGTTTTCACACGTGAAACCCAGCGGGCGGTGACGTCCACCGTCTGCTGCGGGGCCCACGGGAAAACGCACGAGGGATTTTTTTTTTTTTGTTTCTTCTTCTTTGTAGGTCTAAACGTTCTCATAGAAAATTAGGCGGAATTAGCGTTAAGCCGCCCAAGCGCATCAGAATCCGGTCCAACGAAGCATCACCGTTGGACCTTGGTGTCAGTTTTTCGTTGACACCGTGCAGAAGATTCCTTTTGCTATGTTATATATAATAACACAGAATATAACGCATCATCAAGCATATAACAGTTTGCTATGTCATAAATAATAATCATTATTTTTACTTCTACATGTTTTAAATAAATTTTATTTCCTTTCTTTTTCTTTTGTGTGTGTACACTAACTTCTCTTCCAAAAATCAATTTTCGGTAGTCAAAAATGATTGAAAAATAATATCATTTTACTTTATTTTTGTTATTTTATATCATAATATTATCATAATAATTATTATTTCAAAATTTACAAAAATATAATGTAAGATGAGTAACTATCATGATTATCATTAAGCAAAATTATAGTTTGATCCTTAATTTTTTTTTAAAATTTTATATAAATAAATTAGCTTTTGTATAAGCGACATATTAGTTATTTCATCGATTTTAATTGATTCATGAGGTTCTTAAAATATAAAAAATTAAATTATAATAATTAAGAAATTTAATAATATAAATTTAAAAATAAAAAATATATTTTAGCTTTATCATTATAATGATCCATGATGGTATTGTAGGATTTATTGTATTAGAATAATAATTTTATCGTAATCTTGACTAATGGAAATAAAAGAATGGGGAACAGATTGGACAATTCACGTGTATCTTTCTGGTAGAAGTGCTATCCTGTTGTATCCCTGGCGTCCATCAGGCCTCGTCGTTAGGTATACTTGCACGCCTAGCGTCACCCGTGTCTGTGTTTGGCAAATGAGGGGGGAACGTAAGAACGAAAGCAAATGTTTCGTTTGTTCTGCTGTTAAGTTCTTCGGGCTACCCAACAACTTGTATTAGGTGGTAGAAGAAGCTACGTGGCTCAAACTACTTACCCAAAAGTTTCTCAACTTCCTGTCAAGTTGACGTTGGTTTGGGTCATGTGACAATGCTCTTTATTAGGTGGAGGGAACGAGGCTTTGAAGATAAGATTACACTGCTGACGGATGCTTGCAAAGTGATCCATGCCACCAAGTCAAGGTCGCCGAGTTGCAATCATAGGAGTGCTTCAATTTTCCAGGTTGACTAGGGGAGTCCGAGTTGGGCCATCCTTGACTTGGGCCTAGCCTGGGCTATGTAAAGAACAAAATCTCTGAAAATATAAGCGACATCACAAAAAATTGGTAACAACTGTGCTTTAGTTTTAAAGGTCACTAATCAAACCTCACCATAAATTTTTAAAAACAAAATCGCAATTGATAATATAGTTGATGCGCTGCTCTATGTTTTGAGGGAACATAGAATCTTTATTTTGTTGTACTGTTGACTGGTTGATGCTAACATATATTTTCATTGATATTTTAGCTGAAATGGAAATCATGGAAACAAAACCCACTAAAACGCCTCCTCTATTTTTTGTGATGTAAATGCTGGGCAAAGTCTTAATTCACCTGCAATATGGGCTAAACTCTAGTTTATTTGGGTCAAAATCTCACACCAGCTTGAGTAAGTAGAATAATTGATTTTTCTAATGCATGAAAGTATTTGTCATCAGGTTGCCTACTTAATAAGTGACACATATACAACCATAAAATTTAACAAGTGAAACATATGTGCCATTATTTTTTTAGTAAAGTATGAATATAAAATTGCATGCATAACAATTATTAAGTAGAGAGCTTAATGGTAAATATTTAATGGATTGCATATAAGTTCTGTCCTTTCTTAATAGGCTCGGACCTGAAATTAGGATTGGAATTGTTTTCAAAGTATGTGACAATGATTCTGAATTCTAATAACCCAACCTAAGCAAGCCCTTTCATGCTTGTCCAAAACTCCATGTCGATGTGAACAAAAAACATTGATCTTGGTGGCACTTTGTTTACTATTATGCTGATACTAGAGAGCTTAAGCGATGTGTTTGTTGCTTCAAATAAATGATGTGAGGATTTAATTTGTTTTAACAAAAATTGTGCAAACAAGCTAAAAGCCACATTATTTCTATCCTCTTTTAAAAGGAGGTGTCAATATTCCATTCTAGCTGGGCTGACTGGGTCTTGTGGATAACTGAAGAGCAGCGTGGTGGTTTACGAATCAATGGCATGGAAGTATCTTATTCGGAATAGTTTTATAAGGGTACTCCATCGATGAAGGCAAAGTATTAAATTAGCATACTAACACAGATACCGAGCACTCTTAAGCATAGTTTAATTATGGCCCGGTAGTGCGCACAAGTGTTGCGGCCAATTCGAAGGTTGAGTTAAGCACTTAAAAGTGTTGTTATGAGTCTAGGTTGTTAGTTTGACAAAGCTTTGAGATACGATCTTTGACAATAAGACTGGACGGCTGCATGTTTGCATGCATGTCCAAGCAAAGGACTCAAGATAGTATGTGGCACGGGTGGTAGCTAGAAATTGCTGACCCATCTCAGGTGGGCTTTTAGATTTGAAAACAAGCCCGGCTAACGGGCACGTTGCCGTGGGTCCAATAGCAGAGTCCTATTTGTACCATCTAGCTATAATTTTCTATTTTGACAGCTAGGTTTGGTGGAAGCCAAGCAAGATACGAGAGCGAGCTGGCAGCCTTATAAACCCAAAAACTTTGTTCATATTTCGGCGCTCATCAATCGAGTGGTGGACTCGAACAACTTCTAAACCGACAACTACCACCATCAATGGGCCAACAGCAGTTATATCAGCCTGAAGCCTCGGGCCCAAGCCTGTCTTGGCCTGGAACATTGCAAGTGGGCTAAATTTTTGAATAGGTTTCTTCATACCATATCACCCGGGGGAAACGGGCACACGCAAAATCTTGGTATGAAGAGTCCCTTCCATCTCAGGCTTTGCAATTAACACATCAAAACCCAGACCACAATGTCTGGCCCTGGCTCTCCTCCTTTAGTGTTCCTCATCTCAAATGCCAGGCACCTGTGTATCATTTATTTGGCATTCTCATAAGGAGTCGGATTGCCTCTTCTCCTGCAACAACATATAGCGGGCTCAATGTTACCTGCCTGCCTTGGTGCATTGGCTGCAAATTTATCAGGGAAACTCAGCACCCCTTGTTATCTCCTTAATGCTACCATATCCTTGGCCTTAAACCCTGAATAAAATGACCAAGCCACTGAGCATGCCTCTAAGAATCCGTGCCTATTAAATAGCATGTACATACGTCACATTACAAACATATTTGCTCGGGCACAGGTGGATGGTCTCAAAACCCAGTCATCTTGAAAGCTAAATGGAAGCGACACCAGTTTGGCACTTCTCTTTGATCATCCCATGCACAGGAACTGGGCCCTCGGGATCGCTCGCATATGCGCTGTGTTGAAGTCCACCTTGCTGTACACGGAGAGTGCTAGTTATCATTCATATGAGTTAATATGAGTGTGATGAATTGATCTGCTACTGCTTCAGGATTCCTTTGATGTTTGGCAGCTGTTTATCTTCTGTTGCAAACCCTTGGAAGAATCTGTTGCTCAAAAAGACTACTGGATTAAACGCTATAGATGGTTTCTCGACGAAGGCTGTGAACAGGGACCATATTCATGATGTAAGGAGAACGGATTCGATTTAGGCTTTTAGAAGAATCTGCCTTTAAATCCTTAGCTTTTGGACTTGGGTCGCTCGATACAGAATCCGTCAGATGAGCCCAATTGATCAACAGGACCAACATTTGTCCTGGGCCTAATTATTGCTGGAGGTTTGAGGGCTTTCTTTTGTGTCGGATGGGGCTCGTCCTGTTTCCATCCACCGTTCCAGGATGAAACTTTTCATAGCCAACCATGCCATTCGAACCAAGCTCTATACTTCGACCAGCCAATTAGCTGCAACTTTTAATTTGCTTTCATGAAAATGCACGACCCAGGTATGCACCATTATATCCTGGTGCTTGTTCTTCATGTCTGTTGATGGGGAACTGAGTCGTGCCCTCAAGTCTTTGCATCCAATTGGTGGGATAGAGATCAAGAAAATTCCTATGATTTTGCTCATCATTTTTGTTCCCAAGGCCAGCCAGATATGACTCGGCCCGGTTGGTAACTTATTCCTGTTGGTTAGAGATTGAAACTGCTAACAATTGCAAGTATAGTTAATTGGCACATCACTCATAAGAACATGGCCTTTTGAGTGGTGTTCGAGTCCTAATAATGACTAGCATGATTAAGTCCCTCATCCTTTTTTCAAAAAATTTTTTTAGGGTGACTGGCTTTGATATCATGAATTGGAGGCGTGCTAAGCTCATATTAGACAAGGCAAATGGGTTTGATTGGCCTAGGTTCATGACAGTCTGGTGAGGGTCTAGCCCATTTGCTTTCAAGTAGTTTCGGTAGCAAATAGCATGAAAACAACTAGCTCTGAAAGGCTCTTGTTATTGTAGTTCACTGGCTTGCCTTTTCAAGAAGAACCAGAGGCAACGGTTTCTATGGAGATGGTGATAAGAGTGGGTAAAATGGGACATGTTACCATGCTATGTGCTAAGTTGCGCTTGGTAGGAAACTTCAGGTCTATTCCCTGTGACTTTTGGAATTGACTTGATGACTAGTTTTAGTACATAAAATGCCAGTTTTAGCGGCTTACTTGTCGTAAAACGCAAGGTAAATTTTTTTTTTTTTTAAAAGGCTCAGTTAATATACTCAGACATGCGTCATGTGCATGCAATCCGACATCAAACCAAAATCCAACATGAATTGGCCCAATTGAGCCGGTGATCGAATTGGGTTTGGGGTTGAAGAGCATGATCCCCTTTCTTTTTTTTCCTCCCTTTAATATACAACCATCAAATTTTTATATATTGACTCTCTCGATTATGATAAAATGGACTAGCCCATTTTAATTTAGAATATTTTAACATAAAATTGAATGGCTAAGCTGACTTCCTCCTTGAAAGCTCAAAATACTAGATCCAATTCATTTTAAGTTGATTTGGTCCCTAAAATACAAACGGATTAAATTTTCTTTTCATGCCTGGGAATCCATCTTATTTTTCTCTATAAATTGTTCATTGAGGGGCTGCTCTGCTGATCATATCTCTTCCCTTAGCAACTATAAATTATATATTTAATTTTTAGACGGTGCACCCCAAATAATTTTCAATTTTAATAGCACAGACAGGTCTCTTTCCTTTTCTCTGAAAAAAGAACATATATTTCGGCGATCAATTACGTCCACAAAATTATAAGGGCATGAATATTACCCAAAGGAGCTTTTATGATAACCAAATGAACAGCCCTTTATTTATTTATTTATTTATTTATTTATTTATTGGGGACAACGAACACAAACCGTGGTCCAAAACACCGAAAGGGATGGTCTCTGCGTTTAAATTTTAAAAATCCTGCCCCATTAATCAAATGGGTCGGGTCTCCATCGTAACTGGTCTGATATAACGTGATCCGACCCGATTGCTGCCAGGTGGGAGTGCGTCACATGGTTAGGGGCAACACGGAGGGCTTCTAGAAACGGCCTATGATGTGAGCTGTCCCCCTGACGTTTGAAAATATCGCAGCTCCTATGGTCCTCTGATATATAGCGTTTCAATTTCGCGGCCCCACGCCAAGGAAGGGGACGGGTACCAAACCATGGGCATTAATGGATTGAAAGGGAAACGAGCATGACACCTTTGACAACCAACGACAGCTTTAAAAAGGCAAAATTTCGTTTTTCTGCGTCCCTTTCTCGAAATAACAAGTTGAGCTTCCGAAAGTAGAAGGACGTTCTTTTTTGAAAAAAAAAATAAAAATAAAAAATAAAAAATCAAGTTGTATTTATATTCATTAAAGTGGATTTAGTTTTGAGACACTTGAGCATATTTAAATCCTTCTTGGTTCGTTTGCTTTACATTGAAGTGAAGGTGATGCGGCTCAATCAATATTTGGCGTGCTAATCACTTTCAAATCAAATACTTTATTGATTTTAATGTTGGATCCGTGCAGCCAGATAGAATCCAACGTCTATAAAGCATTTATTTTTGATATGTAACCTAATTTCACGCAGGACCTTACGCAAGCTTGGAAATGTCCTCATGATGTGGATTTGGCATTTGGCATTTCTACCTGTAATATTTTATCTGTGAAGAGACTAAGGGAATTTGGGCCTCCTGGTTGGTGGTTTTGCATGCTCTGGAAGGAGGCTCTTATTTCTAATTTAGAAATAAATTAGAGTGAAAGTAAATTTATCTCAAGGCAAATACACTATTGAGCTGTGATAGTATAGTCTCCATGATGTTATTTCATTCGAAAAAATATAAATAAAAAGATTTACATTATAAATTAATTGGTAAAGCGAGTGTCAAGAAAAAAAAAAAAAAAAAAAAAAAGCCACCTAGAATGAGCCTTGGTTTACAAAAACTAGGGGAGGTTGAGAACCGTTTTGGATGGGCATATGTCTAAGTGACAAAACCCTAAGGAAGGGTTTCTTTATTTTTTAGTAAGAATAATTTGACTATTGCTCTCTTATGTAATATTTTATGAGCCAAGAGGGCCATATCTTTAGGCACATGCTTTACCTCTCCAAGAAATAATCACTACTATTTTTTTTAAAAAAATAATTTTAAATAAAATAGCAAGTCAACAATGATATTTGATAAATTTAATAATAAGGGCGGCGGAGGAAGGTTTGTTAACTTTGAAACATGACTTTCTTTTTTTTTTTAATCTGACCTCATGATAAAGATTCTCTCTTCTCTCTCAGAAATGATCAAATTACCTAGTAACATAAAAAATTATTTTTTTATAAAATTAAAAAGAAAGAAAAAGAAACTTATAACAATATTAACTAGCTATTAATGAAAATAAGTGTACCAATTAGTTTTAGAGAGCTCATCAGATAGTTGGGTGGGTGCCAATGGCTTAGTTTGAGTGTTACCCTCCTTATTTCAATAAGATTTCCTACAAGCTTAGCTCTAAAAATAATACTACTCATCAATGCATAAATTGCATGATGGTAAAATTCTTCTCTTTTTGTTTTATATCACAAAGAATTATTGTTCACTGTTATAAATACTCATCTTATCGAAAGTATATTTTTGGCCTTCAAGCAATCATGCCAAGGATTATAGTGATAAAGGTTAAGATGAGAGCCACCAATTAGAACCAAACCTGTGCTTTACTCCAATATGCAATAATAGGTGATAACACTTTGAAAAATATAAGATAAAATTTTATTACATGATTGGGTGTCTAATTCTTTTATTTGCTTCTTATGTGTCAAGCAATTATTCATTCATGATAGCTCTTATTTTGAGCTACAGCTCAATATTCAACTCAATGATTATTCAAGGTGGGCACCATTTCTTATTTCTACTATGCCAAGAAAAAGGCTTGTATCAAGACACATTTCTAATAGAAAGAATATATAAATTGCTCGGTTATGTTCATAAAAAAAGTTTAGAACCATTGGAAAAGGTACTTGTCTTGCATGTCCACATTTTCTCGTGATCCTTCGTATTATTTTTTTTGGCAAAAGACAAGAAAAGTAATCCACATTTTGCTCGACAAATAAAATAATACCATGAGGTGAACGGCCCTGAAAAGGCCGTTGGCAAGGACACTGTAGCACCCCTATCACGAGCCATGCGTACCACCCACGAGCTTCACCTCCATGTGACGAACAGGCACCACCACTTTGGGTGGTGACGCCAAGAAATTCCGGGTCCCGCGCCCCCCCCCCCCCCCACCCCACCCAAAAAAAAAAAAAAAAACACCATTTTTTCTAAGTTAAAAAGCGCATTTATTATGATTCCATCGTCATATCTCCGTCTTGCGCGGTCGCAGGGGAGCATGCCACCCTACGAGCTAGCCCCAGTAGAGGCCTCAGGGATTCGCGAAACCACCAAGGAAATAACCATACTTTTATCATTATTAAAACCTATTATATTTATACAACACTTATAGTTATTTCGCATAATAATAATAATAATAATAATAATAATAATAAATCCACCATTTCCGAGGGAATATCCTCCTCATCAACTGCCCCCGCGAATCGCTCTATTTCTTTTTTATTTTGTACTGCCCGCGAATCTCTCTATTTTAATGTGACCCGTCTGATGGAGGTGACAGGTGCGTGATGCCCATTGGTGGACCCGTATAACCACTCCAGTGGCCAACCACCGGGAATCCATCACATCAAGTGGCTGAGATCAGAGAATCAAGAAACCATCAGCGCGTACGAGCGACACGTGTCGGGTACTCTTAAATCCTTCCCCATGTGCGCGCCCTTTATTTTTTCCGTCGCAAGACTCCAAAAGTGTACCGCGATCAGAAAAAAGTAAAAAGTAAGGGGGGAATAAAAAAAAAAAAAAGAGGGAAAAGAAAGTAGGAAAGGGAAGGGAGAGGAGAGAGAGAGAGAAGAAAGCGACGTCGACGGCTCGCTTGCCGAAGAGAAGTAATCTAAACACCCTTGCTTTTTTTTAAAAAAAAAGTTCCAACTTTGCAATGCACCATTTTATCGTGGGAGCAGAGGCGAAATTACGGACTGCTCCCCGGTAGCGTGACTTTTTTTTTTTTTTTTCATTGCAATGGCGTGACGCTTAGCCGCTTCTCGCCTGGTTATCGCTCCCCAGGAGAAACTAGAGGGCTCTGATTCACATATAAATATGTAATATTATCAATAAATCAGAACATATAAATAAATATACGGACCTTGCCCTCGGCATCAGCTCATCAAAGATAATCCATACAGAACCGGCACCTAGCCTCAAAAAACCACAACAAGACTCATTATCATCAAAGTAAAAGCAAAATCTTAAGAACATGTAAAGTTTATTATTTTTTAATAATTTTTATGATTTAATCTTATAATCAAATGAATACTTATTTTTTTATTCAGTACTAATTATATCAACTTTCAAGTATAAGATGTCATCAGGATAAATTCATCATCGTTAATAATAGATAAAATATCTCATATGAACCGTACTAATTACATTAAACCTCACTTTTCACCGTCCAAACCTAAAATTGGATTGACATCATAATCCTTGATTTCTGTAAAAAATATGATATACTATGAGCTAACAGCTAAGTAATAATTCTTACGCATATAGATATGATTATGCAATTTAAAAAAATATATAATATAAAAAAATAATATATTTAATAAAATAAATCATACTATAAATACCATGTCATAAAAATATACGTCGAATATAAGAAAAAAATTTTATCAATTTTTATCTTCCTAAATATTGGACTATATCATCTTCATATCATATCTTCTGATGATGCATATTAGTATCATTTTAGTCAATATCCCGTGTGTATAAACCTAACTTGTCAGCCATCTTATACTTAGATTAGTTTACGTACTATTGCTACGTGTTATAAATGTTTCATATCCAATCTGATTCTACATCAGTGAACATACCATCGCTATCATCGACTTGATCATTAGCGAGTTATGGTCACTAATGCACATGTAGTCATAATAGTGGTCCCATGCATTGATATCACATGTTTAACTTAAATTAGAACAAATTAAAGTCTACTTAAGCTAATGCCATTAAATCGAAGAGTAATTCGGAGCATGTGGATTCTACTTGGACCACACCATTACGGTTGTTAAACAAAAAAAGTACTGCACATCTACGGGAAAAGCTCGAAACCTTCGGAAGGGGCAGCCTAAGGATTGACCATCAGTCTTCACGCGAACAAGCTTGTCGTAACATCAGCACCATTTTAGGTCATGGTAGCCAAACCAAAGGATGATGCATGATAATACGATAGCGTCGAAGCGAGCATCCTGATGCCTGTCATACGTCCTGGTGGTGTGGCATATTTTCCTGGAGCATTTGTTTTCAACCAAGAAAATGACTTCAAGCTTTGTTAGGAAAGCTTTAAAAAAAAATTATCGTCTAGCTTATTCAATGCTCCTTGGCGGATGCCTCCGTGCACTGGTTAACATTTCCCTCTAAAAAGAAGTAAAAATTGCTATTTTATGCTGCGATGACGGGTGAAAATCCATGCACATCAAGGACAACTTTTTGTTGGAGAATAAAAAGACAAGTAAAAACGAAACAGATATTTCATTTCAATTTATTTATACAGAAGTAATATCTATTTTAAAAAAATGTTGCAATGAACCCTCGCTGACATGATGCCTTTATCTACGAAGATCTCTCTGTTTTTTTCTAATGGACGAAGCATGTTCTAAGCAGCGGTTCCTTTTTATTTTTAGTAGCAAAGTCTTCACTGCACCACTCCAGTCCTCTTCCAGTCCCTAGGTGCGGCGATTGGTGAACTGGGACGAGGCTTGTGTCTTACCTAAACTTTCGTGTACGTCACCAGTCTACGATTGTTATGACCAGATCAAAGCATGATCAGACTAATCCAATTGGTGGCTGAGTCTAAGGCCAAAGACACACCCCTGCTCCTCTACTTTCCATGATTGATCAAACACTTTTTCCATCATCCTTCCGGCTGCACATGAGCCATCCTCATGCAGCCATTGCGAGAACTAACAAGCCATGCTCCACATGATAGGTGAGTGTGCGACCATTGATCAATTTTAGCACTCGTAAGGGAAGATTGTGGTCTAAAAATAAATTAGTTATTTGCACAATGCCAATCTGATCGGCTCTTAGCCCAACTGACATCACATAATTAGGGCTATAAATGAATCGGATTGACTGACGATGTAATTTAGTTCAGACTTGTTTAAATTTGATTGAATTTATATTTAATGATTTTATGGACTGATTCGGATCCAAAAATTGGGCATGATCTAAATTTTAACGCATGATTTTTTAAGTTCCATAATTTTAAATCTACCACGGTCCAACTTAAATTATATATCATTTGAGTTTAAATTTGGTTAACAAAATGATAGATGCAATCTAATCCGAAGTTGATGTGAACCAATTCTAAATCAGAATAATATAAAGCTAATTCTCCTTCGCCGTAAATATTAATGTACTCTCATTTAAACTAATTTCTCATTCTCTTATATATTTTCACTTAATTATATTTAAATATTTAAATTTTATTATTTATTTTAGTGAATTCTTATTTATGATACCTAAGTATTTTTAAAAATTATAGTTTGTAAATTTAAAAATGATTAATTACTTAGACAAAGTTAAAAGTTTTCAAATAAAAATTTAAGTAAATAATAATATAATATTATTATATTATGATATATTATTAAAGCAATATTACAATAATATAATAATATTTTCATATGACATTATATTATATTATAATTAAGATACTATCTCATAATATATTATAATAATATTTAAATGTAATGCAATATGATATGATATAATCTATTATATAATATTATGTTATTTTAATCATATTATAATGCTGTTATGTTATATATTAAATATGATTATTTCTATGTTTCTAAATCGTGAGTCCTCCCTAGAGGTCCACTTGCGGCTAATTCCATGACAATTCAACTTGAATATTTTTAAGTGGTTTAAGTGTAACTTAACTTATAGTTTAACTTGACTACAATACAACTAAATGACAACACATGAGATGCATTGCATTGTAATACAACATGTAGTACAATTTCAATTGCAGAACTTCAAACAGTTTCCAGTAGAAGAATAGCAAGCTATTAAGTTATCAGTGATGACTTTGTTGCAAATAATCAATCATGCAAGCAGTTCCTTTCTTGAATTGAATGATTTGTGATTGGCAGATGCATATTATCTCCTTAGGCTTCCCAAACAACGCCACATAATTGAAGCTCGAAGTCAATGATCAATCATGCAAGTAGTTCATTTCTTGAGACATTGAATCATAAAACAGAGCGAAGCATGTTGTCTCTCTAGTGGTTCCCAAACTGCACGAGATTATTGAAGCTCAAAGTTGACAATGTTGTTAGGTGTAGTTTTGAAGAGCATAGGGTTGTTCAAGGATAATAAATTTTGATTTTGTTGGCTTGATTTCAGAAAGTTTAGATTTGGGGTGATATAGAAAGCATTGCCTCTGCCACTCATCTACTAAGGAGGATGTGATTGTGATCACTCTATCAACCCATAGCCACAAAGTATAAGAAGGAAAAATGAGCGCCAAAAGTAGTTACTATGGTTGAATTTTATAAGCTCAAATGTTGGACCATTGTAATCAAACTTGGACTGGATCTATTGATCCAACTAGTGAACCATATCTCTAACCAATCCAACTATATAATTGATTCGATCAAAATCAGATGAAACATCTAATTTTTTTTTTTATTTTTTTATATTGACTTGATGATTCAATATGAACTAGTAAAAATCAAACCAGTTTTTTATACCTTTTAAAATTATTTTTTAATTAATATAATTTAAAAATTAGTATTACCTTTTGAGGTTTTCATTTTTAGGCCTAAATCCTTCTTTTCTTCTTCTTTAATCAGCCTGGTTCTTTCTTATCTCTCTTGTTCTCTAATCGATCTAAACATTTTCAAGTATTTCTCTAAAATTCAAAGATTACTTTTAAATATTAATTTTGATATTATTTTAGTTTAAAAAACTTAAATTTTAAAGTTACTAAATTAGTTGAACTTGATTCATTGATTCAATTAGATAGATGTCCAATTCAATTTTGCTAAATCTGCATCGGTTGACGGCGATGAAGAAGAGAGATAAAGCGATGATGGAATGTGAGTCGAAGGACTGATAGAAAGTTAGGAAGAAAAAGAGTTGTCTAACCCAATTGCTTAGAGCTGCTTACAATAATTTGAGTAGTATTGTTACGGCAAAATTTTGAGAACTAAGATGGGTCGAGATAACTATCTCAAGGATAATTGTACTGTTATCATGAGTCAACTATCTCCTTAATTTCTGATAGATATGCGAATATTATTAGCTAGTGAAACTATGCTCTGTGTGAACAGAGCCTGCCATCTCTTTCCATCACTCACGAACTTCTCTCTTTTCATATTCTTTTCTGGAGGTGCTTATGGCGTCGTTTCACGTTAGCTGCTCTGTAAAAACTCCATGAGTTACCCTTTCAAAGTAAACTAGAATTTTAGCAACGCATTGCACATGGGCCCTAGAGAGATAAAAACAATAAACTAAAGCCGCAAGTTTGGTGGTGAAAAAGATGAGAATTGAACGTTGGAGAGCCAGGGTTGAACGATGCACGTTGGCTTGCGTCGCGTCTTGTCAGAAGAGTAATTTGGAGCAAAGCTGCTGCCTTATAGCAGTAAAATTAAATAAAATGTCAATAGTGGATAAGGTCCAACATATTATTGCTTAATAACAATAATGATATGTAGAATTTACCGTGCCTAATGAAAGCGAAACATTCCCCACTTACCACCAACAAATATCCAATCTACATCAGCGCTTTCTCTCAACATTACCCCGCTGCTCCCTCCCTAGCTTCCCTTAACACTAACCGAGGCGACCACACCAAAAAAAACTTCATACAAAGCGAGAGGCAATTTATTAGAGCTATGAAAAGAGAAAGGTCGCTTTCCTTCTCTCCTTCCATTCTCCTCCTGCTCGGAAACCTGAAAGCCCGTTTGCAGTCTGTACATAGTTCCCATTATAGAAGCTCCATTTACACTGCCATTTTACAAGGAATAAACACTTCGGATAACTTAATCCCATCCCTCGGAGCAGTACCAAGAGAGGCTCGGTGCCTGCTCCTCCGAGAACAAACCACTGCAAAGCTCCTCCCCACTCAAAAACCCCTCATCCAAGTAGTCCTTCTGATCTAAAGCTCTGCTCTCAAACAAAGACAAAGAAGAGTACGACTTGAAGCCCAAAAAGTAGTCTTGGTCTAGCGCCACCCCAGAGTAAGGACTGTTCTCGCCATTATTAAACACCACGCTCGAATCGCTGTCCGAAGCGCCCTCCCTACAGATCAAAGCCGGCCTCTCCTCTGCATCTTTGTTCTCCCATCTCGTTCCAGTTGCAGATTTCGCTAGCTTGACTCTAAGCCCTTTTATCTGAAATAATTAAAGACAAAAATCAAATCATTTGTGTGGAAAGTATGAACTACTTAAGCCTGTGAAATGGTAATGACTCGTCGAAACAATTGCAATTTTTTCTAGTAATTCTAGACCTCGCATAAAGAAATATAAAGCAATTCCGATTGTGAAACTGTGAATGACTTCAAGTAAGTCGTTTGATGTGTCGGTCTGATAACCTCAGCAATTCTGGGGCTCACATGGCCATGATCTCCTTGGCTTACCTCGGCGGTGAGCTTCTCCTTGTCGTGGCGAAGGGCGTCGAAGTCGATCTTGAGGGCCTCGTAGCGGGCCCGGAGAACGCCGTAGTCGCGTTCCAGCTGCTTGGTCTTCCACCGGGCGCGGCGGTTCTGGAACCAGACCGCCACCTGCCGGGGCTGGAGGCCTAAATCTTGGGCCAGCCGGGCCTTCCGGTCCGGGTCCAGCTTGTTCTCCACCTCGAAGTTTTTCTCCAGGGCCTTCACCTGGTCCACGCTCAGCCGCCGCTTCTTCTCTCCCAGCGCTGATCGACCATGCGAGCACAGCTCCTCGTCCTCGCACTCCACCTCCTCCATTCCATCCAACATGGATTGGAATCTATCTTCATACTTCCCTTGCTCCTCCACTATAGAGTTCGTTGAAATAATAACTGATTAAAGATATAGAAGAAATAATATGTTTGTTTTTTTTGGGAGGGAGGGAGAGAGATTACTTGGCTGCGAGATGGGGATGAGACCAGGTTCCTTTTCTTCTAGTCCTCCGAACGAGTCTGAGCTGCTGGGCCTTTTCATGGGCTTGCTTGTTTTGTGCTTCCTCTTCGTTACGGGCTACAAGCCGGAGGAGAGGATGGAGGAAATATAGGATGGGTTTTGAGGCGGCTGGGGAGCTCAGAAGAGATGAGGAAGAAGAATGGAGAGATAGGTGGAAGGTTTCAAGGGTAAGAAGCAAGAGCCAGTCTTCTTCCATGGCTCATGTTCATTGCTCTTCTCCTTGCCCATCTCATCTCCTTCTAAGCTCATCATCAGATAAGCAGCTTTCTTTTTCTGGATCTTCTTCACTTATTTCAGGTCGAGTAAGAGAGAGAGAGAGAGACAGAGAGAGAGAGAGAGAGAGAGAGAGTGGGTGGTGGTGGTGGTGGTGGTAGGAGGAGGGCCAGGCGGGGGCTGTGGGATGCCAGCAGGCTATAAATAAAAGCAGGAGAGAGGGATGGTGTGGGGTGGGATGGTGGGGTTTAGCGGGGTGGAGCGGCTGACCATTGGTTAAGAGAAGAGAAGAAATGAAATGAAAGCCAAATGAAATTCACACCAAATGCATTGTTCATTATTTTCGGGAATTTTTATATATTTTTTTTGGAAGAGTTGACGGCGGTAGGCCAGGAGAGGAGATATTTTATTAGTATTTTTTATTTACTGACCCTATTAAATTTTTTATATTAATAAACAATTTTTTCTTCGCTCTCTTTTTTTCTTCTTATTAATATTAATATTATTATTATTTTTCATAATGAGCCGTTCAAGCCCGTTCGGCCGTTCCACCAACCTTGCCAAGTCTAGAATCCTCCTTCACTATTTTCATCCATATGAATTGCGGCGTAATAGTATATGAATAGGCATTTACAACAATCTTAAATATAAGTTATTTCACTTGGACAACAATCCTACATTAGTAATCGTTTTTTTTAAATAACACATTACTCTTAATATTTTTCTATATTTTTCATTATATCTTACTGGTCTTATTTTTCTAGAGTCTTGTTTCCATGCATTACTTTTTTTTTTTTAATTTTTTTTGATGGTTTTATGTTTTAATATTAGCCTTTGAATCAAATGAACGTTATAGCATATATGATGTTAACTAGTTCAACCGACTGTCCCTAACCTCCCAAATTCTGGCTCCCTGTAAGAAGAATGCAGACCTCCCCCTCTCCCAAAAGACCAATAATAGGCTTTACTTTAAAAAAAAAAATTAATCAAAAATATTATTATTTAAACTTTTTAATTTTATATATAATCGATATTGGGCTAGACACTTGCCAGCATCAGTTTTTATATACTTTTTTTTTGTTCAAATTCTTTTATTTTTATTAAATCAAAGATTTATATCTAAATTTATGTCCAAATTCAATCAAATTCAACAACAAATACATATAATCCATTCATAATATTTTTTTGTCTACATGAATCGTGAATGAAATTCATTTTGATATCATTTATGTAATTAAAAAAAAACTAGCACAGTTTCTTAGAAACAAAAAATTGCTTGCATAGGCTCTCACAAATAAAGAATTATATTGTGGCAATTGTTCTTCCTCAGAAAAATGGTGACGTTCAAATTTGTCACCATTGCTAAGAGAGCAACAAGTCAGGCTGATCTCGGGTGAGGCAAATATGAAAAAGAAGGTGCCTTAAATAGGACACTTTCCCCTTCCCATATGACGCCCAAATAGTGTGGTAGGCTGGAAAGAAAACTTGTTCGCATTGATGGTCCAGTGGAAGTAAGTTGATCCTAGGTTAGCGTCCGGGACATGGAAATGAGTCGAAATGCATTCGAAATGGACATGGATATGCCTTAAACATTCACCAATACAACATTCGAAATGGAAGCCTTTATCATGTTGTTAGCTTCTGGGACATGAGTTGGGAGTGTTGGCCTTCTCTTTTTTTTTAATTTTCCCTGCGTCTCATTTCACGCTTTCCCCTCTCCAATTTGAAGATTGTTCCACCATCTTGTTATTAGCTATCTTTCCATGGAGAGCTTAGATGCATTAGTATCTTGGTACAACATTTCAGAACATCCATAAAAATACTTAAAAATCTTTGACATCAGGATGTTTTTTCATCAATTTATGCAACACACAATCTAGTTTGGTGCTAAAGGGATAAAAAGATGTTATCAACTCATGGGACATTAACATGGCTATTGTGTTGGCTCCCAATTGTGAAGTACTTCATAGTCTGGTTATTTGGTCCAGAATTTCCAGAGTTTTCTGGTAGTGTGGGAGTTGTTGGAATCTAGTCTTCCAGCATCAGGAAGTAGGAGGCATGGTAGATAGCCTTTGGTTGTAACCTAATATCTCTGCTGGTAGTCCAGTTTTTCTCAGACCTGCACTATGAAAAGTGGACGCCACTTGTCTGCAAGTTAGGCAATGGACTTTCCTTGTCGTTGTGTTCTTTTTTCTAGTAGCTCGTACATTTCCGGCACGCACGTTTGAGCTTTGCGTTGATCGTTTCCGTCACTGAGAAATTATTGTCAGTGGCTCTTGAAATCTTACGAAAGTTTCCCTGTAGATGTGGAAAATATCTGAGTACAATTAATGGCAATAAATTGATCATGTTTCATTGAGAATTCATAGAGATAAGATTAAAGCTGATAAGTTAACCTTTTTTTTTTTATTTTGGGTATCATATAAGCCCAAAAGTTCGTTCTTATTCAAAAGTTATTTTAAGTGCCAACAAATGGTGAATTAAAATAAATTTGGCTTCCTCAAAATGATTTTATTCTAATACATTATCTTCTTCTATGTTTGAATTAAGTAAGAGTCTACATTACCATATATTTAATTTTATATCAACAATGCATCGAGTAGTTTTTGAATGTATATATAGAGAGAACCAAAATATTTAAATAATACTCATCAATTAATTTTTTTTTAAAGTGAAGTCCTGAACCATTAGAAATGATATTAGAGTGAAGCATTTGTATGCTAAAGGATATTGCGAATTTAAAATTTTAGCTTAATGAAGGCATTAGGACTTTAACATAAATAATATCTAAGGGCATATACTTATATATATTTATTTCCGTAAAATTTATAAATCAAGCGAACCTTAGATATACAGAGGTCTAAAGAATCCCAATAGAATTTTTAAGCAATGTCCTGGATCAGAATAGAACATCTCAGCTCTAGGAAAGGAAGAGTTTTTCCCCTTTTTATAACAACATATGTTGTCTTATGCATTAGCTTGAATCTATCAATTTGGCTTTCTCTCTGTCTCTCTTTCCCATCTCTTATATAATTGTAGTTTAAAAACTTAATTTATTGCCCTGGTGTTTTTCTAGACTAGGTTAACCTTTACCAATCATAATGAAATATTTACTGCATTTATTTCATTCTACCCCCCCCCCCCCCCCCCCCCCGCCTCAATCCTTTAGAACTTTAACCTACAGAGCTCCTTATGCTTCTCAGCAACTCTCTAAATCTAAGTTTCTCGCTATCACCATTGCAAGATTTTTTTTTTTTTTTTCAATCTTAAATTCGAAGTTCAAAGATGTTGGTGTTGCAAGTTAGTGTAGCTGACAAGCTGGAATAACATGGTGAGAGGAATATGGAAAAATTTAAATAAAAATTTCAAAATGACTAAAGAAATGTTAATTCGGGGTCTTATTGTACAATTTCTAGAATAAAGAAGGTCTTGAAAATAAAAAAATTAACCTTAATTGACCTCCTTTTTAAAATTTAGAGCCTAGAATAGTCTCTTGGATTGCCTGCAACACTGATAAAATATCTGAGAAGGAAAGAAAACCCTTTGATAATATACACTAAAATTTAAGGAAAAAAAGAGTGACAATGTGGACATTAAAATCCTACATATATATTAATTAGCGTGAGTAATTTCAACGCACTAATTATTAAAGCATGACAAACGTAGACAGCTGACACTGCAACTATTATTCACTGAAACTCAGGCATATTTCATGCAGATTCTTGTGCAAAATATAAAATCCCTCGTAATAAAAACTGCAATGATAAAGTCGCTCCTTTCCATCATAAGAACCTTACCAGTAGAGTCCTATCAAGTTGGCAGGTTGCATCCAATCAGAGCCTTTAATTGGGAGTAGACTTGACACACCACCATTTAGCATCCAGGTTCTAGTAACATTGAATAAGACCTCTCTCTTTTTCGCTTTTGTGCCCCTCAAGTTTAGCTGGTGAACGTGGTGGCCATTGCGGTCATCTTAGCAAGTCTTCTCTCGGCCAATCCCACCGATTTACAAAGGGGGCTCTTGTAGTCCACACTGGCAGCCCATAGCAAACGGCGGCGGTTTATGTGGACCATGTTGCGTACCGAGTTTGCTTTCGGACAAGCTGGCCCTCTGACATCAAACGCTATGGTTGACTTGCGCCATGTGAACACTGCTACATACGTCTCCCCTGTCCTCTTTTTTCTTTCAAGCTGTTTGATTCACAGATCATTGCTGTTAATTGACGAGGTTTGTTTATTTGAGTAAATATCTCTTGAAGGACAACTCTCCCAAATCAGCCTGGAGGTTTAAATGGTTTTCTTAGCCATATCTCCCAGACTAATCTTGTTGGGATGGATGGCCATCAGAGAGATGCTTGAGAGTGAGGAGAGAATTTAGCACAATCCATCCATCCTACTGAGCTTGTCACTAAGATCAGGATGCATGCTCCTGATGACATACTCATGTTGGAGTCCATATCCAAGGAGGGCCTACATGATTAAAACAGCCTGCGACTGTTTCCTAGGCTAGTTCTGTCGTCTAGACTTCCGATCAGCAATGGAAAAACTGGATCTGGAGACATCAAGAAGGTTTAATTGTGTCCGAGTAGGACCTGGATAAGTTCATTCTTCAAATCATGATGGACCATTGACAATCCATGTTTTTTCCACTATAATTTCTTTCAAAGGCTGATAGAAGTGCTAACAACATGAGAGATATAACGAGAGCAATACTAAGCTTCATGAGCTCCATCAAGGAACTGGCATGATCAAATAATGGTCTGCCAACCTGCCTCAAGCTCTCCCAGAAGTCATGTGCCAACAATCTTGGCTCAGTCTAGTTGGCAGATTGGACCGACGACTTACAGATACAGCTTCATCAATGGAAAAATTGGCTGATGTTAACTAGAAACCGTAGTGGAAGGCATTTATGGATTGAGAGAGCGAGATGGATCGCCCATAAAATTCGGCTGAGAGTCTTGACAGGGGTGATCTATAAGTTATAGAGAAATTCTAAGTTGGCCAAGGAATCCGATGTGCAGGGAATTGTGGCTCAAAAAGTCACAGCAATCAGTTGCTGCCCAGTTTTGAAACTGCATGGAACGCACCCACACCTCCCCTTAGGCCTAGGAAAGTGATGGGTCGGTGTTTTTGCCTCCTCCGGTTGCTAGTGGCCTAAAGGCCCCCATGGAATCTTACACAGAAGGGAAAAAGAAAAGCTGAGACTGGTGGGAGGTAAGGGAAAAGGAGGGGTGGCTATTGAGCTCTACGGGGAGCAGTTCATCTGTAACTTTCTTTGAACGGTACCATGGTCTGAAAAGATGTGCTGGATTGGATTTATCCCTTCCTTCAGTGACTCTCTTCAATGTCATGATCATCGATAGCGTGCATGGCAGAGGTTTCGGGTGCTGAACGCCTCGCGAAAGCGTTGCCCAATCAAAAAAGCGATGACTGTCAGAGATTCCGCGGCATTCGCACCGACGAAGCTATCCGCCGGTGCACTTCGGTCCTGATAACTGCCAGTATCAAAGGTTTAATGCTCGGTACGAAAACTGAAAGCATAGTTGAAAATAGAGGAAATGGATTAGTGATTTTAAAACATGGAAATGAGAGTGGGATTTGGACATAATTCGGTGAGGTTAATTATTTCAATGATACAAATGATAGGACTAGGGCCTCTCAGGTCACCAACAAATCACACCGTATTCTGGGTTCTGGTTAAATTAATGTTCCTTCCTGTCATTTGCATCAAGGATAAAGATCCCAACGTACCAATTGTACTTGAAAAAAATTCTTCGTTTGAAAATCAAAGCAAAGCCACAATCGCTCTGAAAACTCTGGTAATCAGCGTACCTCAAGCTGCAGAAAGGAGAATGTTGTCAGAACACGCACTGTAACGTCTCGCTGGCTCGTGATGCAAAACCTGTTTATCCTCCGTATTAAAATATAATTATTTATACCGCTTATTCTCTGCTTACACGCAATCCAAATCATAATATCAAATAAAAATACAATTCATCATTCTTAAAATATATAATTATTTATATAAATTTCAGTATAAAATCAACCTATTTATAAACGTTAAAAGTGATGCAGTTTAATACTATAAAAGATAAAAATTATTTATAAATTTTTATTATATTCGATGTATGATTTTATAGCATGATGCTTATAGTATAATATATTTTATTACATCTATTTATTTTATTATTATGTAGATATTTATTATATATTTAAATTTTTATATCTAAAAATTTTTATTGATATCATATTGATTGTATAACAATTCTTATTGGTCTATGAGTTTGTATCATGTTTATCATATATATATATATATATATATTATAACATATGAGGATTTGGAGATCGATCAAAATTTAGGGTGGATTGAAAGAGAAATTATGTAAATAGTTTTAATTTTAAATTGATATTGTATAATTTTTTTATATATTTTTAAAACTCATGGTTTACATGTTGGTTTAGCTTTATGATTTGAATTGTACTTTTAGGATTTTATTGCCATGAACGTAGTGGGTTTGGGACATTGCACCCTCACACCAAAAGTTATCTCCATCAAAAGTACTTGAAGAATCAACCTTGAGTATAAATGATCAAACAGCACACTTTTACGTGAAACGGGAAATATATTCTTATGCCATAACCTGAGTGGAAAAGTGCCTAGAATATCTGCAGTGGAAAAATAAGCTTGATAGTGGCCGGACACAACACTTATCTCCATTAAAATGTTGGATAGCATCAAAAGTATATCAAGAATCAACCATGAGTATAAAGCCATCAAACAATACGCTTCACGTGACATGGGAAATCTATTCTTATTACATAATTTCCGAGAATCTCATCTATCTTGTTTCAGAATTAATGGATATCATACTACGTCAAGTTTCAATGAAGAAATGCAAACTAAAAGTCGTAACAGATATTGTACCATTTCTACGACTATAACAGCACTTTTTTTTTTTTTTTTTTTTAATTGTGAGAAACTAAAACTAAAAAACTTGATGCTAATCCACTGCTTGCAGAACAGGGCGTTAGCATAATCAGAGGACAAGGAGACGGTCTACGAAATTAAACTCTGGAGAGATTGCATCATCCGAACCAAAATCTGTCTTAGGATTAGGCTTTGGGCCGACAAAGCCGAGTTTAGGTCCAAGCGATCCAAATGACCCGAATCTCTTCTGGTGAGTCCCAATGCTCGATCCACAACTAGACCAGCCGAAAGGGCCTGAAACTAGGTCGGGCCCGTTCCATCCAGGCCTTGAATCAAGATTGACCTCTTTATAGAACGAGTCGGTCCTTGTGGCCGAACATCGGCCTACTTTTTGGGCATCATGTTCATCATCCGAAGGTTTCTGATGAGCAACATATGGATATATCCAAAGACTACCATGTCACCCATGTCTTCTTGATGCTCTAAAACTACTTATCCCGTAATTTTTCTGGGAAGGAAACCAGCAACATTAGGGTGGTCGCCAATGTGGTGAGGTATTGGGCATCAGACTGGTTGCTGATGATGCCCATGGCATAGGCCACTTGACACCGTCAATTTGGGGCTTGGCCCCTGTTCTTACTGTCAAAAAAATAAAATAAAATAAAAAATAAATAAATAAAAAATTTCTAGGTTAATTAGATATCTCGAAGATTTTGATCGACAAGGTCGTAAGTTTTTTCATGCAATGAGCGTTCTTCTGTTCTTGGTGCAAAGCTAATTTTTGGACCACATGTGCCGCTTCCTCATTGTATTCTCAAAAATTTAACTATATAATATATATACCGGTCTTTGATCATGTGCAAATATACAAATATTTTTTTTTTAAAAAAATTAAAAGTATAAAATATGATTAGTGGAAATGAAATGCTCGAATCTGTACATGGTGAATGGTCGTTGGTTTTAGACTGGATTACAATTTACAAGCAGATACAAAAGGATTGAACTGGATTACAATTTATCTCATCAATGCCTTTTCCTTTCTTCTTCCCCTCACTTATAATCTTTATATTCACTTCACTTACTTTCTAAATTTTTGATTTGAATGCCAGCTATATGTAATGATTGATCCATTTTGAGTTTATAATAGAAAGTCATTTATTTCTTTTAAAAAATAAAATAAAAAAGTAGTAGAATACTTTTATACTTGAATAAATATTTATCTTTTATAGAATAATGTAGTAGTATATTAAATAAAAAGATTCTAAATCATAAATATGGCTCTAAATGAACTAAACTGTTTATGAATGACTTAGGCTTGTATTGCAAGACGGGCCCATTTTGAGCTAAATGCAGATTAGATTCAAACAAAGCTTGAATTTTCATAGCTTGATTAGTAAATGAATTATTCCAACAATTTAAGCTTGCATAAATAAACAGAAGCACACCTCAACTTGATGGGAAGTGTATTCAACTTTGGTTTAGATCACAAAAAATCAACTTGAATATACTTAATCAGGCTCAGCTCAAATACAGATGAACTTGAGTTGCTTCCTACTTAATCTGGCTCAACTTATTTCCACTTCGAATTATATGATGCTGAAAATTAATAATTAGATATTTAGGTGATACTATATATGTTTGCCTTATGAAAATATATACTTTATGCTAACAGAGATCATTGTGTCACAATTCTAAAACTGTAACAATTTAGGATTTCATTAAAAAGACTAGCTAAGAATTTATTGTTTGGGCTCCTTAATTTTATATAAATATTCAAGATCTTCTAAGTACATTATCGATACGGAACCAAACACTTGGCTACTATAAGCTCTAACATACTCTTTTCATTTAAGTTATAGCGTTCAAGCTAGACTGAGGGTATATATTCAAATCCACATTCAAATCTAATTGTAATACTCTGTTTAGAAACAAAGCACTTGAAACTTGTCTTCTTCTTGAAACCTATGGACCTCCACCTGATTTCTTTCTTCCTGCTTGAAGCTATCGGCCATTGCCCTCCCCCACCACATGGCTAGAATGGCCTAACTCTTAATCACTCCTAACGAACCAAGAAACTCTCTCCCCCTTCTTTCAAGCTCAACCCACCTCTCTTTTCCTCCCTTCCCTTCCCTCACTTTTCTCCTCTCCTGCCCTTCCTTCTCATCGCCACTGAGGGTAGACCTTCGGGCGAGCCCTATTGAACCGCCATTGCTAGGGTAGACCCTAGCCTAAGCTCTAGCACTAGAGCTTCTAAAGCCCCTATTTTGAGTGAAGGAATGCAAACATTGCTTGACCCTAGCACCAAAAGATGTTGTTATAGTCATCCTTTTCTTTCTTAATGTTGGTGATTGATCACGACCATTATAAGAGGTAAGTCATCTTGCCTTATGCCTTATTTCAATTTGGTAGTAGAGTCCTTAATTGGACTTGAATCCACACCATCTTAGCTAATTCCCGATGGGCCATTGGCTCCTGAGCACACCTTAAGTGTCACTCTCTTTCCTCATTGGCCGTTGCTGATCAATGCCACAAAGAGGCCAAGAACCTCAAGTCTTCTCTATTCTGGCCTCTTTATTATGGCCGACCATCAAGCTATTATCACTACTGCATTATCGCTACCCTTATTGCCAACATAATCATTCCAATGCTTGCCCCCTTGATCAAAGTCAAGTCCAAACTAATTTGATTAGGCCTGAACCTAATCAAATCTAATATAAGTCAGATTAGTTAAGGCAAAACCAAATCAAGTTAGATCGAGTTGGTTTAAACCTGGACCAAAAGCTTAATTCAACTAATTGAGCCTAATTTAACTAGGTCTGAACTAATTTTTAACCAACGGAGCCTATTTTGGACTAGATCTAACTTAATTCGATTAGGCCCACCTATTTTAAACTCAGAACTGAACCCAATTAACCTAAATGAAACTCAAATCAAGCCAATTTGAATCAAACCAGACCTAATTAAGACATGAGCCGAGCCAATTAAACTAAATTAAACATGATCAAATCCTAATTGGTCTAAGTGAAGGGGTTCTTGATCTAGTTAGACCCTAATTAAACCCTAATTAGTCTAATTGAGCCTTCATTGGAGGGTATCTTGATCGAATTTGACTCTAATTGGTCTAATTGAACCTTAATTGATCTAATTGAATCCTAATTAGATACTAACTGGTTTAATTGAACTCTAACTACAGATATGCTAGCCTAATTAAGCCTTAAATAGAGGAGTCTTAGCCTAATTAGATCCTAATTCAGTTGATCTAAGCCTAGACCTAATCCTAATTAATTAGAATTTGACCCAATTGATTGAATTGGACCCTAATTTATTTTCAATTTCCTCACTAAGCTAGAATAGGTCTAGATTTAACTCTAATTACTTAAACCCTAGCCTGATTAGATCTAAATTGAGTTCCAAGATGATTTTAATTGTGTGAACTAATTAGATTGAAGATAATACAATACAAGTTCATTTGGCATTATGATTTGAGTTATGTGTGATGATGATATATGAGTGATGATGATGAATAAGTCTTACATATCCTTAAGATTCCATCCTAAGGGTAAGTGGTTATGTTACGGCCCTAGATTGAGTAGTAGGTTCGAGGCATGACATCAATAAATCAAATTACAAACATATAGAGCTCATCTATAATATCTCTTTATCCATATGAGCCATGAGTTACGCCGTTTTGATACTATTCGTAGCAATTTAGGATATCATCTAAAAAGACTAGTCAAGAAGGTATTATTTAAGCTTTTTGATCTTATATAAATACTTAGGATCTTTTCAATACATAACTAATGCAAGATCAACACTTGCCAATATACGCTCTCATAAAAACCTTATGCTGAAACTAATTAACAAATTTTACCAAAACTATATTCTTAGAGAAGAAACAAATTAGCTACAATATGTCCTAGTTTTCCCTCTCATATTTTTATTCAATTGATTACCAGTGGCTGCATTTGCACTTGCACTTGCACTTTGGCTTACAACTTTGGATCAAGACTTGATATTCAATTAATGATCAAATCATAGGCATATTTAGAGGTCATCATTTTAAATCCTAGTTTAAAACTTTTTTAACTTGATTGTTTGGAATGATTAACTAGACACTCGATCGTTTAGAATGATTAACTAGACTATCAAAATAATAATAGTGATATATTGCTTTAAACCAATATTTGAATCGACATGTTATCTTATTATAAGGGACCCAAGAAAACTATTATTAGACATTATAAAAATAAGAATAACCATTATTTGTTTAAAAAATAACTTGAAAATTTTTAATACTAGAATAGTCACTAAAATAATGACTATTATAACATTGCTGTAACATATATTAATAAAAAGGTAATGGCATTATTTTTCCTTCACTTTCACTAAATAAATTAATATCACGTTTTCAACCATACAATTGTGTTTGGAGAGAATTTTGAGATAAAAAATCAATTAAAAAAATTATTATTTTATTGAAAAAAATTAAATGAAGTCATGGTTATTATTTGTATTATAATGATCTATTCTAATAAAAGAATAACAAGAAATAATGATCATTATATTATTTTCTGTTATTAATGCAACATAAGTTTCTTTTGAGACTTAGGGATGGTGGGACCTGCACTATTTCGTCCATTTGGCCACAGTAGTATCATCAATTATCCATCATTGAAGGTAGCTGACTGGGTAGAAAAACTAATATCACATTTGGAATAGCTATTGGAAGGATTAATTGCAGCTGTTTCTTATCAGTTACGTAAGATAACTGAGCTAATCTTTATAATTATTCCAAATAAAACCTAAATTTATAGCAGATGATGAGACTTACACTATGTCCTATCTTACAGCTACATCAGAGCCACCCATTGTTAATCAGGGACATCAACCTAAGAAACACTGCCACAAGTTACGAAGCTTTTTATTTAGGAAAGTAAAAAGGAGCTTAATTAAAAGAGGATTTCAGAGCTCGTGTACGCTTTCACTTTGAGACCATAACCCCAACCCTTTGACAGCTAGCGGAGCTTGGGATTCTCATGCTTGGCTGGTTCCTTCCAGAAGCTTCACAGCTAAGACTTGGTCTCTCTCCTCCTGTACCCCATCCGTTCTCCTCCAGCCAATTCTTCGCTTGTTAATTGCAAGCCACCTAAATCCTTGACTCATCCTCCTCCCTCTCCCTCCTCCTATGCCTCCTGATCCTTGCCGTTTGATGCTTGATGGACGAGTGCCAGCTCACCACAGCTAAAGTCGCATGTGCTCTCCACGTTCTAATATCATATTAAAATAAAAATAAATCAATGATGCGATTTTTTTTTTTTTTTTTTTTTTTGTTGTTGTGGTACACTAAGATCATCCGAACCTAACCCGCTTGACCAAGCCCGCCTGTCACGCTGGTTGTCACCTTTTTTATAAAAAAAAATTCAAACTCTCCAACGGCTAGTTGGACTTTCCCAGCCTATCAAATCGTACAACGTTCGTATCTGGAGCAAGGCTGACCGTTCGATCACGATCCTACGGCTACCCCGACCGTTCCCCTCCTTTCCCTGTTGAATGACTTTTAGGTTCATCCTGAAAGGGAAACGCGGAAAACCAGAGCTTGACGGAATCCAGCCCAAGCTGACGCGTGGACTCCTTCGCGACGTACCGACCCTAAATCCGTCACCGTCCCAACTCCATCAGACGACCCAACAGCAACCGACTCCAACCCGGAACATTTCCATTGCAAATCCCCCAACCAAACCCCCACCGCCTAACCGTCCAAATAATCGAACCGTTATTATTTAAAAAATTACAATTAATATTAAGCATTTATTTTATCATATTTAAAAAGTTAAAACAATCTAACGGCTACGATTGTCTCGTGTTGCTCAGTTGTCATTTTTAAATATACTCTTTTTCATAATAAAAAAAAGGTAAAATTTCTCCCCTCCCAACCGCGTTTCACCGTCCCCGCCTCTATAAATAACCCTATGTCGCCTCCTCTGGACTTCCCACCGAGAACTCGAGCTCCAACCCTCTTCAAAATTTCTCTCTCGCTCTTGATCTCCTGCTCTGTTGCATCACTCTTTTGGTAAAAGATGGCGGCCTCATCATCCATTCGTTTTTCCGTCCTCGCTCTGGCGTTCGGATTACTCGCAGTCGCCTCCTTCGCCCAGGGCCCCGGAGCCGCGCCCACGAGGCCCCCCACCGCGGCCCCCGTTAGGCCTCCAACTCCAGCTCCGGTGAGCCCGCCCACCCGCACCCCCGTCCCTGCCCCCGCCCCCAAGTCCCCGTCGCCGGCTTCGGCGGGCACCCCGCCGGCCTCCACGCCGACACCCTCCAGCTCCCCTCCGGCTCGTCCAACCGCCGCCACCCCCCCGGGCTCTCCCGCCGGCAGCCAGACCCCCTCCTTCCCCGCCCCGCCGTCGGAGTCCCCTTCCACCCCCGGGGGTGAAAGCGCTGCCGCCACAACCGTCGTCAGCTGGATTGCCGTCGCCGCCGCTGTCGCCGTCGCTTGCGCGATCTAGATCCTTGCGATCTCTTCGGCTTCTTCTGCGCCGTTGATTCTTGATCATCTTATTATATTATTATACTCTTTTATCTTTTTTATTTTTTTATATATTTTTTGCACGTAGAATGTGATTTAGGGTGAGAATCGTTCATCGTTGTACCTTATCATTATCATTAATGATTCTTTCTATATTTTTTTACCATCACACCCTCACCTGTTTACCGTATTATTTTCCTCATTGCTGTGCTGCGGAAGGGTAAAATTGGAATTTGGACTCGGTGTCATTTTTTAAGAAAGAGAAGCGGTAACATGCGGGTCGGAGCGTGTTGCAGCCGCTTATCTTTGCTTTGCACCACCCATTGAACGGTTCTTTATTATATGAGTTTATTAATTAAAAATACTCGTCTTTTCTTTGAATCTCATAAATAATGCATGAAGAAAACGAAAACCCTTGTCCCTGTGCTTTTCTTTTTTTTTTCTTTCCCGAGGAATCTGAGAGTGATTTTGAGAAATATCTTTAATATGATCACGGTATGAACTCGGACAAGTTAGGCCAAGGCCAAGATCAAGGCCTTGCGGCTCGCCTGTCCATCTTCGACTGTTCATAGCGCTGCGAAATATGGACAGTTGGACTGGCTGTCAAAAGCGTCCACAAGGTTAAATCACCGACGATAAACATCATAGCAAGGAAAGATGTAATATTTGATGTGTGCTTCTGTAGATCTAAAACACAGTGCTATGATCTAGTCGATTCCTTGTTAGCTCAAACCCCAATAGAGGTATAAGCAATGAGTATAACCATCAATGGAAGAATTAATATGCAAACAAAAAGGTTGGACTACTATGCATCAGACAATTATAAAATTTAGGATTAAATGATGTGATGTTTTCACAATTTAATAATTTAATCTCTCTCAGGGAATATTCAACCAATATTTGTTTCAATTGTGATTAATTAAACTGCGAAAACTTGCATATGATGGGATAAACGATCGTTAAAAAAATCAAAACTCAATTTTGACAAATTGTGCTCTTTGGAATTCATTTGTTGCGCAGCATTGCTGGGAAAATGCATGCAGCATTGCTGGGAAAATGCATGCAGCATCAGCTACGGTACTTCACGCCGCGCAGTCCTCCCTTCCGATTTGCTGTTAGCAAAAGGAAAGGGAAAACAAAAAAAAAAAAACAAAAAAAAAGCGCTCGGTAGAAACCTTCGCAGGAGACGCAGCGTCAGTCAAAGCACGGCGACCAAAAAGGCTCGATGGTTCGTACACAGATCCACGCTGCCCTAAGATCAGGCATCGCTGCCTGGATTGGCTGCTGAGACGCCTGATAAAGGGGTTACTTAAGATCTTTGAAGAGGAAAGGAAGGAAAAGATAAAAGGTGGCAGAGAGAGAACATATATTTATAAAATTATAAATATATTTTTTATCAAAAAAAATATTTTATTTATAGAATACTGAAAGATTTTGTAGCATTTTGTGAGAATATTTTAGGATCTATCTAAGCATTTAATTTACTCATGAGAATTATGTTACTACAAACTCTTAAGGGATAGTAACGTAAGATTGCCACAGGCAAGACTTTAGCATCAAAATTCTTAAACAAAAAAAAACTCTTTAAATAACTTGTATGTTATAAAACTAAATTAATTATACATAAAGGTTGTTACAAAAAAAAAAAAAATTAATATTATAAATTTTATAATATAATATATTATATTAAAATTTTAATTATTTTTATTTTATATTAATATAAATAATAAAAAATATTATCTTAAACTATATAATAATTTATTATTTTAATATAATTATATTTATTTAATTATTGTTATAATTATTATATTATTCTTGTACTAAAATATTAATAAAATTTAATATTATCCAATATAGTATATAATATAATATTAAATTTATCATAAAATTAATATATTTTAATAATATTATTAAATTATTATTATCATCATCATAATATTATATTATTATTTTATATGGTATTTATTTTATAATATAATAGATAATGAATATTATATACATTTTATATTACAAATATATATTAATAGTTTTGTTAATGTAATGAATATATAATTATTACTATTATGATTATTATCACATAGGAGGAGTAGTTGCTGATCTACTTCATAGCTAGATAGATAAATGTTTGGATTTCTGTGATTACTTTTTAACAGGAGTTGTTGAATATCAAAAACTTATTATACGGAATTCCTTTTTTTGGAACAAGTTGAAAAACTGGGCATTATTGGTGGAGAGGAAGCAATAAATTAGGGTTTATCAAGACTAATGTTACGAGCTTCTGGAATCCAATGGGATAATGGGATCTTCGTAAGGTTGATTATTATGAGTGTTATAATGAATTTCGATTGGGAAGTCAAATAGCAAAAAGAAAGAGATTCATTAGCTTGTTATTTAGTATGAATTGGTGAAATGAGGGAATCTATAAAAATTATCCAATACGCCATTATATTATATATTAATAATAATAATGTTTCATAATATTTAATTATATTAAATAATTATAATAATTATTAGTTGTAACAATATTAGGTATATGATATTTATAAATATTTAATTATATTAATATATTTTTAAATAATAATTTATATTAAAAATATAATACTACATAATTTTTATATAATATATAATTATAGCACTTATATTATATATATTTATAATATTTTCTATTACTTTTTCCATATAGCTATTAGCTTAGAACATGAAAGTAAAATAATTGGTATTCTTTTTCTAGTAACATATAATAAATAGCATTCATGATTCCTTATAGCAACACATAAATCTGCAGCTGAGCCACAAATAGATCCATCAAAATTAACCTTCAATATATTAAGGGGATGGGATAACCAAGAAGTAAAGATATCAATTGAAGTCATAGGGCATAAAATATATCATCATCCCGGTACCTTTTACATGTGTCAAGGGCATCTTTTAAATAGGCATGATTGTATTTAATTTGATATAAAAGGACCCATCTAATAATGTCAACATAGGAAAAAGAAATATCTTGGAACAATCTAGCATTTTATGCATTCCAGATCATCCATCTAGTAACAGCAAATAGCTTCTTAATTGCCATACAAATATGCGAGCTTGAAAGAAAATGCAACAATTGGCTTAGAAAGTGAGGCATAAATCCTTTAGCCACATGAGAGTATAGGCCCTCCCAACATAGCTTTGCAAACTAGCATGTCATTATAATATGATCACATGTTTCATCGTAGTTAGCACAAATATCATATGACAACATAGAATTCAAATTAGTCTCCCTCTAATATTACACATACTTATAAGGAAGTTTTTCCTAATTTACCTTCCATTAGAAGGCCTTAATTCCAAGAGTAACAAATAGGCCCTATATCCAAGCAAAATGCCTTTCAACACTATTGCAACCAGCAACTTCAGCGGTTAATGTATCTGTTGCCCAACTAAGCAACCCAAGAGGGGGGAGTAAATTAGGTTCCTTTTAAAATTTTAAACAATGATGTGCAATACTTACAAAGTTATAAGAGTGAGTGAGGTGTCAAACTTGAAACACATAGCAAGAACAGTGGAAGGCACACACAAACACAAAGGTTTATAGTGGTTCGGTGCTAACCCTTGCACCTACATCCACTCCCCAAGAATCCCTTGGAAATTTTCACCACTAATCGTTCTCCAATGATTACAACCTAGCTTACTTAACTAGCTTCTTGTTTTCAGACACAAGGGAGCTTTTACAACCACCAATTAAGGGTTTGGCACACCCCTCACAAGATTCAACCAAGTTGAAACTCAACAAGATACAATAAGAAACAAGTTCAGCAAGAATAGCTCCTTAATAAGCAAATAAATACAATAAAAAGCACTTTACAGTTTTGAAGCCTTTTTCCCTTGAATGAGCTTCACTTCTTTGAAAGCTGGAGTTAAGAGCACTTGATGAAGCTTCTGGAGTGGTTGGTGGGAGCTTTGAATGGACTTCAATGGATTTTCAAACTTCAGCTCTAGTGATTTTTGAAAACTGGAGCAGGCTGAATTTTCTTTGGATTTGGCTTGATAAATCTCTCTTTTTCTCACTTGTAATCCTTCAAAAATTCACTTAACTTCTTGCTAATCCATCCCATTAACTTGTATTTATAGTTGGTTGAGGGATTGGACTGTTGAAATGGTCGTTTCCGAACGTTGGAATGTCAGAACTAGCCGTTGGGCAAGTTCCCAGGGCGTTAGTCGGCTCCAGAGCCGACTAACCTGGGATTTTTCCCATCCTAGGCAAGGTTAGTCGGCTAGAGCCGACTAACACCACAGTAGCCGGCTCTAGAGCCGGCTAACATGGGTAAACCCACTATTTTTCTACCAGAAGTCGGCTCTAGAGCCGACTAACATGGAGAAAGGCTCTATATAGCCACAGTAGTCGGCTCTAGAGTCGACTAACCCATGAATTTCTTCTGTAAAAACTTATGTGACACATTTTTGACTTGTTAATTCACATGTGGGTCGGCCAAGGGCTTCATTCTTCCATTCCAAGTTTCAGTAGTTGCCGTGGGAGTTGACTAATGTCTCCAAAACTTGAAAAATTATTCCACATACTTGAAAATTTATTGAATCAAGAAAACTTGGTGCCATAACTTTCATAACTTGAACTGTCTTCACTTGAGAACATTGCCAATTATCTGAGATGTGCTTAATCTGACATTGAATCATCTTTCTCAGATCTTGAAACTCTCTCTCTTGAATCATAAACTCTTGGTGACTCTTGTATACCTGTAAATCACATTGATCTACACCAAAATCATCAGTAACTTACTTAATTGTTTTGTGATCATCAAAATCAATGCGAGGTCAACAATCTTCCCCTTTTTGATGATGACAAAACTATTAAGTATAAGATTAAAATAATAGTTTAAAGCAATGCAGCATTGAACTTAGCACAAGGTTGAGATTATTTGGCTTATGTCAGAAGAGATTTCTAAGTCAGTTTCATATGTAGGTTTTGTGCCAAAAATCTCAAAAAGAGTGCCAAAAGTGAGAATATGAGTCAAAAGTTAAAAATTTTCATCTGAATATTACAAAAACAATATGACATTCATTTTTCATGTTTTGAATTCGGAAAAATTAAATTTTTAGTGGGATTTATAGTGATTTTTGACTCAAAAAGCTGAATTTTCAGCAAAAATCTGAATTTTTTATGAAAGGGTTGAATTTTGTGCTAAAATGATTAAATTCAGTGCCAAATTCAAAAGTTATATACTGGAAATGAAGATTTATGCTAATAAACTTTGTCTTTATGCTAAAATTATAATTTTGATTCTAAAAATTTAGAGTTTCGCTGGTTAAATCAGACTGTGCCAAAAGTATGCCAAAAATCTGCATAATGTACCGAAACTTTGGTTTTTGATGTCAAAATTTTCAGGAAAAGTTTTCAAACAAAGCTCAATTATTTTAAAAGAAAGTAAGATAAAACTAACAAGTTTTGTCTCCCCCTTTTTATTGTAAAGATTCAGAAAGACCATTTTATTCTTAAGAGGGTGAATTTTGTTGAAAACATTTTTATTCTTCTCCCCTTGAATATATGCTCAAATTGTTCCATTTTGAAACTTCAAAACTACTTAAAACATATTAAAACTTTTGAAACATGATGTACAATTTTTGAAAACTTGAAAAATTTTACTGAAACATAATGAAAAATTTTTGAAACTTGCTGAAACATGATGAAAAAGTTTTGAGAAATTTTCTGAAACTTGACAAGAAGATCCTTCTCCTTTTTAAATGTGTGCTTATACTCTTTGATCTTTTCATGGGTCCATTCTCCCCCTTTTTGTCATAAATCAAAAAGGAAGTGAAAGATTAAGCACTTAATTTTATATATCTCATCCTTGATAGTTCAATATTGAAAATTTTCATGACAAATGAAAGACCTCATATGAAAATTTTTATGACAAATTCACAATGGAAGATTAACATGAAACATTTCACAAGAAAAAAATTTCATACACAGAATTATATAAAAAGAAACATTTCATTAAGCATAAGATTTCATACATAGGATTTTATACATGACTAGATTCATAAGATGACATTCTAATACAAGCATTACAAATATTACATTCTAATACAAACATTACAATACATAGAGATCCTAATACATTCTAGACATAACAAGATAACCTAATCTATTCTTCATCTGAGGATATAACAGATGGCTGAGCAGAAGATTCAGCACCACGTCCTTGTGGAGGAGGACGATAGGATGCATGTGGTGGTCTGGTGCGGGGGTGAGCAGATGTGAAGCCAGACTGGGGAGGTTGCTGAGCAGGATAGGTAGATGGCTGAAATGCAACTGGAGCAAGCTGGTCACTGATGGTGGAGACCAAATAGTGAAGGAGACCAATGAACATCTCCAGTCTCTCAGATTTTCTACCAAAGGATACAATCTGAACTCTCAGTTGTCTCACTTCTTCAGCCACTTGGGCTAACTCCTCAGAGTCACGGCCAGATCCAGATTCATGACCTCTCATCTCATGCATCATCAGCCTTCCACTAATAACATTTACAGAGTGCTTCAGCCTGTCCAACCTCATCATCATCTGAGTCAGGTCTCATTTACAGCAGAAATGTGAGGTACCATAGTAAAATCACCTGTAAATGAGCCACTATCCCTTGAACTTCTGTTGGAGAGAGCAGATGATACTTCTCTGATAATGTACTATAGCTGATCTTGACTGAGCTCAATAGATGTCCTCTGGGGTGCTATGGGCTCCTCAGGTTGCTGCCTACTACTTGGTCTAGCCTCCTCATGTGAGGAAGAAGATGGACCCTCTGCCTCAGCTGGCTCATCTGCCTCTCCCTCTCTTCCTCTTTCTCTGGTCCACCGCCCATTAATCTTTACAAAACCCAATCGGCGCAGAGAATGTTCATTGTAGAAGTCCGAATGGTGCAGCTTGATGGATTCTTCACCCTTCAGTCTTACTCCAAAATGCTTAAAAAAATGGGTGAGAAGCATACCATAGGGAAGAGCAGATCTGGCTCTGTTGACTGTTTCTCTCCACACAGTCAACATCAAATCCGGGAGATCATAGGGAATGTCACTGACAATGTGATACATGAGGGTTAGATCCTTCTCAGTGACCAGATTGAAGCTATCAGTTCTAGGGATGAAAATCCTAGAGATGATGTGATGGAGTAGTCTCATTTCCATATTTAGGGTGTTGGCCTCCAAACGGTCTACACCCTCTCCATCCTCAATTCCTAGGATAGTCTCAATCTTGTGAGCTCTATCCTCAGGAGAATCCTCACAAACTCCACCAATAGGGACTCTTAAGATATTTCCAATGGAGGCACGATCCAGCTCAATATTAACCCTTTTTACTATGAAAGAAGCAGAGGTGAAATCAACAGAGAGATTTTGGTAAAACTCTCTTACCAATTTCGGATAGATTGCAACCTCTATCTTGCACAAGAAGCTCCATCCCCTTTGTTGAAGCATCCGCCCAATGTTGAACCGTTTTCGGACAAGGAATCCAAAGTCCACAATCCTTCCATTTGAGATAGCACTTGTGGACAAGGATTGGATGCCAGAGAACCTTGAGGGAGAGGGCACGGCAGGAGCTTATGCGCCTCTCTCGCGGGAGCTCTTCAGGGCTTCTTCTTGCCGCACGCGGGGGATCCTCATCCGTGGAGCCATGGAGCTGGGGCACTAGATCTGGAGGGAAGAAGGGATTTAGAGAGGATGGAGGGATCGATTTAGAGGATTCTAGGCTTTGGGAAAGAGTTGAGAGAAGATGGGAAAGAAATGAGGAAGTGGGAGTCCAAGAGGCGTTCGGTTTTCTTTTAAACCGAGCGTCTCTTGGAGTTAGTCGGCTCCCATGCCGACTAACTCCATGTTAGGCGACTCCCCAGTCGACTAACATGGGGAGCAAGATGCCAGGCCTCCAAAAAATCCAAGAATTTTTATAGAAAATGATTTTTACAAGCTACGCATGTTATGAGATCATGAAGAGGGGTCAATTGGGCTAATTGTCATGATTTTTAATATTTAAATGCATTTCCAGAAAAAATTTAAAAAATTAATCTAAGTAGCTGACTCATTCTGATAGGGGTCAAACATGCCAAGTTCTCTTCTAATTTCATAAAATTTATTTTTATCAAGGGTTTTGTGAAAATATCAGCTAATTGCTTGTCAGTACTAATAAATTCAAGGATTATATCTTCATTTTGAACATGATCTCTAATGAAATGATGTCTAATTTCAATGTGTTTGGTCCTAGAGTGCTGAATTGGATTTTTAATCAAATTAATGACACTAGTATTGTTACATTTTATGGGAATGTCTTTAAGTTTAATACCATAATCTTCCAGTTGTTGCTTAATTCATAAGATTTGAGCACAACAACTTCCAGCAGCTATATATTCAGCCTCAGCTGTGGACAAAGCAATTGAAGTTTGTTTCTTGCTAAACCATGAGATTAAGTTAACTCCTAGATATTGGCAAGTTCCACTAGTTGATTTTCTATCAATTTTACAACCAGCAAAATCAGAGTCTGAGTAACCAATTAGATCAACAGTAGATTGCTTAGCATACCAAAGACTAAGATTTTTAGTACCATTTAAATATCTTAAGATTCTTTTCATAGTATTTAAATGTGTTTCTCTAGTATTAGCTTGAAATGTAGCACACATGCATACACTGAATAAAATATCAGGCCTACTAGTAGTTAGATATAAAAGTGATCCTATCATGCCTCTATAAAGCTTTAAATCTACCGATTTACTATTATCATTCAAATCAAGTTTGCAAGATGAGCTCATAGGGGTACCGGCACATTTAGAATTCTCCATGCCAAATTTCTTCAGAATTTCTCTTGTGTATTTGCTTTGGCTGATGAAGATTCCATCTACATTTTGCTTTATTTGAAGTCCAAGAAAATAGTTGAGTTTACCCATCATTCTCATCTCGAATTCTCCATGCATGAACTTAGCAAAATCTTGGCACAAAATTTCATTAGTAGCACCGAAAATGATGTCATCCACATAAATTTGTACAATAAGCATATCATCATTTTCTCTTTTTATAAATAATGTAGTGTCCACATTTCCTCTAATGAAATTGTTGCTTATCAAGAGTTTGCTTAATCTATCATACCATGCCTGGAGTGCTTGTTTCAAACCATACAAAGCTTTGTTTAACTTAAACACATGGTTTGGATGTTCATTATTTTCAAAACCAGATGGTTGTTCTATATAAACTTCCTCAGCAATATATCCATTTAAGAAAGCACTTTTAACATCCATTTGAAATAATTTGAAGTTCATGAAGCATGCAAAAGCAAGTAATAGTCTAATAGCTTCTAATCTTGCAACAGGAGCAAAGGTTTCATCAAAATCAATGCCTTCTTCCTGATTATAACCTTTAGCTACCAATCTTGCTTTATTTTTAATTATGTTTTCATGCTCATCCAATTTATTTCTGAAAATCCATTTAGTGCCAATTATGGGATAATCTATTAGTCTATCAAATAGGATCCATACATTGTTTCTTTTAAATTGATTTAATTCTTCATGCATTGCATTTATCCAATCAGGGTCATTTTTAGCATCATCAAAATATTTTGGTTTAATTCGTGAAACAAATGCTAAATGATTACATGCATCTCTATATGAGGACCTAGTTCTTACTCCTTGAGATGGGCTACCAATAATAAGTTCTTTGGGGTGATTGTGGACATACCTCCACTCCTTTTCCAAATCATGTGTACCTTGAGGTTCAGCTCGTTGAAGTGTTTCAATGCTATCTTCCTGATTACTTTGTTCATTTGATCCTTCTTTCTCTTTTAGAGTAATATCTTGCATTCCTTCTTCAACTAGACCTGCATCATCAACTATATCCTTCTTCCTTGATGAAAGTTCATTAGTTTCATCAAATACTACATGAATAGATTCTTCTACCACTAATATTTTCTTATTAAATATTTTATAAGCTCTACTATTGGTAGAATATCCAAAAAAAATTTCTTCATCAGATTTTGCATCAAATTTATCAAGATTTGTTTTGCCATTATCTAGAATAAAATATTTACATATAAAAACATGAAAATATCCAACGTTTGGTTTTCTACCTTTTCAAAGTTCATATGGGGTTTTTTTCAAAATAGGTCTTATTAGAGCTCGATTCAAAACATAACATGCTGTATTGATTGCTTCAGCCCAAAAATATTTTGAGAGATTGCTTTCACATAACATGGTTAGGACCATTTCTTCAAGGGTTCTATTTTTTCTTTCAACTACACCATTTTGTTGAGGGGTTATAGGTGCAAAAAAGTTGTGGTTAATTCCTTTTTCATTATAAAAACTTTTAAAATATTGATTTTCAAATTCTTTTCCATGATCACTTCGAATAGATGCAACTTGAAGACCTTTTTCATTTGTTGCTTTTCTGAAAAATTTTAAAAATGCAGAAAAAGCTTCATCTTTGCTTGCTAAGAATAAAACCCAAGTAAAATGAAAGAAATCATCAATGATTATAAAACCATAACGTTTACTACCTAGACTTGTGGTTCTAGTTGGTCCAAACAAGTCCATATGTAAAAGTTTCAAGGGCCTAGAATTTGAAACCACATTTTGGATTTGAATGAAACTCTAGTTTGTTTTTCAAACTGGCATGCATCATAAATTTTATCCTTTTTAAAACTTAATTTTGGCAAATCATTTATTAAATCTCTTTTAATTAGTTTGAAAAGCAAATTCATACTAACATGAGCAAGTCTACAATGCCATAGCCAGTTAGAATCATTAAATTTAGAATTCATGGCAACTAGACATTCAACATTTTGGTCATTAAGCTCATTTAGATCTACCATATAAACATTTCCATGCCTATGACCAATAAATTTCATGCTATCATCAGCAGGATTTGTAACCATGCAAATAGATGATTCAAAAATGACTTTAAAACCTTTATCACATAATTGACTAATGCTTAACAAATTATGCTTTAATCCATCAACAAGAAGAACATTATTATAAAAGTATGGGAAGTAATACCAATTTTGCCAATGCCAATGATCCTTCCTTGAGCATTGTCTCCAAAAGTAACCACTCCTCTATCCTTAGCTTCCAAAGTGATGAATTGAGATTCATCACCCATCATGTGTCTTGAGCATCCGCTATCCAAGTATCTTCTTTTTACATTACGGGATACAAGACACATCTGCAACCACAATATCAAGTTATGTTCTTAGGTACCCAAGTTTTCTTGGGTCCTTTGGGGCTAGCATGAATGGTTCCTTTAGGAACCCAAATCTTCTTGATATTCTTATTGATATGAGAGTTACATGCATAGGCTTTATGTCCTAGTTTTCTACATTTGAAACAAGTAATTTTTGAAAAGTTGTTTGGTGAAACAAAAATATTTTTCAAAAATTTTTGCTTCTTTAAAAGGTTATAACCTAGTCCAGCTTTATTAAAAACAGCTCTTTGGTTGTCAAGAATCATTTGCAATTTTGTGAAACTTAAAGTAAATTTATCTACAATGGGTTTCAGTTTGTTAACTTTATTTTTCAAATTCAGATTTTCTTGGATTAAAACAGAATTCTTATTTGAAAATTTCTCTTTTTCAAAAACTAATTTTTGGACTTGATTTTTCAAATCTTTGTTTTTGCTGCCTAACTTTTTGAATTCAACAAGTAAATCATAAAAAGTATCTTGCAATTCATCAAATGTAAATTCAATTTGATAGTTAGTGATTACCTCTTCTTTACAAGCCATGAGGCACAAGTTTGCTGTTTCTTGTTTCTCATCCTCTGAACTTGTATCATCACTATCACTCCAAGTTGCCATCAATGCTTTCTTCTTAGCCTTTTTGGGACCTTTCTTTAATTATGGACAGTCAGCCTTGAAATGTCTAGGCTTCTTGCATTCATAGCATGTGAGAGGCTGCTCCTTATCCTTCTCCTTGCTGAAGTCTCCTTTCAGCAGTGGCCTTCTCTTCACTCCTTGTTTCTTCTTCCTCATGAATCTTTTAAATTTTCTTGTGATGAGTGCAAGCTCATCATCCCCTTCACTCTCTTCTAAAGATTCATCACATTCATCCTTTGATCTGAACACTTTAAGGCCATGGTTCTTCTCTTCTTGGACTCCTCCTCATTAAGATGTTGTTTGACTTGAATTTCATGGGTCATCAGTGATCCCATGAGCTCTTCTAGAGGAAGGATGTTGAGGTCTTTTGCCTCTTGAATTGCAGTCATCTTAGCTTCCCATGACCTAGGCAAATATCTCAAAATTTTTCTTACTAGATCACTGTTAGTATAAGACTTTCCAAGGCTTTTAAGGTCATTCATAATATCAGTAAATCTAGTGAACATATCAGCAATGAATTCATTTGGTTCCATTTTAAACAGTTCATATCTATGTACAAGCATATTAATTTTAGATTCTTTTACTTGATTTGTGCCTTCATTGGTGACCTCAAGTCTATCCCAAATTTCTTTAGCAAAAATACAAGTTGAAATTCTATTAAACTCATTTGCATCAAGTGAATAATATAACACATTCATAGCTTTAGCATTCAGCTGAGCCATTTTCTTATCATGCTCATCTCAATCCGCTTTCGGTTTGGGGATTTCAAGATCATTTGTTCTAAGAATTGGTGTCTGAGGGCCATTGACAATGATACTCCATAGATTATAGTCAAGTGCTTGAATAAAAATTTTCATCCTAGCCTTCCAATAAATATAATTTGTGCCATTGAATAAAGGTGGTCTATTTGTGGACTGTCCCTCAGTCAACAAGGAACTCATTTGGGCTGCCATAGATCTTGGACTCTTTGTCGGTTAAGATAAATACAAGCAAGAGAATCAATGCTCTGATACCACTCGTTGCCCAGCTAAGCAATCCAAGAGGGGGATGAATTGGGTTCCTTTTAAAATTTTAAACAATGATGTGCAATACTTGCAAAGTTATAAGAGTGAGTGAAGTGTCAAACTTGAAATATACAGCAAGAACAGTGGAAGGCACACACAAACACAAAGGTTTATAGTGGTTCGGTGCTAACCCTTGCACCTACATCCACTCCCCAAGAATCCCTTGGGAATTTTCACCACTAATCGTTCTCCAACGATTACAACCTAGCTTACTTAGCTAGCTTCTTGTTTCCAGGTACAAGTGAGCCTTTACAACCACCAATTAAGGGTTTGGCACACCCTTTACAAGTTTCAACCAAGTTGAAACTCAACAAGATACAATAAGAAACAAGTTCAGCAAGAATAGCTCCTTAATGAGTAAATAAATACAATAAAGAGCACTTTACAGTTTTGAAGCCTTTTTTCCTTGAATAAGTTTTACTTCTTTGAATGCTGGAGTTAAGAGCACTTGATGAAGCTTCTGGAGTGGTTAGTGGACGCTTTGAATGGGCTTCAATAGATTTTCAAACTTCAGCTCTAGTGATTTTTGAAAACTGGAGCAGGCTGAATTTTCTTTGGATTTGGCTTGATAAATCTCTCTTTCTCTCACTTGTAATCCTTCAAAAATCCACTTAACTTCTTGCTAATCCATCCCATTAACTTGTATTTATAGTTGGTTGAGGGATTGGACCGTTAGAATGACCGTTTCCAAACGTTGGAATGTCAGAACTAGCCGTTGGGCAAGTTCCCAGGGCGTTAGTCGGCTCCAAAGCCGACTAACCTGGGATTTTTCCCATCCCAGGCAAGGTTAGTCGGCTCTAGAGCCGACTAACACCATAGTAGTCGGCTCTAGAGCCGACTAACGTGGGTAAACCCACTGTTTTTCCATCAGAAGTCGGCTCTAGAGTCGACTAACATGGGGAAAGGCTCTGTATGGCCACAGTAGTCGGCTCTAGAGCCGACTAACCCATGAATTTCTTCTGTAAAAACTTCTGTGACATATTTTTGACTTGTTAACTCACATGTGGGTCGGCCAAGGGCTCCATTCTTCCATTCCAAGTTTCAGTAGTTACCGTGAGAGTTGACTAATGTCTCCAAAACTTGAAAAATTATTCCACGGACTTGAAAATTTATTGAATCAAGGAAACTTGGTGCCATAACTTTCATAACTTGAACTGTCTTTACTTGAAAACATTGTCTATTATCTGAGATTTGCTTAATCTGACCTTGAATCATCTTTCTCAGATCTTGGAACTCTCTTTCTTGAACCATAAATTCTTGGTGACTCTTGTATACCTGTAAATCATATTGATCTACACCAAAATCATCAGTAATTTACTTAATTATTTTGTGATCATCAAAATCAATGCGAGGTCAACAGTATCCTTTACTGAAATTTTGAGATCCTACTTGCTGCCTCATGATAAACAACCAGGACATGATCTTTTAGGAAACAACATCCTACAAACAACTTTAATAATCTCCTTAGGAAAAATTAAAGTTAGTAATGGTATATTCCAACAGCCATCATTAGTAAATAGATCAGCAACTTTCAGATCTTTTAAATTAAAATTCATACTAAGAGGCATGGGCCAAGCAACCACCAGCATAATCAAACCAAGCATTATGTAGCACATTAACTTTAGTACAAGCAAAAAGAGATCAAATGAAATGACCCTAAATCGTGGACACATTCAATGCAAGTTTCCTTCAAATATTAGAGCAACTGTTGGTTATCTTATAATGAGACTACAACCCATTAATATTATACTTAGTTTTAACTAACTTGTCCCTTGAAGTATAGGGATTAAGGATAATATTACTAGCCACTTTAGCCACTGATATCTTGTATTCGATCCCATTAGCTCGGACTCTCAATCCTCCTTGTTCTTTTGGCCTGCAGAGCTTATTCTAAGAGATTAAATGCAATCCCTTTCTTTCAAGGGAATGACCCCAAAGAAAGGCTTTGAATTCCTTCTCTAATTTATTCAATAATGAAACTATTACAACTCAATTTAATATAAAATAAATATGAATGGAGGAAAGAATTGACTGGAGCAAGATAAGTCTCCTAGCAAAGGATAGCACCATCCAGCTCCACCCACCTAGTTTACTATGAATCTTGTCCAACATAGGATTAAAATGATCATTTGAGAGACCACCCTCAAATAGAGGAGCACCCAAATATGGCTAGGTCTCCATTTTTATAGAGATTTGGAAGATACTACTAATTTTAGCTTACATATGTTAAGGGATGGTAGGGCTAAAGGTAACATGTGACTTAGACAAGTTCATTATTTGGCTAGAAGATGCACAATAGCCCACCATAATCTCTATAAGCCTCTTAGTTTCTTAAAGAATAGCCCTCACAATCAAGAGTACATCATCAACAAAGAATAAAAGGGTGAAACCTTTGAGCACTCCAGTATCAGAGACCACTTGAAAAGCCTTACAAAATATTTCAGAATAAATAATGAAGAGGTAAGGAGAGAGAGGATATCTTTTTTTTAGATCAATAGTAGAAAAGAGCCACTTGATGAGAGAGTAGTCAATAAGGTATCTTCCAACGAAAAGAGGATATCTTTTTTTCATTAGTTGCACAAGTTATCTCCCAACGAAGTTATTGATTCCCTTGGACAACCTAAGCCTAGGAAGGACTATCCACAGCTCTCTTGGTCAATAGAGTCTCTACTATTTTTAAGTGCAGCCTTGACCCTTTGAAGTCTTTGCCTTATTCCCTCCCTCACATTCTATGAATCACAACTGTTTTACCCTTTTGATCGATCCTTGGATACTTTAAAGAAGATTGACTAACCACTAACTCATCATCCTTGGAAGAACCATAAGAAACTCTAGCCCTCATCCATACTTTCTCAATTTGCTCAGACATTGAAAGTTGAAGTATCTAGTCTTACAAAGAGACTAGCAATTGACTTCTTTTAAATGACTACTTATTAATTGCCGCTCTTCATTGTCTATGTATGTTTTTTGAACTAAAACTCTATATATTCAATCAAACTAATTTTGTTGTATTACCTTTCTAGAAGACAAATGATTGTACTTCTATCACCAATCCCAATGCAAATTAGTAATTAGCTACTACTTGTTACTCAGTAACTCAAAATCAGTGTATGTTATGCATGTAAATCAATATTGATTGTCACTATTCACAACCAATTCATTACTGATTAAATCATTCAAACTATTTGCACCTTCTTCTTTCCTCTCCCTCTTTTCCATCTTCACTTTCTCTATCTTTGAATTGTTTTATTTTCACTTTCTATATAAATTGAAATCTAATGATTTGACCTCCAGGTGCCACATAATATAGTGATTCTTCAAATAATATTTCTTATTTACTAAATCATCATAAATAATATGATTATTTTAGTTTAAATACTTGGAAAGAATTATTTAAGATTCGAATGCTAAATTTCTCCTTATTAGATAGAAAGGTGTGATAGCAATTAAAGTTTGGGTGTATAAGAGTATTTTGTATTAGTAAAGTAATGTCTAATCATACTAACTAATGGAATTAGAATAACAGATAATATTTTTAAGCCAATATTAGATATTTATATTTATCAAAATAAATTTATTATATTAGCATTAAATTATTAGACAATAGAATACGTGAAGCGGTCTAAGTTTCTAACCTTAACCAAATCAATTACACTTTAAGATGATATAAATTTGGTAAATTTCACATCCCTTAATGCAGATTGGTGATCAATTACTATCTATTATACCGTAAATAAAAATCAATAAAGGTTGCAAATGGAAAAATAGAGCATTCCACCTTTGTAGTTCATCATTATTATGGAATAGATCATATTGTTGACTAAGTTGCCAATTATAATCGAATTTGTTACCTTTCAAAATAATAAAGGTGGTTTCTTTTTGTATTTTGTAATATAAATTAGTAGCTAGTTAAAACTTGTTAATTAATATATGAAATTAATGTGCATAGCGCATGCAAACTATAGAAAGCTAGTATTTTAATTTTTAAGATTCATCCTTAGTCAATTCATCAAAGTATTACCATTTAATAAAAATAAAATTATTATAGAGCGAATTATGTATACTAAGCACAAATGTTAATTCTAATTAAATCCATTGCATTTTAAGATAATAAAAGTGATTATATTTCTTATTATCCTTTGTAGATTGGCAATCGGCTACTACTTATTAAATAGTGAATGAAATTTTACATACATTATGCATACAAATCTTTGAAAGTTGAAACTTAATTTTATGGTTTATCATTAATTAAAATTTACTAAAATTACTTTCATTATCTTCATTCTCTATCCTCTCACAATTCCAATTCATTTCATCTTTTTATTAGAGTTTCTATCTTCATTTCCTCTTGTTGGATATATCATTAACTTTATATTGCATTAACCAACTGAGGTTTATATACATCTAACCAAAATAAATTCAATATATTAAGAATGAATTGTTAGGAAAATTATATATTGCACTTCAGGGTCCTAACCCTAATTTAAGTCATTACATTTTAAGACGATATAAATGATTACATTTTATATTTCTTAATGCAAGTTAGCAAACAACTACCTTTTATTATATAGTAAATGAGAATCATACATCTTATTAATGCCAACCACAGAAAATTGGCTTTTTATTTTGCAATTCATATCATTGATATAATGAAGTATATATAGATATGCATACTACATGAATATAATTATATTAAGATTGAATTATTAGAAAATTTATATGTTTATTTAAGGTTGCTAACCCTTAATGAATTTGTTACACTTTAAGATAATATAAGTGGTTGGCTTTTATAATCCTTAATTTGTTATGTTCTAAATGAAAATCATATGCATCTTATAAATGGAAGCCACTGAAAACTAACGCTTTAGTTTTATAAGTTATCTCACCAATCCATGAAGGTTTACACATATGCGCACATATATACACCGATCAAACTAAGTTTAGTATATTAAAATTGATATAAATGGTTGCTAACCCTAGCCGAATCCATTATACTTTAATATGATATAAATGGTTGCATTTTATATTCTTCAATGTAAATTAGTAAATGGTTACTCCTTGTTATGTAATAAATAAAAATTATAAAAACTATGGATGCAAACCAGACACTTCACTTTTGCAACTCATCATAATTAAAATTAACTTCAATTTTTATGATTTTATTCATGAATTAAATTATTATGAAGCATCTAATTTTATCGACTGAGGTCACTCATCTTAATTGAATGCGTTACACTTCAATATGATAAAATTATATTTTACATTCATCGATGCAAATTAATAATGGGCTAACACTTGTTAAACGAAAATCAATATACATTGCATATATGGACGACTAAGATATGATATTTTAACTTTACTGTTCATCTTTAATTGAAATTTATTTAGAATTATCATCATGATATCTTCGACTAAATTATTATGAGAATCTGTAACGGGTTATTATTTGATTAGTAAATGAAAATTGACATGCGTCATCGATGCAAATTCATAGTGGGCTAATACTTGTTAAACGAAAATCAACATACATTGCATATATGGACGATTAAGATATAATATTTTAACTTTACCATTCATCTTTAATTGAAATTTATTTAGAATTATCATCATGATATCTTCGATTAAATTATTATGAGAACATGTAACAGATTATTATTTGATTAGTAAATGAAAATCGACATGCGTCATCGATGCAAATTAATAGTGGGCTAATACTTATTAAACGAAAATCAACATAGATTGCATATATGGATGACTAAGATATAATATTTTAACTTTACTGTTCATTTTTAATTGAAATTTATTTAGAATTATCATCATGGTATTTTTGATTAAATTATTATGAGAATCTGTAACGGATTATTATTTGATTAGTAAATGAAAATCGACACTCGTCATCTATGCAGACCTCTGAAAGCTGGCACTTCACTTTTACGGTTTGACATTTATTAAAATTTATTTAATTCATTTTTATTATATTTATCCCTTATCCTCTCACCTTAGGATTTTTAATTTCCTCCATTGCTGTGAGAGCTCCATATTTGTTTCCTCATCTTCATCATCTTTTCATAGGCCCACCTTCAACTATATATTTATAGATATTCCTCCAACTCCCAAATACAAAGCCCAAGGCCCCTCTCCTTCGGTGCAGTTCAACCGTTTCCCTCCCGCTCTCAGAAATCGAAAACTTGCAATCGCTTTCTGGCCCTCCCACTGTCTCTCCTGCTCTTCGTGGTCTTTCTCTCGACTACCATCTTTCTTTGCACAGAAAATTTCTACGGTTTCGCTGCGCCCGATCTGGCTCGGCGGATGAGGAAGGGCTTCCACCCCGATCTACACACAGGGCGGCGGCCATTCCGGCCGGAGAGGCCGCCTCTCCGGCAAGAACGGCCACCCTATCACCCCCAACCCCAGCCACTCCGTAGGCACTGGAAAGAGCCGCCGGAGCCTCGGACAGGCTTCGTTGTCCTTCTTGTCCGTTCTCATCCTTCTCAAAATGTCCTCTCCTTGTCCTACATCCGCGACCTCATCGTCTCCTGTCCTTCCCTGCCGGAGAAGTCCTCCGTCTACTCCCAAGGTGCCCTCGTCGGGGAGCTCCTCTTCCGGTGCTGGGCCGACGCCCTCGAGGCTGCTGTCTACCTCTGGGGCCGCCGCCTGGGCGGCGCCCACAACCTGACGCCTAGCATCGAGTCCTCCACCGGTCTCCTCCCCTCTGAAAGGGCCGACGAGGAGAGCCGCCTCAAGGCTCTTTTCGTCGGTCATATCAGGGGCCTTCTAGACTGCGAGGCCATGCGGCGGTACAAGCGCAAGCTCGAGGTGGTACAGAATGAGATCATGAAGGTGTCAGGAATGCTCATGAAGCCGAACCGGCTGGCAGCTTCAGGTGAGATGGAGGATAGAAGGAGGTCTCTAGAAGCTGAGAAACATCAATTGGAGAGCATCATCGATGAATTTAATGCTGCCATGGAGTGTCTCCTCTTTTGCCTCGGCGAGCAGCAGGAGGCCTGTGAAGAGGAGGAGGAGGAGGCGAAAGTTGAGATTTTTAATCTTCAAGGCGAGTTGGATTGGAGCAGGATCCACTATATGGCCGAAAGGGAATGCCGGCGGCTTAACGACGGTTTGCCCATCTACGGTTGCAGAAGGAAAATTCTTGGTCACACGTTCTCTAATCAGGTATTAGCTTTTGCCAGTGGAGTAACTGGAGTTATCTATCTTCGTTATGCTTGTTTGATTTACTTCACAAACTCTCTCTCTCTCTCTCTCTCTCTCTCTCTCTCTCTGCATGCAAGCGTGATTGCTAGTGGTCCTTTATATTATGCTATTTCTTTTCCCACCAGTTGATAGTTGTGTCAGGGTGGAGTTTGTAAGGCCTGTTGGTTAAGGTGTATAGACAAGACCCTAAAATAGGAGAAGTAATTTGGATTTTTTTTTTTTTTTTTTTTTTTTTTTTCTGGATTATCTTTGCATATGCTTTACATCTATGTAGTATGTTATTTCCAGTGTTTTTGGTTTCTATTGAATTAGTGATATGAATATATATCTAACTGCATGAAGCAATTATTTTGTTTGCTCAGCATATTCTTTATATTAAGCTCACATGATTATTTGAAAACCATCATTTTGAAGAGTCAAGGTCATGGGACGTGGTAGAACGAAGATTCTGATAATCAATTTCAAGGAAACATCTTACGTGGACAACAATGGAAATGAAATTTATTATTCATTAGCGATAATCGATTTCAAAGCTAAGGACGAAAACTTAATGCCAAGCAATAAATAAACATGTTAACAAAAAATTAATTGAGATACAAGCTTAGGTTGCGTTTTGCAACCCTGGTACAATGTTTGTGATGCATCCTTGGAGACAGGGTAATACTTTGGTTTAACGAGAGAGAAAGAAGAAAAATCAGGAGACAAAAACGTAGAGGGAGAGAAAGAGAGGGATGATTGGAAGGTGAATCTACGATCAAAAATTTTCTTCTTTCAAAAATAAATTCTCATACTGTAATCTTGAATTTCCCTCTAACTTCACAGAGAAGGATAAATAAATAACCAAAAGACAATCCGAATGTATGTAAAACCTTTCTAATCTGACCTATTATCAAATTAGAAATGTTCTGACACAAACAATTTAAATAAGACTCTAAGCTTGCCAAAATGCGGACTTTTCTGATTAAAAAATAAGGTTTCTAAACAAAGATTTGAACTCCCAAATTTGAAGACCTTAAGATACATTAAAATATTTTATAATTTTCAGGCCCTTAAGTAACAAAAAAAAAATAAAAAAATAAAAAAATAAATTAAGATTAAATTAAAAACCTAAAATCTAAATGTGGACCTTGCTTCCATGATCTTGTTGTTCAGACCAATTTGAGTCCTCCCAGTTAAATTGTTCAGTCTTGGCTCCATGTGGTTTTGAGTCTTGGGGGTGAACTTGATCAAGGACTGGATGAAATAAAATAAAGTATTTATTTATTTTTTGAAGATAAAACCATAGTCATATAAAATATCTTGATCTCAATTGTTGGTTCAATGCTTACTTCTTGCATTGAATCATCAAACTGGATATTCAAGATGTGTTGTTTTGCCCCCTTATCGTTGGATCTTCTGACAAGTCTCTTTTTTGAATAACCAGATTAGGTGAAGACATATTTCTAGGAGGCGTAGTCTCAACATGTCTTTTTCTAATGTATGACCTAGTTGATCTAACTAACTGCAGATTTATTTAAGCAGAGCTTCCTGGTGATCTGGTCTTCTTGAGCACCTTCTCTCGGGCACTCTTAGTAGTGGACTTCCACTCACCTTAACTGGTTAACCACATTTTTCAGCCATAGATTTGATGTAACTAGGAAGCCAAGGATGGTCTGCCTCTAATACTAAATTTTCCTATCCCCAGATACATGGTTATTGGATTTTGATTTGAGGATAGAAGAAAAAACAGAGACAGGAGGGGAGAAAACCAAGAGCAAAAGAAGAAAAGATAGGAAGCTGGATGCTTGTAGAGAAACTTTTATTCATTCAGAAATTAATTATTATACTACAATTTTAGACCCTTCCCTTGTCTCATATAGAAAGATACAAACGACATGCAAAGAGATTCTTGTGAATACGAAAGTTCCTTACCCAATCTGTTAGCAAATTCCCCCCCCTTTTTTTTTTTTGATAAAAACTACTGAACATGACTAAATGTTAGTCAAGACATTGCTTTTTCTAAAGCATAGAACTATGAAACTAAGGTTCAAGTCCAAATCATGAGGGTTTTTAAATGAATTAAGATTTTATAAACATTTGCTTTCCTAAGAACAATCAATTTGTAAGTCTCAAAGTTTGCATTCAAAAACAGCCTTTATATAATTTGCATGACTCTTAAGGCCTCAAAAAAATGTATAAAAATTTCAGACTCATGCCTTGTTAAAAAAGACATGAAAAGACACCAAGACAATTGCAAATATTTTCTCCAAGCACTTGTTATATTGCTAGTCACTCCTATCTTTTAGTTGGTTTCCTAATCTTATATAACCATCCAATCCAAGGAGAAAATATGAGAAAAAATCAGAATAAATTTCAGTAAACTATATCTGAGTCTTAGAGTGGTTTTTTGTTTATAAATTTTATGAGAGCTTCATTATAAAGGTATGCCAAATCATTCCGAATTGCCCGGTTTAGAGCATATCAAACTGAACCAATGGAAAATTGGGATGGTTTGCTATTTTGAAATGGTGCGGGGCTCGTACCACCCATATATTGTCTTAAAACAGGGCCGAACCCTGTACCAGCTAGTATCGGATTCCGATATGACAAATCTTGATTATAACTACTTTGTTGTTGAGTTTCAGTTTTTATATTTTGTATATACCTTTTGGAAGCCCATTGCTCTAGATTGCAACTGATCAATGGTTCTTTGGATTAATTCTAAAGCCTTCTTCATTTTTGTCCCTTTTGAAGCAAGTTCAATCAAGAAATTATCGTTCCATTTGGTTAGCTTAGTTATGGACCAAAAGTATGCTTACGTGTGAAGATTGCATGCATATGGATCTTTCAAATAATTATGCTGGTTTGATTTATTCTTGTAATTGTTCTATTTTAAGATGATATTGGTCTTCTTATCCTACATGTCAAAAAGCAGTGCACAGGTTATTTAAGTATCTTGATTCACAATTTCTCCCATATTAAGCGAACGTTCACTCCCTAAATATTGTGTTGGTGTTATAAAATAATTTCACGCTTCACCTGGTCTGTTACTCACCAATGAAAAGGAAAAAGATGTTGTTGCTCCATTTTTTTCAATGGTGGTTCAATCACACTTCATGGTATGGGGAAGGTTTGGACTCCTAGCCGTACCATCTTCTTAGAGACAGACTTTGTTGCTTGGCTTTTAAGTGTTTTATCTTGCAGTTTGTTGAGTTGCCTTAACAGATTATGCTTTAGGGATTGTTCTTTTGGTTTCTTTTCCTCATCCATGGTGAGAATTATAGGACTTTCAGATTAAGTGAACATGTAGGCTTAAAATGTTGTACTCCAAAAAAAAGCTTTTATGCTAACTTCGAGAAGTAGAAAAAAAATAGGTTGGTGATCTCTGTGATTAGGCAATCTCTTTTCATCTTGTTCCGGATTTTGCATTTTTAATAATTTAAGGATACATTGAAGTTGTTTAATCCATGTCAGCATATACAACCTTCATTTTTTTTTGCTCCAGAGAAAGTTAAACTTTTTGCATTGTGGTTTACACCCTGTTGAGCCTACTTGACTACCGTGAGCTTCTTGAGACACCTTAAGAAATACCTCAAACTAGAACCCATATCCTTGCTGGAGGTGCTTTAATACACTCATGTGGTGAAGGATTGAACAAAGACAAAAACCAATTCATTTTTGCTGCGTTTGTTTTTCATTGGAGATTAATTAAGAATAAATAAAACTTATGTTATAAAATTCAGATCTTCATAAAACTCTTTATGCAAAAGACCTAAAAATCCTAAAGCACAACCTTTACCACTCTAGGAGTTTCTTGACTCTATCTGCTACCAACTTAGGGCAGTAAGTGTCATCTCTAGTCAAGATAGTGTTGCAAAACATCAACAAAATAGCGCCTTGATTATTGATGAAACAGCCAATCCTCCAATACAATTGACTTTTTGTCCAACTAGGACTTCTATAATAAATACTGAAAAATCGGGATAAGTTTGACCGCAAATTATACTTGAAGTTTTGCAACCATTCTTGAATCTCTAATATATTTGAAACTGATCAAGAACAATGCAGTATTATCTCTAAATAAAAGAAAATTTTCCATGAGGAAAAATATAAGTGCTTTTCTAAATCTTGCTGTTATGCTGAGACTGCAGCTGATTCTCTGGTTCTTGCTATGATGGACCAATGGCTTCACATGGATCATTGTATGGCTTTTGATTCATGGTCATTATGGACAAATAGTAGCATGACTGTTTTTTACAGATGGATCTACTTGGTAAAAATTATGAAAGAAACTGGAATAATCAATTGGTTAGCTTGTGTTTGATGTGTTTCTAGATTTTTTTTTTTTTTTTGAGGGAAATGTTTCTAGAAATATTTCTGTGGAGTTGTCCAGATCATTAAATAGTTGTTTAGTCACTTTTCTTTTCTTTCCTTCTATTGTGAGGATTGGAAAGAATTTGGATCGAATCAAATGGTAAGCTTGTATTGGATGTGTTTCTAGAAATATTTCTGTGGAGTTTATCAACATCATTAAATAGTTATTTAGTCAACTTTTCTTTCTTATCCTGTGTTTGTGAAAAAATCAGTACTTCCAGCTGCTTAATTCTCCTCTGCTCCATGTAAATATAGGCTTGCACTAGTAACTTGTTTTTTCGCAATAAGATTTGATTTTTTTTAGCATGAAGTGTGCTAACTCTCTTATCATAACTTATATATTTAAATTACAATTCCAAATATAGAGACACGGAGAGTAAAATTAGCAGTGATAGTATTGTTTGGATTTGATGCTATCTCTTCAAAGGATTGTGAATAACTTGATTGACGCATGCTTGTTTATTTGAAATCCTATGGCAATTTTTGACTTTAAATTGCATGCTACTTTTTTGATAACTCCTTTTGTGTCTTTCATCTTCATATTATTGAAACTAACAAGGATGTGAATTCGTTCTCAGCTGTTCTGGAGTTTCTTGAGTGATTGCTCAAGCAATTACAGTGTCATAATATATTATTATCTGGCACCATGCTACTTGTTTCGATTAAGTCATTTATCGTTAGTACCTCAATTATTTTGGTGTGTCAGTTGCTCTTTACCTGTGTTTAGCTGCTGGACATCCATTCATGGGTTCCTTTGGAATAGTTCAATCTAACTCGTTACTAGACCTCCTGGAATATTGCTCCTGACAAATATGATATGATGCTGTCTGTCTATCAACTGGCCTAGCTGTTAATGTAGTTATATAATTAATAACATTTTTCAAGTTTCATTTATTTTCTTTCTAATCAGAGTCATGAAACATTCTTGCTTGTCTAGAACTAGATAAAGGGAGGTTTTGAGAGTGAAATTTTGGTAATTGAAATTTTCTTTGACTTTGATTTCATAGGTCATGGTTTTGATTGGGGAGACTGGTTCTGGAAAGAGCACCCAGTTGGTCCAATATCTTGCGGACGCTGGATTGCCTTCTGATGGATCGATTTTGTGCACTCAGCCTCGAAAAATTGCTGCTATATCCTTGGCACAAAGGGTTGGGGAGGAAAGCTACGGGTGCTATGCAGATAACTTTGTGATTTCTTATCCCACCTACTCATCCTCTCAGGACTTCAACTCTCGGGTAATATTTTTGACAGACAACTCTCTGCTACAACATTTCATGAATAATAGGAGTTTGTCTGGTATATCATATATCATTGTGGATGAAGCTCATGAAAGAAGCTTGAACACTGATATCCTTTTGGCATTGATTAAGAGGAAATTGCTTGAGAGGTTAGATTTACGGCTTATAATCATGTCCGCGACTGCAGATGGAAGCAAACTTGCAGAATATTTCTATGGTTGCCATGTCTTGCATGTCAGGGGGAAAAGCTTTCCTGTTGACATAAAATATATGCCTGATGTATCTGACAGCTCTAACCGTGCCACCACTTCAGAGCACAATTCTGGTATTTATGCTTCCTATGTTTGGGATGTAATAAAGATGGTGCGCCTTATTCACAAGACCGAGGGAGATGGTTCCATCTTGGCATTCTTGACTTCTCAGATGGAAGTAGAATGGGCTTGTGAAAATTTTGATGATCCCTCTGCGGTAGTGCTACCCATGCATGGGAAACTTTCTTGTGAAGAACAGAGTCGTGTTTTCCAAAAATACCCGGGAAAGAGAAAAGTTATTTTTTCCACCAATGTAGCAGAGACTTCTCTTACCATCGAAGGTGTTAAGTATGTGGTTGACTCTGGCATGGTAAAGGAGAGCAGGTATGAACCGAGCCATGGCATGAATGTGCTGAGGGTTGTCAGGATAAGTCAAAGCTCTGCTGGCCAACGAGCAGGTCGTGCAGGTAGGACAGAACCAGGCAAGTGCTACAGGCTCTACTCGAAATGTGATTTCGATTCAATGAGAACGCATCAGGAACCTGAGATTCGCAAGGTTCACCTTGGAATTGCGGTTCTGAGAATTCTTTCTTCCGGTATTAGGAACGTGCGGGATTTTGATTTCGTTGATGCTCCAAGTCTGCAGGCAATTGACATTACTGTGAAGAATCTTATCCAGTTAGGTGCTGTTACAAACAGGGGTGATTTCTTTGAACTTACTGATACTGGCCGGCTTTTAGTCAGATTGGGTATTGAACCACGGCTGGGGACCATTATTCTTGATTGCTTTGGTTGTGGCTTGAGAAAGGAGGGCATTGTTCTTGCTGCTGTAATGGCAAATGCCGGCAGCATATTTTGTAGAGTTGGCAGTGACGAGAACAAGTACAAAGCAGACTGTCTTAAAATTCCATTCTGCCACCGTTATGGCGACCTTTTCACGCTCCTCTCTGTTTACAAGAAATGGGAAGATAAAAATGAAAATAAAAAGAAGTGGTGTAGGCAGAATAACATCAATTCTAACTCGATGAGAAGGTGTCAGAAGGCTGTTAAGGAATTGGAAAATTATCTTCAACTTGAACTGAACATGATTGTTCCAAATTACTGGTTATGGGATCCAGCCGAACCTAGCATGCATGATAGAACATTGAAGAGGATTATACTTAAATCCCTTGCAGAGAACGTAGCTATGTATTCTGGATGTGATCGACTTGGCTATGAAGTGGCTCTGACGGGTCAACATGTGCAACTTCATCCAGCCAGTTCATTGCTGATGTATGGCCAGAAACCCAATTGGGTAGTTTTTGGGGAAATTTTATCGACATCAAATCAATATTTGGTTTGTGTAACTGCAGTGGACTCCGACAGCTTGTGTACAATCCAGCCTCCTTTATTTGATGTTCAGCAGTTGGAGAGAAGAAGGATGCAGATGAATGTGATCACGGGAGTTGGCAATAATCTGCTTAAAAGATTTTGCGGCAAACTCAATCAAAACCTACTGAGGATTACTTCACATACTCAGAAAGTTTGCATGGATGACCGTATTGGTATTGATGTTGACTTTGAAGAAAAGGAAGTCCTGGTATTTGCATCAGCAAAAGCTATGGAGAAGGCCTGTAGCATTGTCAATAATGCCTTGGAGTATGAAGCAAAATGGTTAAGGGATGAGTGCGTGGAGAAATGCTTGTTTCCTGGCAGACCTGAGAGTTCAGCCTCGGTGGCACTGTTTGGCTCGGGTGCTGAAATCAAGCATCTAGAACTTGAAAAAAGATATTTAACTGTGGAAATATCCCATCCAAATGCACATGCTATAGATGACAAGGAATTTCTTTCGATGGTTGACCGATGCGTATCTGGCATAGCTAACTGTCATAAATATATAGGTAGTGGACAAGATGGAATGGATAAGTGGGGCAAGATAACATTTCTTAGTCCTGAGGCTGCAGAAATTGCTGTTGCCAAGCTGAATGAGGTAGAATTTCATGGTTCTTTGTTGAAAGCTCTTCCTATATGGGCAGGTGACAATAAGATGCTACCGTTTTCTGCGGTTAGAGTCAGTGTCTGCTGGCCACGTAGGCCGAGCAAAGGTGTTGCACTTATTAGATGTGCTAGAGGGGAGGCTGAATTGATTGTTAGGGACTGCTTTGCCTTGGGGATTGGAGATAGGTATGTCAACTGTCAGGCCAGCACAAAACACAAGGATTGTGTATATGTAACAGGAATTCCTAGAGATGTATCAGAACCAGAACTATATGATGCTTTTTTAAGTACAACAAACAGGACAATCCTTGGCATTTACTTGTTGAGAGGAGAAGCAGTACCCAACCCGCCAGCTGCTACCGTTGCTGAAGCTCTTGCTAGAGAAATTTCTGCTTTTATGCCTAAAAGGAATATTCCTAACCACAGTCTCCGGGTTGAAGTGCTCAACCCTGAGCCAACGGATTATATGACGAAAGCTATGATCACATTTGATGGCAACCTTCATCTGGAGGCTGCAAAGGCTTTGGATCACATCCAGGGGAAAGTACTACCTGGTTGTCTCTCATGGCAGAAGATACAGTGCCAACATGTGTTTCACAGCAATCTATCATGTCCTGCTGATGTCTATTTTGTTACTAGGAAAGAATTGATTGCCCTACTTGAAAGCTTCCAGCGAAAAGAAGGTATATGTGTATCCATTTAACTAGTTAGCTTGACTTGTTTTCTTTTTGTTTACATTATCTGTTTCCTTCTGCATATCTCGTTCCTGTTCCTATTGGGAAAATAATGGCAACATTCTTCATTTCTGCATTGTACTGCTCTAAATCATGCTCAGTATTTTATGATGCTGACTGATGAGTGCTGCTTTTGATTCATGTCTCTCTTCCTCACAGTGGCTGAATTTGTTCTCTGCCACATGAATTATTATTTCTCATAGCCATATTAAGTTAATTATCGAAATTAAAGAGCCTAGCCTTTGAAATAGTTTAAAGGGTAATAATATCTTGATGTCGATATGTCACATTACCTCTCTTTGGAATTACAAATATGTTAATTATTTATATAAGATCAATAATAGGGACTATTTTCTTTAAGATATGATTTAGTCCAGCAAGGCCCAAAATAGAAAACTCGGGTGACTTCTAGAATGCTGAACAAAATCAGGAGAATTCTTAGTATTCAGGTAAGAAAATTTGACACACACAAAAAAAAAAAAAAAAAAAAAAAGAAGGATTCATAGAAGGTGGATGGAAAATGAAGATATTTAGCAAAGTTTGAAACATTCAAATAATTGTTTGCTGGAACTCAAGAATCATGCAGAAATGTACATAAATTGCTTAATATGCTGTCATTTAGGTAAGAGGACTTTATTAAAATTAAGTTAATCTAAATACTGGATGGACTTCATTATTATTATTATTCACGGGGCCATAATCTATGAAAAGTTCATTGTGATGCGCCTTGGTTAACAACTTACAGTTGAATTACCAAAAGATAAAAATTGAAGCTGCAAGCGACATCAAAAATGATGATGGCACAAGTGGCATAATGCATCAATTTAGCAGTTTGAATGATGTTTGAAATTCTGAAGGTTAAAAATGCACGCCAAAAAGAAGCATGATGGTGGAATGTGTAGGTCCAAAGACAAATCAAGGAGGAAAAAAATTGCTTCAACTGTTTGCAGAGTTGCTTATATTCTAAAAGAAAAGAAGTTTAAAACGGGAGGTTAGCAAACCGATATAGCATTCATGCAACCTCAATGATAAGAGTCTATACGTCATTTCCAATGCTAGGAAACCTTCTCCATAGGACAGGGAAATATGGTGGAAAATTTTATCTTTCAACAGGGTAGTCGTTAAGCCCATTAATTTTTACTCTTGTTGTATTTACTTCCTTATGAGGTACATTAAGCTATGGCTGTGCACTTTTAATTCATCACAGACAACATCTTTAAGAAATTGCATTATGTTTGATATCTGTTAAGTTCTCCAGGTGCTGAATATGACTTGTTGTCAACTGTGGTATCATACCGTGCAGGTGTAACCTATAGTCTGGAAAAGAACGATAATGGTTCTTATCTAGTGAAGCTATCCGCCAATGCCGCAAAGACTATCGCAGATTTGCGGAGGCCTCTGGAGCAGTTGGTGAAAGGCAAGACCATAAGCCACCCAAGCCTCACCCCATCAGTGCTTCAGTTACTCCGGTCCCCGGATGGCATGGCAGTGTTGAAAGCTGTGGAGCGGAAGTCTGGAACTTGCATTCTATATGACAGGCAGAACCTAAATATCAAAGTGTTTGGACCTCCGAAGGAGGTTGCCGCCGCTGAGGACAATTTGGTCCGATCATTGTTATCCCTCCTTGAGGATAAGCAACTCGGAATCCGTCTTCGGGGTCGAAACCTGCCGTTTGACTTAATGAAACAAGTCGTTCAGATATTTGGAACGGATCTCCGTGGGCTGAAGAAAATGGTGCCTGGGGTTGAGCTGACCCTCAACACCAGCAACCATATCATCAACGTTCGCGGAAACAAGGAGCTAAAGCAGAAGGTGGAAGAAGCTGTATTCAAGGTGGCAAGATCTATCGATCATGGTGGGATAGTTCAGCGGCCATCAGAAAGCTCATGCCCCATATGCCTGTGCGAGCTGGAGGAGCCTTACAGGCTCGAAGCCTGCGGGCATGATTTCTGTCTGAGCTGCTTGGTTGACCAATGCGAGTTCGCCATCGGTTCCAGGGATGGCCTTCCTCTCAGCTGCACCAAGGAGGGGTGCAAGAAGCTCTTTCTTCTCGCGGACCTGAGGTCTCTTCTGCCGACCGAAAAAATGGAAGAGCTCTTCAGGGCCTCCTTGGCTGCCTTCGTGGCTTCCAGCGACGGGGCCTACCGCTTCTGCCCCTCACCTGACTGCCCGTCTGTCTATCGGGTTGCACCCCCGGATGCGGTGGCTGGTCATTTTCTTTGTGGGTTTTGCTCCGCGGAGACATGCACCAAGTGCCATCTAGAGTACCATCCTTTCCTATCCTGTGAGAGATACCGGGAGTTCAAGGAGGACCCGGACCTGTCTTTAGCGGAGTGGCGCAAGGGGAAAGAGAATGTAAAAGACTGCCCGGCCTGTCGTCACGCAATCGAGAAGATGGATGGATGCCACCACATTGAGTGCAAGTGTGGGAGGCATATCTGCTGGGCGTGCTTGGAGTTTTTCGGAAGCAGCGAGGAGTGCTATGCTCACATTAGGTCTGCGCACCACTCTTACTGATTTAATGAATACATATGCTAGACATAAATAAATATTTGTATAAGTAAAATATTTCTCGGCAGCAGATGCTGGAAATACTTCATCTTGCAAAACCCATAATCGGCCTTCCTGCTCTCATACTATTCCTAATCTTCCTTCCCTTTGTGCATATCAATAATCTAAGCTTGATTAAAGATCCTGATGGAATTGATCTACTCTATTTTTGAATTTGTACATGGTTGAGATCTATTGATTTTTGTAAATCAATGGACAAATGCAGCGGCTAAACACAAATCCCAAGCTGGCAATGCCCAGACACAAGGCCAAAGCCAGGCACCATGAGTCGGTGGGGTCTGCGTCATCCTCGTCCTTCACTTCCTCTTTCAGGGTCATCAACCTCCTCTTCTCGAGGATTGAGACCTCGGTCTCAAGCAGCTTCACCCATTGCCGGTGGGCATACAGTCTCAACGAGTCCTCCAAGATCAGCACGGCCATCTGTCTGTTTTGTTTGTTCGCAAGTAAGGCTGCCTTCTCGGCTTCCCTTGCTCGTGTCTGTGAGAGCTGCAGGGCTCTTAACAGCCTTGAGTTCTCACTGCTTCCATGCTTCGATCCCAGTTCATGATCCATTTGATCATCCCTGCGGCCAAAACAGAGAAAATAATCTTTTCTGTCAGCAAAAGAAAAACCAATTTTTTTTTTGGTTTACAATGAGGAACTTACATTGGCGCTGGAGTTGGGGCTGTTCGCTTTTGGGCTGGAGTAGCTGGGCTAGTGTCTCTGATCCCCTTCTTGCCATCATATCCCTTAACTGAGAAAACCCGGAGGGGAGGTGGAAGGTCACAGTTCTGGAGGAGGCCACCAGTTGAGGTCTCCCTCTCATAAAGCTCCAACTGCGAATCCAAATACCATTTTGTGCTACGGGGTTGTGAGCTTGTTTTGATTTGAGATCTCAGGCCTGGAGACGGTGGTGGAGTTATTAAATCCATCAAAATTCTCTGCACTTTTGGTAGGGGAGAGGAAGAGAAGAAGAGGGTGAGAGATTGGCGTTCAGAGGGAATTTGGAGGAGAAAGGGTGGGGGAAGTGTGACGCAAGGGAAAGCGTTTCCTTGAGGGGTTCTATGCTCATATTCAGACAGGTATCTTGTAAAGTATGGCATCGGTTACACCGCTCTATCGCAATGCAGTCGAAGCCAAACCTCTTTTCCCTGGTTCGCCCACCGGTTCACGTTTGGGGCCCATGGATCCAGCCCCGGCGTGTCTCGCACCGATGTTCCTGGGTTTGATGTCACGCCCACCGGTTCACGTTTGATGTCAGGTCCTGGGTTGCCTGTTCGGACTTTGTCAACACGTGTCAGACAGACTGCGTGGCATCTTTCAGGGCTAATCGACGTGACCATAGAAATCGCAATGCATCGCAACGCATGCTTTCGTGTCCATTGTCCAGGTCGTCTGGCTGGTTTTCTTCCAATTATAGCATCATTGTTGCCAATCAGCCTTGGCGCTTAGCTGGTTGGAGCATCCCTCTGTTGAGAAGATTTCTAGATTCAAAACCTGGAGGTGGTTTCCATCACAAAAACGTAAAAAAATCCTGGTGGTGGTATGCCCACTGTTTTCTTGGAAAAAAAAAAAAAAAAGAATTAAGCGTTACTATAATCTTGATTTGTTCCGTTCAGCCTCCCATTTCAGTTTAAAGAAAGCAGGAAACTTTTCCTTGGAGTGTTGCACCAGCTTTGCCCCCTTAAGTTGAAGGAAGAAGTACCATACCAGCCTCGGAAACACATACCCTACCTATCTGTTAAGCATTCTTTTAATATTAATTTTTTTGAAAGAATCGAATTCATCGTTACACATGCTCCGGCTTCAAGTAAATTACTAACGTTTGGCGTGATTTCATCGACTTCTAATTCTGTTGTCTTCGATACCATATGCAAAATTATCTTATAGATGGGACGCTTTACCCACGAAATCTTTTCACTGTTCATGAGAATTGTTAGCGGAACTTTTCAAGAGGCGAAAACTAGTACAACTAGCTTTTGACTTCGCACCTAAACTTCAAGGAATGGCTTTGACCTAAAAGGTAACCGAAAGAATGGACTTAAAAAGGGCTTCAGGCTCAAATATCATGTTAGTTACTTATAATTTGTGACATGCTTGAAAGTCTGTACGGTACTAAATATAATCAATAACCTAATGTTCTCTAGTCCATACAAATCAGGATCATGAAAAAATAATTATTTAAAATTTTTAATTCTATATAAATAACTTAGCACATGCCAATACGGTTAACCATATACTTTTTTTTTATTTATATAGGTTCAAATTTAAATCTAATTAAATTTAATTTTAAATATTATAAATTTATTTGTAGTTTCTCTTAATTCATATGAGTTACAGACTATATCTATTCTGTTATTATTGATATCAATTCAGGATTTCTTGAAAAAATAAAAGATTAATTAGAAGATGTTACTTTGAGTTCTGTAACCTTATATGTACTCACAGGATCTACATGATGCAGGCGATGTGAACTAGATGTACATACACATGGATACGATAGCATGCATAATGCTCAGACATACGGAGAGAGAAAGAGAGGTAAACGGCACATTTTTTATGCATGCCGCCATCGTGTATGTTTCATGAGACCCTATGCTACTATGATAGGAGGCAGTGGTCCCTCTAAACAAATCTCAATAGAGAAACAACGCCAAAAGCAAGTAATATTTTATTTTCTATACAAAAGGATGGATCTGGCTTGAATAAGATCTCAGCGAACTCCCATTGGAGTTCTATGAGAAATTCCTTTCCTCCTCTTTGCCATCTTGTTTGTCACCGCGGTGGCAGGTGGTGTTGATGGGTGAAATGCAATCAAGTGTGAAGTCATTATAAGAACAGTCTGCTTGCTTGATTGGGTTGGCATTTGCCCCTTACTAGAATTTGTTGAATTTGAAGAAGTTCTTGCCAACTGCAACATCAAAGAAACGCACATAACCAACTCGTTTCGTCAAATTTCATACTTGGATGTTGTTACTGATATGTTTATCACCTTCCAGTTTCATACAAACATCATCAAGTCTGAAAATGGACATAAGAAAGATCACATAGAAATTTTGTAATTCTCTTTTTTCTTCTGTTCCTCCTTAATGTAATTATCTTTGACTTTAATAAATTTCTTGTAGGGGGAACTCTCCTCCCTCATTATTCCATAAAAAAAAAAAAAAAAAGCAAAGAAAGAAAGAAGAAAGATGGAGCATTTTTTTCCTTATATGAATTTTCAGAGAATCCTTATTAGGAGGCAATCCAAGATCTAGGACAATAGACCAAATTGTCTTTAAGATCCATCGTTTTTAACGTACTGCATATTGGCTTTCTTAGCACAGAAGAAAATAGTACACTTGCACTGAATTTGGTTGTCGCAAAGCAGTATTTTGAAATGCATACCAAGAAGATGATATCAATGGTTTTTTCGATGAACAGAACATAGTTCATGCTCTTCAACAGGTACCAAACTTCTAACTGCATTGCATTCTTTATGTTTCTCTTTCTTTCTTTCTTTTTTCTTGGGAAAAGAAAAGTAACTGCATTGCATTCAATTTGCAAGTTCGGTACCAGTTCTTAGGGGAGCAAATTATGGTTGCAGCATAGGTTTGAATATTTTTATCAAAAAGGGGAGCTAAAACAGTTCTCTAGGAGCACATTGGAATCAACTCTATCATCCTGGTGCTCAACCAAAATTGGTGGACTTGGTGAGAACTTCTATAGTCCACCTGCAGTGTAGGAGATGACAGACTTTTCTGTCTTGCAAAGTCCCAACTCTAACCAATCCAAATGGGAATAGATTGTGTTATGCAGCAGCCTGACTCCCAAAACGAGTCCTAGTTTGTGACCCCTTCGAATTCCTGTGGTTAGCCAATCATCTAGCCTTCACTGACACATGAAAATTAGCTCAAAAGCTGACACTAATGCAAACATTTCTGGTCAGAAATCTCAGCATTTCAGTGAATGGAAGATGGATGGATTAATTAATATGCGTGCAGCCACACACCCAAGACCTGTCTGAGCTCTCTAAATTTGCTAAATGCATTTGATAATCATATGAGAACCTGCCTAAACTGCACCAGAAGGGCATGAGCCCCCTGGCTTTATGCTGATTAATGAAGCCTGGTTATGGGTCCGTTGATCAATCACTGAATTGCCAAACAAAATAAAAGAAAATTCAATCATTTGCAATGGCACTAATTTTGGCCCAGAATTATTGAGAATTTCTTTAAAAGGTGATTCATCAATTGGGTAGACCTAAGATAAAGTGGTGCTTTCATTTTTGGACAGGTCAAGATACCCAGAATGATTGGCAGGGTTTAATGTGATGCCTCTTCAAGTGGTGCGCTCTATCCCAATTGCCAAGAAGTTGACACTGGATGCCTAGCATGATAGAATGTCCCAATCTAATTGAATGCTTAGTTTTCCCATCCAACTTCAGCCTTATAGAGGAGCTAAAAGAAGAAGAAGAACAAGAGAAGACACAGAAAATACGTTTGTTACCTTGCACCCCAGGGAGCAGAAGTTGAAAGCATCAAGAGGACTCCTTTTACAGTGATTACAAGCCTTGGTCACGCCTTTTCCAACCCTTTGCCGTGGCCGCTCGCTCAAGAACACAACCTTTGCACCATTGATTATGTAAGTCCGCAATCCGGACAAGTCTAAGAACTTGTTGATCTGCGACACTCTGATCACATCATGGTAAGACGATCGCCGTATCTGCATTTCAGTTAGACAAAAGAGTTCAAGAGAATCGTTTAAATATTCATATATCAATCCAGCACAATGTTGTGCTTAAAAAAAAGAAAAAAAAAGCATGAAGAGATTATACAATGTGGGATAGATGGATACTTGGATGGAACGGTGATCGCTATGATGGATGAGGCGAGATGAGCACATGGCGCCGTTGGTACAGTCTAAGCAGTACATGTTGCGTTCCTTCTTGCTCGAGTTGCTGTGGTATTTGCAAGGGAGGAAGAAGGTGGTGCGAAGGAGGGGGTAGAGCCATGGAGGGCTCAGCTTATTTCACTCTGGTTCCACAATTAATCCCTGTTTAAGAGAGCAATTAGTATTGAAACGAAGCAACGGAATAGAAAAAAACAAGCTTGGCAAAGGAGTGGGATTGGAGACAGCGGGAAGGAACGGATGAGGGCTTGTTTGAGCTCTAACCATGGGTTTGAGAAGATGGTATATATGTTTGTAGAAGAGAAAAAAAGGAAAGGAGGCTTGGGTGGTCCTCGTTGCGCCTATGAGGAGAAAGTCTCCTTGTTGCATGTGAGAGTTGGTATAGATATAATATAGTCTTTTGCACGACCCACTAAGCCGAAAGACAGAACTGCTACGACGGTTTGATGGCAAAAATATTTCATATTTGTAAGCATTGATTACCGTATTGCAATTTTCTAACGAAGCAAGCGTTATATGGGTGAACTATTAGCTTGCAGTCCTCAGATTATGGAAATTTTATTCCCTGGTTGTTCCAGATTATATTTATTCAAGGGGAAGTAGATGATTAATATTCCATATAGCTTAGTCTCTACTCTCTCAGTATAATTTTATAAACTACTAAAATAAAGAAATGGATGGATATTTGTCGCACATCACAGTAAATGTGGATGTAAGTTCTGTAATTTTGAGAATGAAGTTGCCCTCATATTGTATCATTTAAATGACCTCCATCACCGTTTCAGCCAAAAAAAATAGCAGGTAGAACTCAGGCCATCTCCATTCTCTTTTCTTTCTTGTTCTCGTCCCACTTCTTTTCAGCCCCGCTTGATGCTGCTATCCCTGTTACCTTCTTCTAAGAAATCATCGTTTTCATAACACTTTGCTAATAATCATTCTTTCTTTTTACACCATGATCCTAATTGTCAGGCCTTCGATGCCTTTCAAATCTCAATTCGGTTCTCCTTCTATCTTCAGCGGCCTCTATGTCACCAAAATGTCATTTTTTTGAAATTATCATCCAACAATCTTATATGCACATCAACAAGTGGTATGATAAAACTAATTTGTTCTCTTTCCTTCTAAATCTCTAATATTTGCTAAAATGCTATGTGAACCTTGAACTTTTATCTTTATTAAACAAATTTTAATTTTTGGATAAAACTGCAAAACTCTGCAGCCGCTTCATCGTTGCCATGAATGTTTGGAGAATAGCTGAAAATACAAAGCTTATTGTGATAAATATAGCTTAAAATATTGAAGGGAAGGAGGAGATGACCAGCAGATTGTGAATAAAACCCAGTTGAAATCAACTAAGCCGGTGAAATTCATCCGGTTTCTCTTAACCAGATCAGGCACTACATAAAATGTTGACTCCAGATCAGTCTGCTCTGGTTTGTGAGTAGGAGGTTGTTGGTAGGTATGATGACATAACTCTTTCGCAAAGAACGACAAGTTGCTGGATTAAGTTAGCTCTTCTTCTTCTGCGTATTACGTGACTGAAAGAATTTGTTATTGCTTTCTGAAAGCATATTGTTGAATGCTAGAGAAATTAGTTCCTCTGTGGGCTTTCCTTTCAAGTCATGATATTCTCTGTATGTTTGAAATAATCACAATCTTCTCCTCTCATTTTGATAGAAGGGAGATGGCCATTATGAAAATGATCCTTGAATCCATATCCGGACTCTCTATCAACTTCTCCAAGAATTTAGTTATTCTACTAGGCAGAGATCATAGCTTTGGAGCCACTTATGCATCATGGCTTAAGTGCACACTAGAAGTTTGGAAAGCAAGGTTGGCTGCTGCTCATTTGTAGATTTGAAGCCAGACTTATGGCTGGTAATGTAATTTGCTTTGTATGGGAGGTTGCTTCTCCCTTCCTTCCTCTGAATGCAAAGTCAACTGAAAAAGGTTTGCCTTCGTAAAGAGGAAGGAGGTTTAGGTATCAAGGACATCGACCTCTTCAATTGCGCCCTTCTTGCAAAATGAGTCCGGAGGTATTTCTTGAACCCTCATAGCCATTAGATGAATACTATCTCTCTGCCCTATTTTAAAAGAGTCAAAACTCCCTAGTAGTTGGAAAGCCCCAAAAAGATGCTCTGTTTTTTGAAAGATATTTTGGCATGGCTTGCCCCCTTCTGGAACTGTATTCTTTTCTCAGTCAGAGACAGTGCCCCTCCGGCCTTTTGGAAGCACCCATGGCTTCTCAGCATCTGTCTCTCAGATATCTTTCCAAACAGCTTCTGCATTTCCCATAAGAAGAATGGTAGTGTCTTCGATTTCTTCTCCCCTGCTAGGAGATCATAGGTTATTCCTTGCCCAAAATATACCCATCCTATGGCTGAACTAGAGCTTCGAGATCTCTGTCTTTCTTCCTCTGCTGACAATGCTATCTAGAACTTGGGCACTCGCCAGGTTTTCTCAGTCGCCCCATCATACAGCTTCCTCTCCTCAAGCGAGATTTCTTGGAAACTAGGGAACACTCTTGGTTCCTAAAAACCCCTACTAAGATCAAATATATTTTGTGACTAACCTTGCTGAATAAATTGAATACCAGAGACAACCTCTTCAACAAAAATGGTCGGGACTTTGGTGGCTACATCCTATCTCAATCCTCTCATGAATCCGTTGACCATCTCTTTATTTAGTGTCCTTTGATTCAAGTTATTTGGAGCAATGCGTAGGATCTTATCCCTGTCGCAACCCCAAAAGTCTCTTTCTTCCTGACCTTTTGCAAGTGGGTCAAATGTTGCAAGCCCCAAAGCTGGTTGAGCTCCTTTATTTATTTTTTGGCCGCTTTAGCTTATTAAGGTATTTTGTAGGAGAAGAATGTAAGAATCTTTTTCAAGAAACCTTCTAATGAGGGGTCTATCACTTATAATGTGCTCTCTCTTCTTGATGGTTGGTCCATCCTTTGCCCTCAAAGTCAGCTGTCAAAATACTTAGAAATGTGGTGTAAAGCTTGAGATCTAGCTAGAACTCTCAACGGTTGATAGTGGGTACACCAGGTTTACTACCCTAATGATAAGTCTCGAGAGATTTTTCTTTACTCCAACTGCATCGTCTGAGGAGCAACTTCTACCTTCTACTCCTTACCTCTTCATGAGCTTAGTTTTCTTACTCTTGACATGCTCTTGCAAATGGTAGTCATGAAAGTTGTGACCCAGGTTGCTACTTCGGAGGCTACAATGGGTGGATGGAATGCTAGGCTCATCCTTGAAACTTTTCTGCTTTGTTATGCAGCTCCTTTTATCGTACTTCGTGTCGCACATACAACTTGTCAACTACTTTGTTAACTGAAAGTTATACAGTTATGTCTTCTCCTATTGATCTATGGGAGTCCTAACACTCATGGTGCACTATTGCAAGAACTTTTATATGTACTACAATTTTATAATTTCTAAATTTTTCTTTAATATATTTTGGTGGACCTGGGCTTCAAAATCAGGCTTCCTTGGCCCTAAAAAAAAATCATACAAGTTATCATATTCGATAAGCCATTTAAGTTTGTCATAGATTCAACATTTTTTTAAGAAATTCTTTCATCATATATTCCTTGATGAATTTACGAATGCTACTCTCCAATCTTAGATTATATAAATTTAAAAATAAATCACAGATTACTACCTTATAGTTTAAGCACTATCAAATTGAAACCATATAATTTAAAATCTTACACTTAACTATTATATATTTTACAAACTATCAAATTATACCCATATGGTTTGACATATTATACTTAAATACTATGTATTTAAAACACTATCAAATTACATCTATATAGAAGTTTGGCTCTATTAAGTAAAGCTTGAGTAAGTTTAAAATGCATGAACAATTAAGTATAATATTTTAAACTATATGGGTACAATTTGATAGTATTTAAAATATATATTATTTAAGTATATTATATCAAATTACATGAGTATAATTTGATGAAACTTAAAATATATAATAGTTAAATGTAACATTTCAAAGTATATGAATACAATTTGATAATGCTCAAATTATATGGTAGTAATTATATTTTATCCTAAATTTAAAGCTTTAGCTACATACTTGATTTGATGAGATGGTCAATTGATGGCACTATGACCGCAGCATTGTAAATAATTAAACTTTATTATTTTGAGAAGGTACATTTCAGCTTATTATTATATAACATGATATAATCGCCTACTCAACCCTGCATAACCAAGTGGCCAGTGCATGCACCCATTAGAGCACGCATCCAAGCATGCAAAGGCTAACAACACGTCCGCTCAAACTCTCACCCACATCCACTCACCGAGCCTCCTGATCTTCCTCTCCTCCATAAACTCTCACGTGTTCCATTAGCTTTGCCGCCCCTCTAAACGTAAGTCTCCTATTGGATCCACTAACCTCATGCTCTATCTCATCCACATCATCACATTGTTACAACCTAGGTCCTAGCTACATAAAAATAAAAAAATTAATTAAAAAAATATTATTTGAATTCTTTAATCTTGTATAAGTACTTAAAATTTTCTTAGTATATAATTAGTGTAAGACTAAATATTAGCCAATATAGGTTCTCATATATATTTTTTTTCAAACTTTGACGTCATCATTAAGCTAAGGGTCCACATCCAAATCCAATTACTAATATATAGAATTCATTCATAGTATCCTTTAATTCATATGAGCTATGAATTGAATTTGCTCGAATATCATTGATCATAAATTAGGACCTAACCCAAAAACACTAGCCATGAAGGTATTATTATTTGAATTTTTTGATCTTATGTAAGTATTCAGGATCTTTTCAATACATAACTGATATGAGACTAAATACTTGCCGGTATGAATTCTTATAATTACCATCCAGAAGACTACAGAGAAGTGGAAGAAGATTGTGAAGAGAAGTTGGGCTTACCTTTGGCTCTAGTTTGATTAGACTTGATTGTAGGCCTGTCCAAACAATGTCAACTTAAACTTTCTAATTGTTCTTTTGGGCTTGATCCTAGTCCAAGGCCTGAAAATAACTTTGGGCTATATCTGCGCCTCATGAAAACTCAAACCATTCCAACCTGACTAATTCTGGCACTAATTATTATCCTAACAAATATTTTAGATACCTTTCTGCGTATAAATATCCATAATAACACATAAGCTGTGGCCATCATATACATGCATCATAATTATCTAAAAATATTGTTCAATAGATAATGATAGAGAAATCGGATATGTACATCCAAGGCTGCATCGTCTGAAGAGACTCCTTTCTTCTTCAAGGAATATCCTTTCTACTCATTATGGGAGGAAAACTAATTGGTAGATTATCTTGCTCAACCAATTTTATCTTTGAAGCATCCATGGATATGGGTTAATCATTTCTCTATATAGCTCAATCTCTTGGTAGAAGCAGATGCAAGAAGTACCATTTTTTTTATTTTTTTGTAATGATGTAATGCTGCATATTGTAACAAAAAAATAATAATGAGATATAATAGCAATATATCTCTTGCTAATTTTAACCCGACGGACAACCGTAATTGGGTTTCTAGATTCCAGAGAGTTGGATTCAATCCGCTGATCAGATTTTCTTTGATCATAATTTTCAGAACAAGATCATACAAACTATCTAGAAATAACTTTTAACATATAGCAGATGTCGTATACCACAATGGTGAGAACTGAGAATCATAATCAAATAATATTAAAGAGAGATTTCAATAGGTAATTTGGAAATATATATATATATATATTACTTTCACCAGCAGGTATACCTACCATGTACCTAAAGTGGGCTTTGGCTGGAACACCAAGAGTAAAATAAATATCAAAACTTCAAATAAACCATCTGGGGCTGCAAACAGTGCGAGTTGCTCATGTCCTGGCTGGGAGAGACTCATCTCCAGATCAAGGCTGCAAAGTTAATTTAAATGGTTTTAAGGGGAAAACAAGCTGAATTCGAGCAGCCCGACACCCTGGCATTTTCACGTGGTATTGGACCGGTTCGCTCCATCATTTTCCACGTCGATGGCCATTGTCTAATCCCAAATAAGCATTCCTTAAATCTTGGAAAGAAAAGTCCTGTCTTGTCTCAAGCGTGAAGTTCATGTTAATTTTTCTTATTAACTTCTTATCTAATCCATGTTAACATAATCACCCAATCAGCAACCCAATTCCTTCAAGGAATTGGGTTCCGGAGAACGGTGGAGAGGACGTTGTCAGCAGAGAGTAAAGTAAGAGAATATAGACTTTTGCTTGCAAGAAAGAGATAGAAGATAAAATCAAGGTGCTAATTGGTAATGTTTGCTTTACGTAACAAGCCAATTCCGTCCTGCAAGTCAACTAATAATATCAAGTTTCATTGGCAATAACAGAACCTTAAGAAAAGGGGAGGGAAAACAAACAAGCAAACAAACAAAAAAAAAAAACAAGAGATTAGGTTTAATTTCGCCCTCGCCTAATTCTTAGACGTTGTTTTGCTTAGGAAACAAGAAAGTAAAAACGTATAAAATGGCCAAAATTTCTTATTCTACTAGGCATTCTTCTCTCCATGCTTATCTTGATCGATTCGCTGATTTCCCACCTCTAACTTCTCCGTCCAATCTTCCACCTGCTCTTTCAAATTGCCAGATGGAACGTCAGAATTTAGAAAGGAAAACTGGAGAGAGTTGTTACATGAGACATAATTTAAATATATCACATAAGCAAGAGAGTTTGAACGTCACCTTATCAATGAAGTTATCTATCACTTCAACCTTCTTTAGAACGTCTTCGGATGCATTCTCCAACCCTTCTACTGCCTTCCTCATCACCCCACCCTCCGGCAGCTTCTCTGCCACATCCGAAGCTATCTTCTCTGTCACCTCTGCCACCTTTTCAATGATCTCCACTGCATTGTCCACCTTTGTCACCACATCTGTTATCAATAGCCCAAAAACCCAATCATTTCATACACGCTCATGCCTGTCAAGCTTTGAAGCAACAAATTAAACTGAAAGTAAAGGATGCAAAATTGAAGTCAAGCCCTTGAATGCTGTGTAAATAGGGCGTAAACTAGCCGGGCTTGATTGAGCTTGGGTGCTTAGTTTGAAATTAATTTCAAATTTGGACCCCAAATCAATCTTGCCATGTGCACTGGTATTTCCTGTTTTAATTTAAGCTTAATTTTAAACCAAGTTAAAGACAAGCCTAAGCGATTAACTTGCTGATTATAGGTCGATCTGAAATGAAATCAAGCTTGAATTAAAGCTTGATTTAAGCTTGGTTTCAAGCTTTATTCAAACCTAAATTAATAATAATGGATTTAAGGAATAAAAACTTATAAATAAAAGCATTAAACTGATGTTTCATTATCTGTATAATATGAATAATGTATAATATGATTATGTTTGAGCCTTGTCTATCCTTGACTGAGCCAAGCCAATTTTTCACTCAGATTGAAATAAGTTTTTTTTTTTTTTTTTCCCCTCTTCAAATCGATCTTGGTTCAGTTTTTTCTCAAGCCAAGCTCAAGCCACTTGCTTCATTTAACACCTTACATGTAAATACGATAAATTTTATGGCTTGCCTTTACAACCAAAATCTGCAAGAAGTGAGCCAATACGTTTTACAGCAGGAGACATTATTACATTGTAATAATAGACGAAAGCTTTGAAAGATCAATCATAGCTTTTGAGCATAATTCCAACCATTGAATTAGAAGAAGATCTAATGAATGATGTCTATTTTATTTTTTTCAAATTACCACCGATGCTTCGTATTTTCTTCCAACTGGGGAGAGCTAGCCACATTATGGATCCCAGAGTCCATTTTAGCCTGCACAAGTGATGCCTATACTCAGGAAACTGAGGAAAATTCAGGAAACACAAATCATTCCATGTTTATTACAAAAGACGGATGTTAAAATTTGCTTTGAAAACTCAAAGAAAAAAAAGCAAGGGAGAAACAGAGATGTTTGTTAGGAAACGGGAGATTTCCAATCCAACAGAAATTACCAATTAGGGGCATTGGGCAAGGGAAGGGGTGAAGCAGATGGTTGGATTGGAGGTTGGCTGCCTGTTTTCCTGCATCAAATCATTCCACCATGGGTAATAAGCATATAAAAGTTGACGCCATACCAGATTCTCAACAAACGAAGTACCATTTGAGCTTCAGATCCAGTCCATGAAAACAGAATGCAAGGTATAAAGTGTTAGGAAAATTTGGAACGCATATGATGCTAGCGTAGAGGGAAGTACATGTTCTTGTCGGTTTTCTCGTATGGATCTCCATCCGTGAGACCCGGAGACTGCATGGATAGCTTCACCCTCTGGTTTCTGCAACTTGATCTGGACTTCCATTGGAGAGAAGACTTAGAGACATAGCCGAAAGATTTGCATGGAGCTATCGTGTAGAGATATGGAAATTCTGAGGCCAAGGATGGTGCCATTGCTATGGACACAAAGCTTCTAGCAGCTCTCTCTCTCTCTCTTTCTCTCTCTCTCTCGAGAAGGAGAAGAATTGTGCATAAAAATGCTAGTCAACGTCTTTTGCTTTTAATATCCTCAAAAAACTTCTTTGTTTCTACAGTGTTGGTTAGATGGAATGCACGTGCTTTTTTTCCCGTGGGTGAGCCGTGAGGGGATCATTTTGCCATAAACAAAACTCCCACAGGGGTCCGATCCAAGTTGGAGTCTGTGGTAGGTGTAGGTCATTATAATTTGGAGGGTCACCCTTCATCATCTTTTCAACCAGGGTTTCTGCTGTGAGATTATTTTCTTCTATACGACTGCTAGGATTTTTTTTTTCGGTGACTAGAAAATGGGGAAGTTGGAAACTTCCCCATTAATTTATTTAATAGAAGGTATAATATATGTATTACCGGTGGGACTTCTTCCACCTGTTTTTCTTGCTTCGTTAGTGAAATAAAATATCAATAACATTTTTACCTTAAAAATTACAAAATAGATTTAAGACAAAAGTAGAGCGCTATCATATATCTTCATCTATAATGATGGAAAATTAGTTTACCTTCTTTTAAAAATTAATGGAATGCATACATTTATATTTCATTTTCGTTACGGTCTATCTATTCTTGGGCTTAAAGGATGCTGCACTACTAAAAGAGCCACGCCGTTTATGACTTTATATCGAATTTTTGAAATATTTGCATATGTATATTTTAATCCCTTCCAGAATTTTAAACCATCTCTGGTTTGAGATTTCTGGGTGCTAGCGAGATTGAGAGTTGTATTAAAATCTTTTTCTTTCCTTCATCCCCTTTCATTTTGAGGGAATTTTTTTCTTATCATCTTTGCTTGTGGATGTAAACCACATGTCAAACCACGTGGAACATTGTCTTTTTGTATTTGGTCTATTAATTATAGTTTAGTTTTTTTGCATCATATTTTTTTTTATTTATTTTGACGTGACAGAATAAATCTATCCATTTCGCCAGAAATTTTGAGAATCTGCCTTATAATAAGCTTAAAATCAGACGGGTCCTGTACCAAAAATTAAAAAAATAAAAAAAAGGTGGTTTGGTCAAGGATTCCAGCACAGAAATTTATGAAAGAAGGCCCTCACGGGCGGAAAAAACATTTTTCTTAAGTTCGGCAAGGTTGGCTAATCCTAGACTCAACTCCAAGAACTTGGCGGTCAAGAAAAAACAAAAAGAAATGAGTAACAAAAGGATATTGATGCCCTTATCAGACCGTGACCTTTCACATTTGCTTCGAAGAATAAAGTTATCCCAAACTCGTGAATAGTGTGGGGCCAAGATACAATCACAGCATGAGGTCTCTAAAAAGAAATCAAGAAAACGATGGATATTTACTCTAATCTCTGCGTTCCATTTCAATCTTTCAGAAAGACACACGAAAACAAAAAAACGACAAAAAAAAAAACGAGCGTGAGGACAAAAGACTTTTCTTTTGAACTCTTTTGAAAGGTATGCAGACCAAAGATCTTTACTCGATGCAAACAAACAAAATGAAAGCATAAGATTTGAAGATCTAATGAAATTCACAGTAGAATGGGTTAGGTTGTTGTTTGTTAAGTTGTTGCGCTCAATTATGATATTTTTTAATTTTTTAAAAAATTATATTTTTATTTTATTCATTCAAAATTTTATTAATTGAGGGTTTTTTATGCTATTTTAAAATTTAAATTTGGTGATGTTGCTGTTCAATTTTATATTTCAGCCACGTCACGTGAGCATCAGGTCAAGTTGGTAGGCATTGCAAATTAAAGTGTGCTTAAATGTTTCATTTAGCTAGTATTCATGGCGTGAATAGCCAGGTGGGTGCCTTTCCATCGAGCCCGCTGCCACTTCACGCGCTTCTATGCTAGATAGTTATTTTATGTGGGTGAGAAAAAGTGAACCAATTTTATAGGAGTTAGGACCATGACAACTTGGGGCCCAGATCCGTTTCAGTCGCAAGGAGCAATCATGCATCGTTTACTTCCTTCCTCTGCCTCCCTTTATATCATAAAAACTACACGTTCTTCTTTTTTTTTTTTTTATTTTTTTTTTATTTGAACTTGTTTGCCATTGCAACGTTTTTGGTGCCTGTGGTGCACGGTGACATCCACGAAAGTTGAGGCTTATCAACCAATCAATCAACCAATCAATCTTTTTCGGCGTGCCTAGCCTCGTATAGAAGCAGCGTCACCCCCACATGGTTCGATGGATTCCACCTTGTTTTTTACTGCAAGCAAATATCTACGGATGGTCCATGTGGGGACGTCCATTGCATATCTTTTCTAAACAATAGTTATGATATTTATTAATTAATTTGTTCTCTCTCGGATTAATCGGGAACAAGCTTGCTCGCGGACAGAACTCGGAAGGACGCGTCACCCCACATGGTTCATGGATTCGAACAGTTTTCTACCAGCATATATTTTCGCATGCTCCATGTGAGGGCGTCCTTTGCATGTCTTTTGTGCACAGTGGGTTGACATTTATTAATCTGTTCTCTCTCGGATCAATCGGGAAGTATTGTTTTAACTAAATTTTTTTGATAATTAAATATGATGGGCATGCAAATTACTAGGATTTGAATGCCGAATTTTTTTTCAAGCAAAAAATTGCCGATCTACTGTAACTACTTGGACAAGTTCTTTATTAATCATAAATTTTGATATACATTTTTTATATAATTATTCATCTATTTTCATTCTACTTTATAATTTTTTCTTTTAATAACAAAAGATGATAAATCATCAACTTAATGAATTGCTAAGTTATAGCCACCAAATACATATTATAAGAAATTCAAGAATTCTTCTATATAAGAGATCTTTCTTCATTTTAGTTCTATATCATAAGTATACTTCTGCTCATCAGCAACCTCATTATAAAATCATGTCTTTATTTGCATGAGATACAGCCATATCTCTTTTAGCGAGCAATGGAGTGGGAGGCTCAGTTTTAGCGTTTTTCTTTATTTTTTACTTTCGATACTCTCTTTTATCTTCCTTATATAATCTGATTCGTCTTGTTTTCTTTAACCTTTTATTATTTATTTCTTAATATCTATTCTTCTTGAATCTATTGATTCTCTAATAAATCAATAGAAAAGTTTCTGATTTTTTCATGATTTCATCACTAAAAAAAAAAAAAAAAACTGCTAAAGTGCACGCCAAAATATAATTTTGACTAACAACTTGGATGGAATAAACTTGTAATTGGTTGCTAAAAGATGGCTTTTAATGTTTATATTGTTAAATTCAAAATGAGTCTCCAAAAATATTTTTTTTGTCTTATATTGTTAAATTCAAAAACTAAATCAGCCTTATACATGCTTCTTTTAACCAAATCACTAAATAATATTTCTCCTTTTAGAACAAAATGGTGGCATTCCTGCTATTCATTTCATATAAGATAATGAAATATGGAGTTTTCCTTTGGAGGGGGGGATGGGATACGGTAGGATGGTTGGAATTTTTGCCAACATATATATATATATATATATACACCACCTATTTTTGAAGTAATTTCAAATAAAAAAAAAATCAAATAATTAAACCTCCCATAAACTAAGTCCTGGAACTTTATTGTTAAATTTGTTAAAGATCAGAAACCAGACCTTTAAGCTTCATGTAACTTCACAATCCTCCATCTTCCCTAATCTCCAGATCTGATTTATATATTCTTAATTGGGGTTCTAACTAATTGGTTATTCTCACGGATTCTATGGTCAGTCTCTCATTGATTCATTCACATAATATTCATCGTATATGCACATATCGTATCTCTCTGATAAGCCAAAAAGGTTCTTTATTATAAATAAAGATGTGAACCAGCTGGTTATTTTTCTTTTCATTTATGAGAAAATTTTTCCAAGGCCATTCTTGCATGTAGTACTGGAATGGCTTCTAAAGTTCAGATGGTTCGAGTTTTCGCCCCACCCCATTAGGTTAACATAGGACTAGGCTACAATGAAGTTGATGAATCTCTCCCATATGTTACAAAAACTCAAAAATATGCAAAAAGATGGAGAAGAAAGATGGGAAGATCCATCAATTTATTTCAAAAGAATTGAAATATAAGCAGAGAACAGTCTAACAAAGTTGGTCAAGTTCTTTAAAATGATAAGCCCCAGCGAAACGATCCAGTCTGCCGAGAATCTCTAGTTTTAACAGTAGCCAAAGGATAATCAGAGATCTCAGATGATCTGGTAACCATTGAGCCAAAGGTAACACATCCGAGCATCTGACAATCTATCTATTAATTTGTCAACTCGAGTCTAAAGTGACTGTCAGTTTGTCACATCAAAATCAAACTTCATGTACCTGCCAAAGATTTATGAAAAGGCTTTAAAAGAAAATTTAATTTGTTCAGCCATATAGCTTTGAGAAACATGCTCCATTACAGCACCTACTGCGTGAGAAAAGTGCATTCACCCGACAGCATGTACTACTACTACTCGCGGCCCACCACAGCTGGAGGCCTCACGGTTCCATGTTTTCCTTGCAGCTCTTTGGACCATCTCTCAACTACCCCAGGTCCTAAATCCTTTGTTCCCCCAAACAACCCCCCCCCCCCCCCCCCAACCGATTATTTCGGACATTCAATGCTTCACCACAGCTGAAGGCCTCACGGTTCTATGTTTTCCTTGCAGCTCTCTGGACCATCTCTCAACTACCCAAAGTCCTAAAACCTTTCTTCCCCCCCACCGATTATTTCCAACATTCAATGCTTCAGAGAACGCACAGAGGTGGGTGGGATCTTGAGACACAACATGGATTAATATAGCCAAGAGCCACAATAAGCACAGTTAACATTTGAGCAGGGTTTACAATATAGAACCTTTGTTTATTTTATGCAAAACCAAAATAAGGCATTTAATGATAACCTCTTCCTCAACTGGTGTTCCTCAGATCCGAGCTTGGACTAGCCGGCCACCGTCTATGCTTGCTTACTTTCCCCTGATAACCCTTCTTCAATAATGGGCTCTAGCATATGTTCCACCTCTTCCACAGCATCATCAACCTAAATTTAATGATGAGAAGTAGAACAAATTACCACAACTTCCAACAAAATAAAGCATCCTATTGGTGATTTTCCAAGTCACCTTTGCGATCCACTTCAAGCTAAGAAGATCAAAGTCAACTTGGATACAGAAAGTTAAACATTCTTTCTTGTATGTTAAGGAAACATATTATGTAATATAAAGTTCAAGTCCACAAAGGTAGGCAAGACCTTTTCAATCATGTCTTCGACCAGATCTGCCTCGTCACCTACTGCATCAGCAAAATCCTCCACCTTCAAAACCAATTGCTTTAGCTTTCCATCCTCTGGAAGGGCGTCCGCCACCTCCGAAGATATTTTCTCCGTCGCCTCTGCCACCGCCTGCACCACATCCACCACCGTCTCCGCTGTCTTCTCCAATTCATCTAACTCAGAGAATTTCAGATAAGAAATCAAACACTTGACTACATATATATATTTTTTTAAAATATATATATATATATATACACATCTTTCATAATATTTGTAGTACCTTCCATTTTTAAAAATTTCTTGTAGAATGGTAAAGCCAGGAGAAGTAAAGGGGCCAACATCCATCTTGCCCTATTCAAAGCACCAACCTCAGAAATGGATAACGGGAAGAGGAGATAAATTACAAAGATAGTGGATGCAGTACCATGAAGGGATATTAGGAAGATTTAGACCAGCGATGGAGTTCGTTACCCTACATCAAAGGAGTGAAACAATCTAGTTATGAATCTCGAATGGTAAAGGAAACGAAAACATCACCACAACTGAAAGATTTCGGTATATGTAACTGTTCTAAGATTGATAGCTTGCCCGAGGTTTTAAAATACACCATGGGCATGGATCCACTGTCAATAAGGAAAACCGAGTATTTAAATGGATAGATGGGTGGTAATTCTTTTATCGAGATCACATACTTTGTATCTCCTTTACTTGGCTCCGTACTGTCACCTGTAGATGTTTCCACTGCTCGAACAAGAAGCATCCGATGGCTGTGCGTTGACGACGAGATCCCGAAGAAGGGGGGACGAAGAACGACACGAGGGCGAGAGGAGAAACGGGAGGAGGAGAGGTGCAGCCATGAGGGGTTGGTAGGGGCAAGAGAACGAGCCATGGATCTCCAAATAACTTCAAACTAAAAGGCAAATTTCTAACAGGAAGACGTCGGTAGCTTTGATTTATAGTCTTATGGTTACTTGGTTCTATATAGTTTGGAGTAGAAGGCAATGAGAATCGATCGGAGATTTTTTTTTTTTTAAAGGCCGCTGAAACGTTATTTTTGAGCCAGAATCCAAGCTTAAATTTTAGCTTGCCTTTTTTTTTTTTTGGTTAGGTGGCTAAGTCTGCTTGTATGAGTCTTGAATACGAAAGGATGCGTATCAAAAGGCGAAGCGGGCTTGGGAAACTAAGCCCGGAACGGGAGTACCAAAACTGTTCTCAATAAACAAGCAGAAAACTTCAACGGGTCAAACCGTTCTCATCCATTAATTGAAGTTAGAGTTTCACAAGATCCATGTTAGCATATGGTCAGCCACGGTCAAGCCATTCGAGCTTGCTAGTATGCACGTCCTCCTCCCCAGTTATTGGGTATTGGAACAAAAACTAAAAAGAGAGGGTCCCTGAAGCTTTTTTCCCCTCTTTTGCCTACTGTATGTTCAAATGAATGCGGAGAATCCATCAAACGTCCAGAAAAGAAAAACTTAAAAATAACAGCAAAATTTAAAAATAGTAACGAGGTTCCAGTAGCTAAGTCCTTTTTGAAGGAAAGGTTTCAATCGCCAAATCAATACTAGTTTAAAATAAGTCCAAATACTGGATTGTTAGAGACTGAGTGGGAGAGATCGACTTGCTGACCACTAGCCCTTTTCTTTTTCAAGAAGAAAGAAAGAAGGAAAAAAGAGGATCGGTGTTCGCCCAGGTTTAATTAAAAAAAGAAAGAAGGAAAAAAGAGGATCGGTGTTCGCACAGGTTTAATTAAAAATATGAATACAAGAAGAAAAAATAATTAAATTTATCAGCAAATAATATTCATGGCTAAGAGAAAGAGATTAAGAAAAATTAGAGAATTAGGTGGCGTTTAGCTTACGGTAATATAATATTAGCAGGAATCTTATATTTTTATAATTACCATATTTGATATGATAATCAGTTTACCATATTTTTTAAATTTTATTTTAATTTTGTTATAGACCCTCTTTTCTTTTATTAGAACATGAAATATTTTGATAAAAATCAAATTTTTTTATAAACTAATTTTAGAAATATTATATATTTAAATATAATAAATATTTAATATAAATTATAATATTATTAAATATCTAATTATATAATAAATATTTATATAATATATAAATATTTAGTAATATATTATATAATAATTTATGTGCAAGAAAATCATAAATATTAATAATTTAACATTTAAAATTTTCATATTATTATATAAATATATAATAGTATTTAAAATATTAAATATTATATCAATATTAAATTTAATATTAATGTAAAATATTATATTATATATTTAATATTAAATATAAATATAGAAGTCAAAAGTATAATTTAAGATTATCATACTTTGGTAACCTCAAATACTCACTTTTTATATGAAAATTGGTTTACTATGATTTATGGTAATCTTGGATTACAAAGAATCAGATATTATCGTTAAAATTATCATGTTTAATTACTAAACATGATAATCTATGTAGTAATTTCAGATTAGCAACATAAATTATTATGAATCAAACAATCCTTTAGAGCAGTGATCTGATCTTGGCAATTGAATTAAGGTTTTTACTAATGATAGAGAAAGTCCACCACAAGAAGAGCATAATTGCTAAGGAGAGAAGATCGGTGAGATTTTTGCTCAAGTTATTGAAAATGTGACTATTGCATTCCTTCCAACTTACCCTCATGGTGTGAAAGAAGGAATATATTCCAATTGATGACAAGCTATAGATATCGCATAGAGACCATTCTCGAGGGGTAAGTTGGAATGCTCTCTCATACCAAGGACATTTCAACTGCCTTTAGAAAATTAGAAAAAGAGATGGTTATGCGAACCCATGAGCCATCATTGTATCCAAGTAGGCCTGAGTACCCAAGGAATTGCTTGGATGTTGAAGTTCTCAAAGATCGAAGTCAGCCTCTTCACTTTGGTCAAGTATTTCTACATATTTGACCCTATGGCTTCATGCTCGTCCTAAACTTGGCTCGTGACTAACTACAAGTCACTATATGCCTTTAGTTGAGCTACTCCAATCTCTTTAGCAAACTTCAATGTGGTAATCAAGGCTTCATACTTGATTTCATTATTTGAGTTTTGAATTTGAACTTTAAAGCATAGGTTAGTTTGGTTTCATCTGGGTCAATAATGATCGATCTAGCTCCACTCTAGCACCATTGGAAGACCCCTCCATGAATAAACTCCAAGTTGCTAAGGTTGTTCTTTCATCCTATTGGCTTTAAGTTTATTTGTGATTATCATCTCCAACACATAGTTAGCTAAGACTTATACTTTCATTACTTGCCTTAGTTAGTGTTGGATATTAAACTCATTTAGTTCAACAAACTATTTGACCAGCTAACTCGAAGTATCAAATTTGTGCAAAATTTACCTCAAAGGTTGGTTGGGTAGTACCTTTACTATATGGGCCTGGAAATATGGCCTTAATCTTTATGCTAAGATCACAAAGGCATGTGCAAATTTCTCCATCTTCTAATACATTGTCTTAGTATTACAGAGTATTTAACTTACATAATAGATTAGGCTTTGTTTTCCTTGATCTTCCCACAGAAGCACTAAGCTAATTGCTAGCTCAGATACAACTAAATAAATATATAACTCCTCACCTTCTTGTAGATTGGATAGCAATGGGAGAGAACTAAAGTACTTTTTTAGCTCATCAAAGAATCTTTAGCATTTTTTGGACCATTGAAAGTCCTTATCGTTGTGAAGAGCTTTGAAGAAGGGCAACGAATTTTCAATCGATTTGAAGTTGAACCAACTTAAAGTGGGTACTTGACCAGTAAGACATTGAATGCCCTTGACCGACCTATTTGAAGTCATGTCGAGGATGGCCTATATCCTCTTCAAGTTAGGTTTAATTCCTCGACGGCTAGTCATAAGTTTGAGGAACTTTCCTATCATGCTGAATTTAGGTTGAGCTTCATTTGGTAGTGCCTCAACACTTCAAAAGCTTCATTTAGGTCAGCTACATATTGCTCACTTTTATGCTTTTTACCAGCATATTATCCATATAAGCCTCTATGTTTCTACTAAGTATTCCTTTGGAGATTTGGTTCACTAATCTCTAATAAGTTGCCCTAGTATTCTTTAATCCAAAACGCATTGCTTTGTAATAGTAAGGGCCTTTCTTAGTAATGAAGGCTATCTTTTCCTCATTTGGAGGATGCATTTAAATCTAATTGTAGCTTAAGAATGAATCCATTAAGTTAAGCAGCTCATAACCTATTGTAGCATATATGAGCCGATTTATTTTTAGAAAAAGAAAAGCTATCTATCTGGTAGGTTTTATTCAAGTCTTTTCCATAGACAACACCAATATATTGATGTCCAAATCTGATCTTCATATGTCAATAGACGAAACTGATCTTCACTCAAATAGTAGAGTACCTTCTAATTAAGTTGTCCAACTTTTTGTAAGAAAGAAAAGAGAGCAGAAGCAAGGAACTAGAAAATTTTCATTTTCCTATTAAGACTTGGGTTGCTTTTATAGATGCCTAAAAGAATGATTTTTAGAGCTGAACTCTCACATTGAATGGCTTGGTAATCATAATTGTCGAATGAGGTAGCAACCAAGGAGGAATATTTTCGAATAGATTGATTGATTCCTTCTCAAACTAGTTTGTACTAAATAAGAAAAATTCTAATCAAAGTAGGATAAGTTGATAGTTCCAAAGAAGGACACTTTTCCTAATAAGGCTCTCTTCCTTCGTGTTGATTTCTGACTTTGTCACATGTTGCTATAAGATTGACCAGCTAAATTGGATCACATTAATTGTAATGCAAGAAAATATAACTAGTTCAATGCCTTCCGTAAACAATAGTGTTTTTTACTTGATGTCTCCATCAATTTTTTATGGTATCCCATAAAAGATGATTTATTACGAATTTTCATCAAGAGTTAGAAGGAAAAGGGGAAAATGGATAGACATCCATCTGATTTTTGGGCTGCTACCAGGGTACATCATGCCTTAAGGTAGCTGATCTTGTTGTTGCTACAGCTACTTTTCTTACGTCACCTATGTTGTAGTGGATGACTCTTCGAAGTTATCTATGTTATGCCTTATTTTTGGATGCTTGAGGTGTAGCTTTTTCTTATCACTCCGATCTCTTTTCTATCTAATTTATATATAAAAAAAAGAAAAGCTCATTCTAGATGTTCACACAGTTGCTAGTTGCTAGTTCTCAGACTTGAAACCTATAGAGTCTTCTTTTTTTAAAAGTAAAAAAAATATAAAAAGGGATATATTTTGAATTGCTCTTTGAGTGCTTGTGAACTTAATACTTATTGCCACGAAGGAAGGAGGAATTCTCTACAAATTAGACTTGGAAAAAGTATTTGACAGAGTTGGGATTCCATTCTCATCTCAATGCAGAAAAAGGGCTTTGGTGCCGAAGGGTTGAGCCGGATCTCCTCTATTCTATAATCGAGCAAGTCAAAAGTCTTATTACATGGGCAACCAGAATCTGGATACGGTGTCATAAAAGACTCGGTTAAGGCACATCTCACTATATCCTTTGATTTTGGCTCCGGATATCCTCGCCAAAATTATCACAGAGCTTTCCACAGAGCTAAGTCCTTGGAATATCCTGAAGGCCAATGATCGGATGAAAGAAATGGAGAAAGTTAAGTTTGCATTATGCTGATGATGCCATCCTGTTTCGTGAAACAATTGGGTCCGAAGGCTCTCATCTCCAGCTTATTTTGATGGACTTCCATATTATCTGGGGCCTGGAGATAACTTTTTAGCGAAGGCTCTCTTGCTTTCGTTGGTCATAAATGACAGCATCTGGCCTCTATTTTGGCGTGTAATAATGGCTAGTCCCCGCCCCTTGTCTTGGTTTTGCCTTTGCTCTTTGGACCGATCGGCTCTCAGAAGACATTTGATTGATGTTAATTTACTTTGATAATTTTATATTATTTAAAAATTAAATATAATAAATTAAATAATAAAATTTGATACTTGATAATATAAGATTACTATAAATTATATTAATATAATTTTCATTTGAAAGATGAACATCAAAAGTTGTCAAAGTCAAAAATATTTCATCTAATTATATATTTAATAGATACTTAGTAATATTAAAATATTTAATATTATATTTTAGATTTAATATTAAATATATTATATAATATATTATTTTAATATTAAATTTAATATCAATATAACGTTTATTATCTTAAACACTATTATGTATTTATATAATAATATATCAATATTAAATTAAAATTTATAAGTATTTATATTCTTCTTGCATATTAAATTATTATATTTAAATAATTTATAATATATATTTAATATTATTTACATTATAAATATTATTTAATATTTAAAGTAATATATATATATACATATATTAAATATCTATAATATATAAATCTATAATATTTTTAAAATAATTTTATAAAAAAATCTTACATTTTAGCAGAATATTTCATATTCTCATTAAAAAAAAAAAGGATAGTTACTTAAAAGATAAAAAAAATTATAACAAAATATTAATATAATTTAATATAATTTTTATTTTTTTAATTAAATTTTATTATGAAAATAAATTAAATATGATAATTTTATATTTTTATTTATTTTATTACTAAGTTTAAGATTGTCATGAAGGTAAGGTTTGATGGTAATATTATATTAATCAAGTACCACCTTAATAAGTTTGGGGCCCGCAGGATGTCTGAATTTTCTCCGTGGTGGCAAAGCTTACATCCTCCAATCCAAAACCTGGTCAATTGGGAAATTAATTGTACGGAGAAAAAGGGCAGCATATCCGACAAAGCTTCGGTTGTTGGTGCCAGCTGGCTTCCAAGGTGCTCGAAGGTGGTGGGCTTGGTCACGACAGCCCTTTTGGCCCCACTCGAGGAGCCGTGGTGGAAATTTGCCCATGGATCCGTCAGACGAAACGCATAGAAAACATGCTTTTCATTAGTGGTTTTGGATTTTTCACATAACTGGCTGTGCCCTACCGGGACCGAGAGCTCTGTGATTGATGATAAATTTAAAAAATAAAAATAAAAAATTTATATTTTAAATTTTACATTACTAAAATTAAATTAAAATATATTAATTTTATATTGAAACATAATGATAAAGTAAATGAAATGCATGTATTAGTATTTTTAAATTTAAAAAGAGTTTAACTGATTTTGAAGTGCAGATTAAAACAAAAAAAAATCGTTTGGTAAGTTCTAACTGTAGATATCTTTTTAAAAAGTAGCAGAGTTCAAAGAAATAAAATTATTTACATGTATTAAATAAAAATATTTTGAAATTTGAAAAGAGTTTAAGTGATTTGAAATTACAGATTAAAAAATAAAAGAAAATTTTTGTTAAAAAAATAGAGTTCAATCATAAATAATGCATGAGCTTTAGCGTGTTTCATAATTTTGATAATATAATTTTAGAAATATATCATAAAACAAAAAATATAAATTTATTTTTTTAATTATATATTATTAAATTTAAATATATATATATATATAGGGCAAAGTAGTATTGGAACCGGTAGCTTTCTCAATTCCCAAATCAATACAATTATCACTTAGAAGGATATTTAGATTTTCCAATCCATATATATATATATATAAAAGAAGAGCTATTGCTGGATGGACGTTTCCATGAATTCTTTTCCAATCCACGTTGGAAGGTTTCGATGAATTTGATATTTGAAACGATGGTAGGTCCATCAAGCCATTTTTGGAGCTCCTTCACAAGGAGATATAAATTGCATTTGAAATGATGTTGTAACATCAAATGTCTGTCAAAATAATTCATATATATATATATATATATATATATATATATATAGATTTAAAATTATACTAAATGTTAATTAATACAATAGTCATAGAAAGAAATGTTTTGATGCTGTGATAGCTTGGTTACATGCATTTCCATTTTCATCAAAACCATTGAATTAAACCATCAATGTCCTAACAAAATAAATCAAACCCATTTAATAGGTGATTTTATTTCCAAAATGGGATGGAATTCTTTGAGGCAAATCATCAATCACATTGTGCTCTCAACCAAAAACCCTTCTCTATTCTTAAAAATTTCTCGAACCAGTTCATAACAGAATTATCTGGTAATAATATCTGTGAATTAAAGTGGGTTTGATGATTTAAATTATCTATAAAAGAGGCAGTGGATCAAGTTCAAGAGACAGCAAACCCGTTGGAATTAAACTTGATATTTTTTCAAAGAGTCTCTTTGGAAGAAGATATCTTTTGATAAACCAAACATCACACTTTAAAAGAAGACATTTTTTTTGAGAAATCAAACATCATCTTGAAACTAATTAGTTGCATAGAAACTTGCTATTATTATTATTATGTACTTTGAACTAAGCAATATGTATTGATTTTCTAGTAGACAAAGAGTCACTTTGTAATGATAAAAGGCCATGTATCCTTTCACAATTCAGAAGAAGAAGATAAGAGAAATCAGAATTATAATTTATATTAGCTTGTCCTATTACCCTCTCTACAAAAATATTCTTTTCATTTCCTTCAAAATTTGGTATCAGAGCCACAAAAAAAGATCCATGGCCTCCATGAACTTTGTTCAAACCCAAATACCCAAACTCACCAAAGACAACTATGACAACTGGTGTATCCAAATGAAGGCTTTGTTTGGATCCCTTGATGTTTGGGATCTTGTAGAAGAAGGCTACATAGAGCCAACCGAAGATGAAGCAATGCTCACACAAGAGTAAAGGAAGCAAAATAAGGAGTCAAAAAGGAAAGATAAGAAGGCTCTCTATACATTCTACCAAAGTGTAGATGAAGGCACATTCGAGATTATCGCCGAAGCCACAACATCAAAGAAGGCATGTGACTTATTACATAAGGCACATAAAGGAGCAGAAAAGGTGAAAAAGATTCGGCTACAATCTTTGAGGTCTGAATTTGAATCTTTCAAAATGATAACTGGGGAATCAATTTCTAATTATTTTTCAAGAATGATGTCTATAGTTAATCAATTGAAAAGAAATGGTGAAGAAATTACTGATGTTTGAGTTATGGAGAAAATTTTGCGCTCTTTAGATGCAAAATTTGACTTCATTGTTGTAGCCATTGAAGAATCAAAAGAATTAGAGGAGATGACTATAGAGCAACTCATGGGCTCTCTACAAGCACATGAACAAAAGCTTTCTAAGAGGATGGATGAGAAACCCATCGAGCAAGTACTTCAAACAAATCTCACACTACAAGAGAAAGGTGATCCAAAAGACAAAACAAGTTTCCGTGGTCGAGGCCGTGGAAGAAGAGGAAGAGGAGGAAGATTTCATCAACATCAACCACAAAGAAGTCAAGGAGACATAAGAGACTTTCATGCCCGAGGTCGTGGTAGAGGAAGAGGAAGGTATGGACAGCAAGCACTACAATGTTTTATTTGCAAAAAATATGGGCACTATGCTAAAGATTGCTGGTATAAAGATAATGCTAATTATGTTGATGAGAAAATTCATTTTACAAAAGAACAAGGAGAAGAAGTAACTCTACTTTTGGCCTACAATAATACTACTGGTGTTGTCAAAAGAAGTACTTGGTACCTGGACACAGGTGCTAGCAATCATATGTGTGGGATAAAGAACATATTTTTTAAGATGGATGAAAGCTTCAAAGGCTTAGTGACTTTTGGTTACTTCTCTAAAAGACCAGTTGAAGGGAAAGGTAAAATCCTTATCAAGCTCAAAGATGGTACTTAAAATTTTATTTCAGATGTCTATTATGTTCCAGACATTAAAAATAACATTCTTAGTTTGGGCCAATTGCTTGAAAAAGGTTATGATATTCACATGAAAGAATTGGGTCTTTCTGTTAGAGACAACAACAATACTCTCATTGCACATGTTCCTATGTCAAAAAATAGAATGTTTGAGTTGAGTTTGCATGTTGATGGTTCCTCTTATATGATGGCACAAATTCTTAATGACTCTACTTTATGGTATCTTAGATATGGACACTTAAACTTAGAATATGGTGACAGGGATGCCTTGGCTGAAAATATCTAAGAAAAAATGTGAAATTTGCATAGTTGGAAAGCAACAAAGGAGAACCTTCATTTCAGGAAGATCAAGAAGAGCAACAAAACCATTGGAATTAATACAAGAAGAGCAACCAATGTCCATGGGAGGTAACGAATATTATCTTTCATTCACTGATGATTATTCTGGAAAAACATGGGTTTATTTGTTAAAAAAAAAGAGTGAAGTGTTTCAGAAATTTAAGGAATTTAAGTTTTTGGTTGAGAAACAAAGTGGTTTTCAAATTAAAGCCTTGAGATCGGATCGTGGTGGCGAGTATTTGTCCAATGAGTTTTCAAATTTTTTCAAAGAACACGGAATTTTACATTAAGTTACCATGCCTTATTCACCTCAACAGAATGGAGTTTCAGAAAGAAAGAATCAAACAATTTTAAATATGGTTCGATGTATGTTGAAAGATAAAAATATGCCTAAAGAATTTTGGGGTGAAGCAGTTGCTTGTGCAGTTTATTTATTGAACAGATTTCCCTCAAAAAGGCTTCACAATATGACACCTGAGCAAGCATGGAGTTCATACAAACCTAAGGTTGATCATCTTCGCATCTTTGGAAGTGTTGCTTATGTCAAAGTGCCTGATGAGAAAAGGATCAAACTTGATGACAAAGGAGAAAAGTGCATTCTTTTAGGCTATGCTGAAAATTCAAGTGGCTATAAGTTGTATAATCCTATTACAAAGAAAGTGATTTTTTCAAGAGATGTTGAATTTGATGAAAAGCAAATATGGAGTTGGCAAGATAACAATAAAATGCAAGAAAATGAGGCATATATTAAAGAAGAAGAAGAGTCACAGCATCAAGAAGAAATTCCATCAACCCCACTACAAAGTCAAAGACATCCATCTCCACAAGAAAGTTCAAGTAGCTCATCCTCAAAAAGAGTACACAAAACTCGAAGTGTCGAAGAGTTGCTTGACGTCACAAGGCGTCTTGATGCTAATGATTATACTATGTTTTGTCTTTTTACAGGTTGTGATCCAATTGAGTTCCATGAAGCAAATAAAGAAGAAAAATGGAGAAATGCCATGCATGAAGAAATTTTATCAATTGAGAAAAATGACACTTGGGAACTCACAAATCTTTCCAAAGGTCATCAAGCCATTGGAGTCAAATGGGTGAATAAGACAAAGACAAATGCAAGTGGAGAAATACAAAAACATAAAGCCCGCTTGGTAGTAAAAGGCTACAAACAACAATATGGTATTGACTATGATGAAGTTTTTTCTCCTGTTATTCGAATGGAAACGGTACACCTTCTTATTTCTTTAGCAACTCAAATGAAATGGAAAATTTTTCAAATGGACATGAAATCAACTTTTTTGAATGACCATTTGAATGAAGAAGTCTATGTAGAACAACCTTTGGGTTTCATTCAAAAAGGACAAGAAGGCAAAGTCTACAAACTTAAAAGAGCTCTTTATGGATTGAAACAAGCTCCACGAGCTTGGAATACAAGGATTGACAAGTTTTTTTGCTGAAAATGGTTTTCGAAAATGCCTTCTTGAACATTCTCTTTATATGAAGACTAATAATATTGGTGATGTTCTGTTTGTTTGCCTATATGTGGATGATTTGATATTCACAGGAAATAGTTTTGCAATGATTGAAGTTTTCAAGACTTCAATGATCAAAGAATTTGAGATGACGGATCTTGGCTTAATGTCTTATTTTTTGGGCATTGAAGTCAACCAATCAAATGAAGGCATATTCATTTTACAAAGCAAATATGCAAAGGAAATTTTGGAGAAATTCAAGATGGAGAATTGCAATTCTAGCAACACCCCAATTGAATACAACACTAAATTAAGTAAAGATGGAGAAGGAGATCTTGTCAATCCAACATATTATAAAAGTTTGGTTGGAAGCTTAAGATATCTCACAAATACAAGGCCGGATATTGCCTATAGTATTGGAGTTATCAGTCGTTACATGGAGAAGCCAAGGATGAATCACTTAATTGCTGCAAAAAGAATCCTTCGATATATCAAAGGTACACAAGATTATGGTATCTTTTATTCATCTACTGACCCAATAAAACTAGTTGGATTTTGTGATAGTAATTTGGCTGAAGATATTGATGATAGAAAAAGTACAAGTGAATTTATTTTTTATATTGGAGGTGCAGCATTTACATGGTCTTCAAAGAAGCAACAAATTGTTGCACTTTCATCTTGTGAAGCAGAGTATGTTGCAGCAGCAAACTGTGTTTGTCATGCACTATGGCTTCAAAGACTTTTAAAAGAAATGAAGATTTCACAAGAAGAGCCAACCAACATTTTTGTTGATAATAAATCAGCTATACAACTTGCCAAAAATCCAGTTTTTCATGATCGAAGTAAGCATATCGATACAAAATTTTACTTTATTCAAAATTGTATCAAAGACAAAGAAGTACAACTTCTCTACATTCTAACAAAAGACCAGGTAGCTGATATCTTCACAAAATCACTCAAGGTAGAAGAGTTCAAAAGGCTAAGGAGCATGCTTGGAGTCATGAAGAATCAAGTTTAAGGGGGGTGTTGGAATTAAACTTGATATTTTTTCAAAGAGACTCTTTGGAAGAAGATATCTTTGAGAAACCAAACATCACACTTTGGAAGAAAACATTTTTTTTGAAAAATCAAACATCATCTTGAAACTAATTAGTTGCATAGAAACTTGCTATTGTTATTATATACTTTGAATTAAGCAATATGTATTTATTTTCTAGTAGACAAAGAGTCATTTTGTAATAACAAAAGGTCATGTATCCTTTCACAATTCAAAAGAAGAAGATATGAGAAATTAGAATTATAATTTCTATTAACTTGTCCTATTACCCTCTCTACAAAAATATTCTTTTCATTTCCTTCAAAACCCACTCTTCTTCCTCCTTCTTCTTCTTCTTCTTCTTCTTCTTCTTCTGTCCTCTTCTTCTTTCTCACCGCCACTTCCCTCTCTCTGTTTCTTCTTCACCAACCCGCCGGCTTCTTCTCCCTTTCTCCTTCGCCTTCGGCTACAGTCGGTTGCCGTCGCCCTCGTCCTTCGCCGTCGGCCCCGGCTCCTTCCTCCGTTGCCGACCGCTGTCGCCGTGGAGTTCCACAATCGTCTCATCTCCTCCTCTGCCACCGCTGACGACCAGCAAGTCCTCATGGTGGAGATCGGTGTCCTCTTCATCGGCCGTTTTCCCTTCTTCTACTTTTGTCTTGGAAGCTAACGGAACCCTACCGGAATTCGCCGCCGGCTTCTCCTTCATCCTTCCCCGACCACGTTCTTCCCCTCCAACTGCTCGGCTCCGTCGACCTCCTTCGCCACCGCCCTCGCCTCTTTTTCCTCCGCCCTCTGTCGCGTCGGAACCACCAGCACCGTCGCCATCCTCCGCCGTGGCCGTCCACCGCCGCCTCTCCCCTTCCTTCTTCCTCCATCCGCTCCGGTAAGCCCGAGTCCTCTGTTTCGTGAAGCCATGGCGTTTGGCTGTGGTTCTTGGTCATCGTGAGGAAGAAGACCTCTGTCTTCTTAGGCTCATGGGGACTGGCTCATTCAGGAAGAAGGCGTTTATGTCCTCTTGGCTGGATGGGCTATGGACTGGGTGAGTGATGGGCTGGTTTGGTTCAACCACTTGTTTGGTTCAACAAGAACCAGTTCAACCCAGTCAAGCCAATTCAAGTTAATCTGAAGTTCTTTAGATTAAACCCAAAACCCATATAGCTTAGTTTAATGGATTTAGCCCATTTACGTAGGATCTAATAGCATGTTGGGCTAAATCCTGTTGGGTCCAAGAAGTCTAGGCCCAAGATTATTGTTGGATCTAAACCTAAAGAAATTTTGGAAATGGGCTTTGGCCTTGGACCAATTGCTGGACTAAAACACCATAACCAGTAATTGACCCAAGTAATATATTATTTTGCTGAAATTAATTTTACTTATGTTGGATTAAAAATGGGTTTAAGAAAATTAGTCATGGGTTAATTCTCTTATGACCCAATTAAGCTCAGGTAACGCCAATTGCTGATTGATATCATCGATTAGCTAGTGATTATTTTCATTTGAATAATAATTAATATATATTTTGAGGTGAATAAGCTTAGGCAAATGTTGCAATTAATGTAAGCTAGCAAGAGTAGTTTTGTAAATATAATTAAGTTGATGAAAATTAGCAATATTAGAGAATAAATAAATCTTAGATAAAATTAGTTAAGGATTAGTAATTATTAAGATAAAGGGATAAAGTGGTAATTTTTAAATTATGGGCTAAAAAGGTAAAATGATAATTTTTTAATTATAAATTTTAGTGAATTAATTATTTATTTATGTTGAATTATAGGTGATTAGTGACTATTTGACTTGAATTATAGAGATTATTGAATTAGTGATATGAGGTAGGAGTTCTACACTTACTATTATGCAATATGTTTCATATCTTGCATACATATATTATGATTTTATTGTTGAATTTTTCAGTATGTTTTAAATTGAGCACGATAGTTTATTATGAAATTACTTATATAAGGTGGTATATTATTTCGGTACGATGATTTTAGCTTTGATTTGAAGTATGAATATGGTTTGTTTAGATATATTATAGTGGATGTGGTATGGTATGGCTTTGTTGGTTATGAGATGTGATGCGAGTATGGACTAATCATTAATATGTGTATGTGTGTGATTGGTACTGTCGATACATGGTACTAACTAACTATATTAGCGGCACCGAGGAAAGGCTTAAGAGTCATAAGAGACTGATATAGAACAAAAAAGTTATGATCTGTGTTGTATGGCGTGGCTGAGGTTATTACGTTGAGTACTAGTATGAGAACCAATATGTGCGTGTGTAATATCACCTAATTATGGATTACTGGCATTGGATTTGCCAGTATATATCTTCAGTATTGCAGAGTGACTTAGTCTAATGCAGAGATTAGTTAAAATTATGGATCTAATGTTGCTATTGATACATGATACTAGTTCTGACAATACTGGTGTAAAGCCAACTAACCTAAACCAATGACATCGAAAAAGGGCTTAAGAGTCATGAGAGGCCGGTATAAAACAAAGTCATAACCTATGTGATATGGCATGGCTGAGTTTATTACGTTGGGTACTAGCATAGAAACTAACCTGTACGTGAGTATATTGCTAGGTTAGGTCGTTAGACACGGATTATTGGTATGGGATTTGTCAATATGTATTAGTAGTATACAGAAGATTGAGATGTGGATTTATGGTTATGTTGATAGTTTTGGCTTTTAATTTGGTTATATTGTACGATTGGTTTTTCAGATGATTTATGGATATGCTATATTACTTTTTATAAAAGTATATTTTGATTTATTATTATTCTGATTTTATTCGTATGTTCGTGATAGTATGTGTAGAAGTTTTACTGGACTTTTAGCTTATTACAAAAAAGCCCATTACCTCTTTTATTTTGTTACAGATGATGATAATGCTTACCTACTGGATCAAAAATTGGGAGTTATTCACCAGGAGTGAGAATAGCTGTAATTTTTCTATTTCTGGGAGTTATTCACCACGAGTGAGAATAGCTGTAATTTTTCTATTTCTTTGGCTTTTTGACCATATAGAATTGTACAAATAAAATTGTCATACAAAATTTATGATCCGATTGATAATTATATTAGTATTTTTGAGATATATAAGATTTAGCTTCCGCAGATGTGTATGTTGGGTTTAGTAGGCCTTGCATGCTTTTGAAGTTTGCTTTAAGAGTATGCAGTTATGCCACGATATTACTCGATAGGGTTCTGGATTAGAGGTCGTTCTTCTAATTAAATCTTCACAACTTTAGTTATATATATTAGATTAAATTATATATGCCTCTTATTTGAGCTTCTTAATTTGATTTATCATTTTTATGTGATTGGTTAAATTTGGTTTTGAGAGAAATATATATATATTCATATTTGAATTTTATCAAAAATGATTTAATTTTAAAATTTCTTAACTCTTTTATTCAAAGACCAAACTAGTGTACTTCAATCATATGTGATTGCACATATCTTTTACTATCAAAACACACAACCAAACAATAAATATACATTCTTTTTATACTATCATACATATTTTCGTATTAAATTTATATTATATTAAAATATTGAATATATATATATAGTGTTTGCGTGAGATCAGAGGTGAAAATGTTCAAAAAATTTAATCCCACGCCATTATTAAAAAATGAAAGTGATGCAAATGTACGTAATCATTTATGAATTAGGTTATTCCTATAAAATTTTTCATTTTAGAGAAGCCACGTTGGAGAAATTATAAACAAGGTCCTTTAAATTCAATCCGATTAATTCTAAAGAAAAGCTCTAATCTTGTGAACTTCAAAGCTGAAGAAAATAAGAATTCTGTATCTTGGGGAGTGCATTCAGCGGACCGGTCTCAAGTACTGGTTATGGTTTAAAAATTTTATATCTCTTTCATGATAAGAACAAATTAAAAACTTTCTCTAGAAAATGCGTACATTCCAAGTCATGTCCATGCAAGCTGTCGATGGGCCATTTGCAAATGGATGTTTACCTAACATAAATTGTATATTCCACCATGTGACGTCTTGCAGTCAATGGGCTTCTACTCACCATGCGCATGCCTAAACCATTAAATGGATTGGGTAAGGCTTTGAACGGTTCAAACTAAGATAGGAGCAAATGCATACGTTGAGACCGCCTCATCTAAAGCTTCCATAAGTTCGCTATCTTTTTAACCCGTGCTGTCAATTTTTTGGACTCGGACATGAGTGTTGAAGCATGAAGATTCTTCCCACAATACCTCGAAGTCCATTAGCCTAAATAATTTTCAAAGACCAGTTGCGGCGTCCGGTTTAAATCGGAGATTTTCCCCTGTCCAAGGACATGAAAATAAGTATGCTCCCTTCACGTTCCATCCCACCTTATCATTATCTAAAAAATTATATAAATAATTAAATAATAAAATAATCAAGTGTAAATGAATATATCATTCATAACACCTTTGGTCCACTATGATGTGACTTGATGACTTATAACTGATACTGAAACTCTTCCCAAGGGATACATATAAAGAATATATCTTCATCCATAGGATATAAATATGTACTTTGATCGTATCACAAGGTCACAGATATATATGTAACCGTAATTCATGATCGTAGAGTATTCATAAAAAGATAATATGTAAACTTAAAATAATAATATAAAAAATATGATGATATGATAACTACGATGACATGAAAATTCTAACAAATGAAGACATGTAAAGTTTGAATATGACGGCTTGAAAATTTAAAATAATGATAGTATATTACAAAAAAACTAGCTCATAAATACTTCAGAAATTATAAGTATTCTAATGATATATAAGTAAATAGTTATGGCATGCTAGGTTGAAATAAAAGTAAGGTTCAGTGTCTTTAATTATTATGCATATAAGCTACAAATCAATTAGGTCCATCACTAAGGAAGAAAAATCAATTTTTAAAATTTAGAAACTAAAAATTAGGACTTATTTAATTATTGAAGAAATTGTAGATGAGGCAATTATCAAATTTTATTGATTTAATTTAAAATTAATGTGGGTGAAATTGGCATCCCTACAATTTGAGTTAACATTCTGATCAACAATACTCTTGTTAGAGGTAAGAAATCCTAAACATAATCATCTGCATAATTTTAATATTATATATTTGTGCCATAAATTATTGCATATTACCCATATTATTATAAATATTCATGATGTGCTATTATTACAAATCATAAGATTATGAAATTTAATTCCATAAACATGCACGCCATTAATTAATAAATTATAAGAAAACATAAAATAGGATGGGTGCAATCACACCGACCATATGAGAGTATTGCCTATATGACATCGCCTAATATGATAAGGATTATTGCCTTGTGTAATATTGATTATTGCTTAATATGGCACTATCTAGTGTGGCATGAATTATTGCTAAATATGGCATTTACTATGGTGCTATGGCTAGTCCATTGCCAAAACATGATCAATTAATTAAATAAATATGATATATTGAATAAAAAAAGGCATATAAACTTATCACTGTGAGCTTGGTGTGGCATCACCTAATGTGTGATGATAATTGGCTAGTGCGACACCACTTAGTGTGGCATGGATTATTACCTAGTATTGCCTAGCATCGCATCGCTTAGTGCGACCATAACTAGTGCAAATACCAAAGTGTTGGATTCAACATGTAATGATAAATAATAAGTTTAAAATTATTATGGTTTGAGGATATGAAATTTGATATATATGTAAATTATGCATCTAAATGTATAGTACAATGGTGTTACTATCTGGATTATAAAGTTTGACATATGTGACATTATTATACTATTATGTACTATATTATGAGTTATGATTATGAGCACTATGCTGGTTAATCTAAATTATAAATTTATATTATTTAGCCTCGGCATATGAATTGACATGATGATAATGTTGTTGCCATTACTTATTGATAATTATAAAAATTATATATGTGTATTTAGTTCATGCTAGTATTCATGGAAGAAGGTTTCTTATGAAGCTATTAGCTATTATTATTATTATTATTATTATTATTATTATTATTATTATTATTATTATTATTATTAAAATTACAGTAGGTGCAGCTTTAGGATTCATATTCAAAAATTTTGATAAGAGGATAGCTAAAATTTTATATCCCATACCAAATATGGATGTTTAGACCCTATATTTTGGATTGTTAAAATTATTAATGAAACATGGTCGGGTCCATGCGCAGTGGAGTCCAGTGTCGATGTAGAAGGCTTTAAAAACGAAAGTTAAGAGGTGATTATTAGCTTTCGTACCATAATATAGTGGATAGTTGATAAGGGGAATATATATATATATATATATATATATATATTGGATTTAGGCTAGCCCAACTCCAGTTACAACACATAATACTAACCCTACTTATGTAAGTGCTATTTATTTTTCTGGTTGCACTCATTGGAAATGGCCACATGAAGAGGTCTACGAGTGGAAGTAGACACCGATGCCTTTCTTCCAAAAAGCATTGACTTTTGTTGATTTTAATAGTGGTATGTTACAGATCAAGTTAAACAAATGGGGAGTAAAGTTCCAGGTCAAAATAGGATTTGCACGATACGCCGGACTTTCTCCGTGTATTGCGCTAAATCTGACATGGGAGGATAATTTTCTTTAGGTTTGGCCCAACAACCTTACTGTCATGTAGAAATTTTATAAAGTTTTGTTATATCACAAAAAAAAAAAAAAAAAAAAAAAGTTGACGTAGTCAACTTGACTTATCTCCATCAGTTAATATCCCTCTTTAAATAGGATAGATATTGGAATTAAATTCTAATAACAGCATCCCTATCATAATTCTTAGAAAAAAAATACTATATTTATAGAAGCATTTAACGGAGCGGCGGCCAAATTTAAAATAGAAAATGACAAGTGGTTGGCCGTTGCGTAAGGTTAGCTGTTGCATACTGTTGACAGGGCTGGTAAGACTTTCCATCTACCCTACTTAGATTACTTGTTAATTTTAGTAGTTGGTCAATCACTGTCTGTTGGAAAACAATTGAAATCTTATTTGGATTTGATATTAAAGCATCTTTTAAGTGTTTGTTGTCCAACAACCATGTGACATAGATCAATCAATGGTTAAAAATATTTTAACAGTCAATTTAAATAGAGCTTTAAATTCTAAAAAAAAAAAAAATCATGCATGTAATTTTTATCATGCTATGTCAGCAATTAATCAATTAACAAAAATAAGTTTAAGTTAATAAAGAATAGATCAAATAATATATATATATATATATATATATATAACGCACCTACTAACACTACATGACTTAGATCGTGCATTTAGAAAGCAGAATAGGGACGAGATGGTAGTTAAATAAATTAAATGATTAACCTGAAATGTATCATATTGATTACTTGGGCTAGCTGAAAATGGAACCCGTTAATGTGCATAAAGTTTAACACATTTCTTGTTAGACTGCTCATTGTTGCGATCTCAAATGTTTCAACTACAATTTAGTCATGATACTTGAAAAGTACCATTGCTAGTTATGGATGTTGCACTTGCTCATCCAATGCAATCCTGGTGTTTGAAATCTTTCACTTTATGTATATAAGAATTTCTCTTATTTTTCTATTGAGAGAATAGTTAGATTCTATCTGGTTGCAGGTTTAAAACAAGAAAAAAAAAAAAAAAGGGCAGCAATTCTTATTTCTCTGCATTTTACCAATATGTATGAGGTAAATTAGAATTTTTTTTATATCAGATCTGTAAATTAACTCTATTTTACCTCTATCCAGAAAAATAAAGCTATTGGACAAAAAAAAAAAATCTTTCTTTAACCATAATAAAATTATTTGTGAAATAATAACATTTTGTTGCCACTTATTCATATTTATTGCATAGCCAGATGAGATTTTAAATAATATAGAAATTTCATGCAGACTTTCGAACGGACAATTGTCTCGTAGCCTACTTGAAGATCGTCCAAGTGCAAGTAAAAAGCTTAATATTAAAGTTAATATTAAAGTTAAACAAGTGTTTCACCAAAAAAAATTTTTAAAAAATCTATAATTATGTCTTTTTTGCGGCGTGCGTGTGAAATGTTTGAGATATTCAGCTTTCCTTCGCTTTCCTAACCAATGGGCACCCTCTATCAAACACTTAAAGATGCGTTTAATTTATGAGAATAGTTTTGTTTTTATTTTTATATTTTAAGTAAATAAAAAAATACTTATAAAAATATATTTGATGAATGAAAATAAAAATAATTTTTTATAAAATATAACTTCAAAATGATGGAAAACTAAAAATAGTTTAAAGATATTTTCACTATTTTTCATCAAAAGAAAGAAGAAAGTAAAAAAAATAAAGAACATATTGTATATTATTTTATTTTTTATTTTTAAAAATAAAAAGTTTCATAATATATTATATCTATAATACTATTAATAAGAGGTAAAATATAGTCAAGTTCAGATTTCGATCATTTTTTCTACCTTAAATCTATACAGATCTCAGAGTCATCCTATCTTTTTTTTACTTTTTTACCTTTTGGATTCTTGAATTATGTGAATTTAAGAGTAAGGAAAGTGATTAAATTTAAGCTTGATTATATTCGAATGTAATCAAGTTTGCCTCTTATTAATAATATTATTAATTTTATATTATAATATATAATTTATATAATATATTATAAAGTTATTATAATATATATTATATATTATAATCTATATTATTACATAATATAATACCATAATATTATATTTTATATTATTAGAATATATTATAATATTATATATTCTCTTTAATATTTTTTAGTTACTCTTTTGAAAGATATTATTTATAATAAAAATAAAAAAATAAAAAATTATTTTTATTTTTATTTTTACTTAACAAATATATTTTTTAAAGATTAAAAAATAAAAATAAAAATTATTTTAGGAAAATAAAAATAAAAAATAAGAACAGAAAATGTTACAGAAAAAATCGGACGCAGCTTTATCGTTTTAAATGTTCCCACCTGCACCGCACCTGCCAACCGCTTGCTTCAGGAGTGTTACTACTTCCGAGTCTGTGGTGTACCCTGGTCCATTAGAGCGGCCTACCGAGACAAAACAGCTAGCTGATCCACTTGACCGCCAACCATCGCTCCTCGAAACCTCCCTGTTTTCTGATCCCCGGTACCTTCCGCTACCCCGTCAACCTCATGCTCCTACTTCATTGACTTCTCCCTCTCCCAGAGAATTAATGAAAACAAACAGAGAGAGAGAGAGCGCGAAGCCTTCCCTTCTTCTCCTCCGATGGCTCTCTACCACCCTCGGATCCTTTACCCGGAGCCCAACGCCACGCTTTGCATCACCGACTGCAACGAGGCTTGCCAATTCTACCAGTATTGCGCTCCCGCTTCCCCTGACTCTTCTTTCCCCTTCAACACCACCCCCGCCTCCACCCCCATCCAACTCCACCACGCCTCCTCGCTCCTCCCCAACCTCCTCATCGCCGCCGCCTCCCTCGTCGCTGCCGCCTTCCTCCTCCTCGCTGCCTTCTACGCCATCCTACGCTTCCGCCGCCGCCACAGCCACGACCCCCCTTCCGCGGCAGCCGACGACGGTGACGGAGACGGCGACGGCGATCTTTTCGAGCTTGAGGAGACGGACGTCCACCACGTGTGGTACATCCGCACCGTCGGCCTCGACGAGCCCACCATCCACTCCATCGCCGCCTGGGCCTACAAGGCCGGTGACGGCCTCCTCGGCGCCGCCGACGAAGGCTGTACCGTCTGCCTCGCCGAGTTCCGCGATGGCGAGCTCCTCCGCCTTCTCCCCAAGTGCGGCCACGCCTTCCACCTCCCCTGCATCGATACCTGGCTCCGCTCCCACGTCAACTGCCCCATCTGCCGCGCGCCCATCGTCGCCCCGCCGACCGCCGCCGCCTCCGATCCGGTAGAGCCCCATACAGGCTCCTCTGCTCTGGTGGAGGATGCCCAGATCGCCGTCCGGCCTCCGGAGGCCGATCGAGTGGAACCCGAAGAGGAAACAGAGAGTGGAGTCACGGAAATTGGAATTGCAGTCGATCCAGTAACAGTATCTTCTTATCCCTCACCAAGTTCCCAGCTTCGGGCGCCGATTGCTTTGGGGGAAGACAGGTTGCAGCCGGTTCGCCGGTCGGTCTCCATGGACTCATCTTCCCTTGGCGCTCTCCTCCTCAAAGGAGATCCGGAGGAAAGATCCGGCGAGGAGAAGAAAGATACCGACTTGGAACAAGGAAGCACCACTAAGAACAGAGGAAAGATGGGGAATGCTTCAAAGGGAGTTTCTCAGCCGAAAGATCTACAGGAAATGGAAAGGTCTCTATCGAGTAGCGGTGGGAGGTTCTTATTGTCTAGACATGGACGAGGCTGGAGTGCAGTTCTTCCATCGTGACAAGACCACTCCTCTGCTAGTGTATGCTACAATGATATCCTCTCAAGTTCCTGTGATAGAGAGTTTTGATAATAGGGAGAGTTCTCGGCAAGTTGGGAGCTGCCTGTTTGTTTTGATGCAATTATGTACAGAGTGGAAAGGTAAAAGAGCAACCTTTCCCGTTGTTGATGCTGGATAAACTGTTCTCTTGGTTGCAAGCAGAACATTTGACCTTCTTCTAGCAGTTTGATGAATGAATGAGTGGTGTTTTCAGACGAACCAGCTTTATTTGTGTTGGAATTGACAGCTTAATTTTGAAGTTGGTGAAGTCTCTTTATTTTGCCATTCATGCTTATATGATATGAATGAATGAACAGTCCATACCAGCCTTGTTTATATGCTTGCCTTATTGTTTATAGTTAACTGTTGATGGACACAATTTTGGAGACTTGAATGTTCTTGTGGCATATATGTCACACGTTATTTATATATAGATGACCAAATAACAAGAGTGCCGATCTAGACTAAGAAAATAAAGCAATTTACCTGGTCTAGTTCACTTGCATCCAAATAAAATGTTTTTTCTTCCCTTCAAATTTATCCTAACCTTGAATGCTGAAGTTATGAATTGCCTTCTGCTTTAAGTTATAATTAAATTTTTGTTTTAGTTGTGGCATCCTTGTTGTTTGATAATTCTCTTGTAGCATTTATAACTGCACCTCGTGATGGTTAATTTTCCAATGCAGAACCTTCAGAACAATCAGTAAATGTCTGCAAAATTGCATTCATAGTTTTCTAAGAATATAAATATATATATATATATATATATATATATAACACTATCAGATGCTTAGCGAAAGTGTATCAGATGGTTCCTAGTTTAATCACAAAAAAAGAAATAATATGGTCTCTAGTTATATTAGTTGGCCCTGTATTTGATATTAGTTCAGTAGAATATGAAAGGCTAATGATAACTGTTTGTATTGTATTTTCACTGCCTGTTGTTTTATATAGAAATTTGCAGTACAAGAAGTAACATTACAGTCCATTATCAGCTATATATATAGATGATAAAATGAAATGCATAATTAATTTTTTTTCCTTAATTCTTACTGATGCATGTAGATTGATTGGTAGCATGTTTTCATGGGATGATGATGACTTTTTATGGTTTTGAAGATAACCTGTATCATGTGAATGATCCAAAGTGCATTAAGCAATCATTTCTTCAAGCCGCGTTGATTGTTTAAACGCTGTATTGACTGTTTAGAGCCGTAGAGAGTGACTGTGTTAATTTGAACTCTTTCTTGTTATAATATTCCTACAGGATTCAAATGATGAATAAGCTTGTCGCTTTCTGACCCACAATTCTAGAAGTATTTTGTGCTTTAGAATGAAAAAATTTCAACATGGAGTAAGATGCTGTGCAAAGTTTGTATTAAGTTATCAAGTCGTTGATTTTAAGGCTGAATGCATACATGGCATCCTGTTCTTCCAAGTATTCAGATTGGGATGTAATTTTGCATTGATGGCATCATGTATGTTTTATTTGCCCTTGAAATTTCCTGTTTGCTGGAAAAGAGAAATTCTTTTGCAGGTGAAGATTGTTGGTCATCCCCTTTACTTTTGGATTCATTCGAAATCATATCATCTTTTTCATTTTTTTTCATCTTTGGGATTCATAAACTATGTGAATTTAAGAGTGCAAAAGGTGACTGAATTTAAACTTAGCTACATTTAAATATAACTAAGTTCAGAATTCGATCACCTTCTTCATTCTTAAATCTACACGAATTTCGGAGCCATCACATCTTTTATACTTTTTTTCATCTTTAAAATTTGTAAACTGTGTGAATCTAAGGATGGAAGAGTTAACCGAATCGAATGTAGCCAAGTCTACCAATATATATATATATATATATATATATATATATATAGCTTTATATTATTTAAACTATTTAATTTTTCGACCACTCAATGCATAGGTTAGGGGTTTTTAGATCGCATAATTTTTTATGTTTAAGCATTTAGAGATAATAGATTACATCTAATGACTCGAAAGGCCAACATGGGACTTCTATCATCCAATTAGACTAATTCAAATCTGAGGGACATTTAGAGGTCAATCTCTCTTTATGCACCCATGCGGTTGTGTGTGTGCGCACACGCTTAAATATGGCTGCTTGATATTATATCAGTGTTTTTAAACTTTGTTGACATTATTGTATAATACAAATCTTCAATCATCTTATATAAATTGCTTATACTTTAATCATCTCTTTGAAGATTTAGATTTCTTTCAATGATTGATCTACACCATCTCTAACTTCTCTATAAGAAGGATAGTTTGTCTTGAAAAATTTGATTATAAACATTTTATTATATATTCTGGCTTCTATCTTAATTTAGTAGTTTATGATTTTTTCCCTCCAAGTTGGAAGAAGTTTTTTTTTTCTTTCTTTTTTTTTTTTTTTTTTGGTTTTTTTTGGGGAGGGGGTTAGGAAGGGGATGGAAGGTAAATTCTCATGTAAATTGGTTCACATCTAAAATGTCTATATTTGAAGTACGATAAATAATTTTCAAGAATCTTATTTATGCTTAATTTTGAAAATATAAGATTAACAAGAAAAAAAGATATTAATCTTTGATTCACAAAAATATTTGATTTTAAGGAATAAAAGATTACGATAAAAATTTGACCCTCCACTTAGCCTTGAACTACCATTAGAGATGGCTAAAGTTAAAATTATGAGATTAGATGTATAAGAGGATATTATGGATGGAGTCACTAACCAATTTAATTAAACGAGCTTAATTTAATTTAAAAGCTCATTAACTCAAACTGAAACCCAACCAGTTTAAGTTAACCTAAACCATTGTTTTATAAGTATCTTGGAGCATTTTGCTTTAAACGCTGATAACCCATACTTCATCTTCCTTGCCGCTTTGTTGAAGCTAAGCATCCATGCTCTCCTTCTCGTTTCGTGGCCGGGAACCCTGATAGGTCACTGATCTTCTCCCTTGGTGCCGGCGACTATGGAGCCATCATCTCCAGCGACGGTAGCAAGAGGATCAGAAGAAGTAAGAATGCGATCCTTTCCTCTGTTCGATTTATAAAACCTCTGTTGCGGTGTAAGTCGGATGAATCTGGCAGATAAGATCTTTAATCGGGGCAATTGGAGGGTGGTGAATCTTCGTGGAGGTCTGAAGTGCTACCAGGTGCCGTCGATCGTCGCCGTTAACAATCGGACGGCCACCAGGTAGGCCAAATGTTCAGCCTCTGTTTCTTCTTTTGTTTTCGTTTAGAAGAAGTTTAGGCAGTCAGACGGAAGAGTAATTATCTAGGATCCTTAGCCAGAAGTTTAAGTTCGCCGGAAGCTAGCAAGGATTCCTTGCTTCGGCAATGTACGTTTTGATCGGACGTGAGATCCAATCTTTGGATCTCGGCGGGAATGGGTTGAATCGGCTGTTGTTCTAAGCGACTGGATCGAGTCCTTGAACTTGATCGCTGGTCGAATGTGAGACCCGCTGCTGCCGTGGCCGGAGGCATCATCGGCCGAGCTCTGACGCCATTTCTTGGTCGGTGCGGTAGCTTGGGAAGATCAGCATGATCTTGCTCAGGTGTTGTCAGGAAGAAGACCTTTGTCTTCTCAGGCCGTGGGTGAACCGGCAACCATTGAACCGGTTTCAAGGGGTTAGAATCTATCTATTCTAATTAGATGAAACCAGTTTAATCGATTTTGAATCTGAATCAAACCCTGATATAATCTGAAGCTAAATGAGACTAAAATTCTATAGATCTATAGAAATAGGTTGGATTTGACTTGAACTTTTAATTTGGGTTGAATTAAATTTAGATCTGAACCCAACTACAAGTAATCGTGTGTAATGGAATTGAGCATGAATCCAATCCTTGAATCAGAACTTGGTCAAACCAGTGAACTAGAATTTGATTAGATCCAAACTAATAAACCAGGAAAATAGTTGTAGAATTAATTAGCATGGGTTCAAGCCAATTCATGCTGGGTTTGACCTAAGGACTCTAGTTAGTCTAATTCAAATTTTGATTTAGCAACCTATTAATCAAATTGAACAATGATTAGTTCAATTAAATAAGTGTAAGTGTAAGTTATTTAGATGGGGTTATGCTTAGATTAGAAGGATATGCTATTGAATTAGAGGATTAATAGCTAATTAAATATTAATTAACCTAATTAAGCTTAAGTAAATGTGGAAGTTAGATTGAGCTAGTAGGGGTATTTTCGTAATGATAAGTAACTAGTAATATTAGAAAATAAAAAAATCTTAAGTAAAGATAGTTAAGCATGGATTAGCAGTCATTGAGATAGAGGGGTATAGTAGTAAATTTTTAATATGTGGGCTAGAAAGTAATTTTTTTAAATTATAAATTTTAGTAAATTAATTATTATTTATATTTAATTATAGGTGATCAGTGACTGATTTGATTTGATTGAAAAGCTTAATTTAGATTAACGATTCAAAGTAGGAGTTCTATACCTAATATTATGCAATATGTTTCATATCTTGCTTGCCTGCATGCATCATGAATTTATTGTTGAATTTCTCAGCATATTTAAATTATTCATAATAGTTTATTTGTGGAGTTGTTATATATTGTGCTGTATTATTTTGGTTATGAAATGATTTTAGCTTTGATTTGAGATATATGAGTATGATATGTTATAATATGTTATTTTTATTATGGTATGATTATGACTTTGATGGATATGTGATGTAATAATGTGGGCATGCGCATTAGTCACTAAGGTGTGGTAGTGGTAGCATTGGAAAATGATAGGTTGAGAGAAGTTAATGTGAAATTAGTTATAGTCTGTGGATATGACATGGCTAGGTTTGAGGCTTCAAATATTGATTATTTACTATTGATACGTAATACTAGTTTTAACAATATTGGCTTAGACCAGCAGCACCGAGCGAGAGCTGAAGGCCAAGAGAATCGATGTAAAATTAGTCATCGTTTTTTGGCTGAGTTTAAAACGTTGGGCACTAATATGGGAACCAATCTGTGCATATATATATATATATATATATATCGTCAGGTTAGGTTGTTAGACATGAATCACTAGCATGACGTTTGTTAGTATATCTCTTCAGTATGTTGATGTATATGAGAGTGACTTATTCTAATGCTATGGATGGTTGGGATTATGAATTTAATGTTTACTGTTGATACGTAATACTAGTTTTGGTAAGATTAGCTTAGACTAGTGGCATCGGGAGAGGGCTAAAGACCGAGAGAGCCGGTGTAAAACTAGTCATGATCTGCTGGTTGAGTTTAAAATATTGGCTATTAGTATGGGAACCAACCTATGAGTGTGTATATCGTCAGTTTAGGTTGTTAGACACAGATTACTAGCATAAGGTTTATCAATATGTATTTTCAGTATGTTGATATGTATGAAAATGACCTAGTCTAATGCCATGAATGATTGAGATTATGGATCTGATATTTACTGTTGATACATGGTACTAGTTTTGATAAGATTGGCCTAAACCGACAGCACTGGGAAAGGGTTGAAGGCCGAAAGAGGCCGGTATAGAATTAATCATGATATATTAACTGAGTTTAAAATACTAGGCACTAGTATAGGAACCAACCTGAGTATGTATATATCATCAGGTTAAGTTGTTAAACATGGATTACTGTAATGAGGTTTATCAGTATGTATATTCAGTGAGCAGATGATGTGATATGTAGTATTGTTGGTGATTTTGGTATTAGGTATGGTTTATGTTAGTATTTGGTTTTATGGTTTTGTAGCTGGTTTCATGTATTGTTATGTTACTTTCTGTAAAAATTTATTTTGATATATAATTTGTTCTGAATTTTCTTGGCACATTTATGTTGATATGTGCAAAATTTCTACTGAACTTTTAGCTCATTATCCCTCCTTATTATGTTTTAGAGGATGATGATGCTTATCTGTTGGATCCAGACTTGGATGTGGGACACCAAGAGTGTGATTAGTGATTAGTTCTTGTATCATCTGAAATTGATGTAGACATTTTGATATGTACTTAGAGGATGACATTTAGATTCTTATATAATAGTATGTTAATTTTATGACAATACTTTAAGATTTATGAGATTTAGCATCCACTAATATTATCTTAGTTGTCGTTATAATGTTCATATTGAGGTTTAGTAGGTCTTACGTTCTCTTAGGATTCACTTTAAGAGTATACAGCCATCTTGCCATGTCCCTGGACTGAGCTCTGGATCGGAGGGTTGCGATAGTTATGGAGAGGCTTGTGCTTAGGTTTGGTGAGTGGATAGTCATTTTGCATCCTTGTACCCTTCACTGTTTAGCATAACTTCAGATTATGGCTTTTGTGGTTGATACTTGGTATGTTAGATTAGGAGGTCTGTCTAGTTGACACTCTGTTTTTAGGAAGAACCAACGCAATTAGATGTTGTAGGGAACCATCACTTTTGGACAAGGTATCTCTCTGTGGGATATTATGGATGCCAAGCTTAAAAGCATGAGGCTTAAGCTTGTTTATATTTTCTTGGGTACCTTGTATTGTGGTTTCCTTACCTTTGGCAGCACACAGGTGAGTGGAGATTACTGCTGTTAATGAGTTGGGCTCAGTTTGGACCACTGCTTGCCTAGGGCCATTGCCAGTTAGCCATAGCAAACACGGACTGTTGGAAGGATCAAATTCAAAATTTTGGGCTAGGCTTCAATCTTATTCTCGTAGCTAGACCTCATAAACATTCTGATTTGCATTTGAGGTATGCAATATGGAAGCTTGGCTAGATTGTTCTTTTTGGATGGTGATGTTAAGACGGAGAACATTATTCAGATTCATCGTGTGACAGTTTTGGTGAGCTTGCAACATGAAGTTTCTCAAGAGGGTATGCAGATTTCATAAAAATAGTTGGAAGGTCTGTTTATGCTGGGAAAACAAAGATTGCTTATTTCATTGATAATTTCCTTAGAAAGGCTAGCTTAAGCTTAACAGAAATGTGATATGTAAAGATAATTTTCTAGAAAGAAAAGGTGCTGGATCATCTTTAGAAGTTCCTCAAGCAAGATGTTATGATCTGTATCCTTTATTATGGGTCAGAAATGTTCTTTAGACTTATTGGGCTCTTCATGAGGCCGTGCTGAAGGCTGAGTTGATGAATGTAAGAGGAGTTATTGAATTGGGCTAAGCTGTTGACATATTATGGGCAAGAGTAAAAGGCCTTATTAGAGTGCCGATGAAATATCGTTTGGAAGCTCATAACCAAGGTTTGATGTAATAATTGAAATGCCCATAGATTGGCTTGCAAATTCTAGCTAGTTGATGTGTTACTAAGCTTTTAATTTTATTGATTAGATTTGAAACAATCTTTTTATGCTGTCATATGTGGATACTTCCATTTAAAATTACTGTAGTCAAACAATTATGCTTTCCATGAAAAATATCATGTTATTATGAAATTAAACTAGACCATCATGAGACAGATATTTTGTGGTTTAAACTATTATTGATTGATTAGTATTCTGAATATGATTGTTTATTTTTATGCATCCTGCAAAATACATGTTTGCTTGGATTAGATATTTCCAGATTTTTGTATTGAATTATTCCCTTCTTTTTTTCCACTTGAGTAATTTGCTTCCACATTTGCATGGCAAAGCAGAACAAGAGGATGAACATTGTCATTAATCTGTTTCATTTTCATTTGTGCAAACTGGCCTTAAGCACTTGCATGACATTTAAGCAGTCCAACCTGTCAATATAAATCAGCATTTCATCATGGAGTCTGACTGAGGTTTTCTTTATTATCATTCTTTCACATTTCTTTTCTACCAAAAGATCAAAAATGAATTCCAAACTTCTAGAACTCTCCATTTGAAAGTTTGCTTTCTTTGATTTTTTTGGATGCTTCAAACAAGGGATGATGACTCTTCCTGAAATGCTTAGATTTGTGAGAAAGGAGTTCTCAAAGTCCTTTGAGTTTTTTTTTTCTTTTTTTTAAAAAATAACAATTCCTCTCACAAGAATTGATGGTTGATTATTTGATTAAGCAGATGGCGAAGCTACTTTGAAGTTCCTGGAAATAATTCACATATAGTTTAGCATGGAATGATGGACCCAGTAGCCATAATTTATGTCAATACTGTGATGAAAACAGCTAGCAGGAAATATATCAAAGAAAATGATAATGACAATTGCAAATTTGAACTCATTTTGCTATAACTAAAAGATCGATGCAGGAGTGTAGAATCCATGCTAGTGAGCAGGTGTTTATGCTTCCAAGCATGATGAAAGTCTTACTTATATAACAATGATAACTTTGAAATTGATATTTTGCCTTATCTTCAAAGAATCCTGGGTTGGTGGAGCTGATCAAAGGCATAAAAAGAAAAATGCCGGTGGTGCAGCATCTGCCATCTAGTTGGTACCATTCGATTGGGTTCTATTTTGTGCCTCCGCCACAGTATTCTGAGCTAATCCTATAACTTGCAAGACGCTTGCAGCTGACCAGCCAGTGGAGGCTGAGCATGCTGTCAATAATTGTTGGGATTCAATCATTGTGATTGCCAACCTTGCTTATTATGAATTATTTAGACATACTTTCTATGCTAGTGAAAGAAAACTAGGACTGTCATCTTTGACAACATGAATTTTAAGTGGAGGCACCAATGCAGCTTCTTTATTTTCTACCCTCATTCCATAGTTGAATCTTGTTTGTTACTTGCCCCAAAGCAAAAGATTCTCTATGGATGTGTCGGTGCATATTTTTATGAACTAATTTATAAGAGAAAGTTACAAATAGCGATGCAACAGATGAGTGTTTGACTGCTAGTGGAAAAAGGAAGAGGACATGGCAATTTTACAGAGGAAAATGGAAGAGGACATTGCAATTTTACTCTAGCTACAAACTTTTGTACTTTGAAATCCTGCCTAAATAGTCATCCTGCGGTAGTTTGTCTTTGGCATCGGATTGGAGGCAGCCAATGTGCCTCATTCAAGGCTAGTTAAAGGCTACGCTTTCAAATTCTACATGCAATGATCAGTGTCTCCATTCCCCCTTCCCTTGTGAACGATGCAGGGTTATCTTGTTTACGCCTTTCCACTGTACATGAGGATGTGCCAAGGAGCGCTGAGAGCAGAGCGTTTAAAGCATTTTTCCATCGAACCATCAAATCTAGTAAGAATATAAGGCTAAGTACATAGTTATCTGGTTCCTTAATTTGCTTCTTTGCAGTTCAATTTTGCAGTTGATAATTCCCTCTTGTGAAACATGCAAGTTTGCCTGGAGACAGCTAGACAATTTCTATTTTATCTTCTGATGAATTGATATTGAAATTTATTGCAACCTATATGCCCAGCAGTCATATAAGTTAGATCCATCAATTTATGGTGGATAAATAATTCAAAGTATTTTAACAAAAATACTTGGCAGAGAAGCAAATAATGCATACAATTTCAGGGTTAATAAGCACCTAAATGAAACCCTAAAGTTGTTGAACTTGCTAAAATTATGACATAACCGAACCAGAAGGAGATAACAGTGGTGTTTGGAGGCTCTGCATAAACTTCGTTACGAAACAAGAAAGATGTAAATAAAAAGATGTTTTTTTTAAAAAAAAAAAAGCTTCTTGAACTGGGCAGTCCTCCTTTCGTCATGCATACCAATTACAAAGGGTTGCAGATATGTTTGTCAGGATGTAGCATGCCTGACCTGGACTTGATCAACCTGAACCAATATCGTATCCAGGTTATGATTTTAGATCCGGATCCAATTCATAAGTAAAACGGATAGAATTGAGGCCGACCCAACATGAAATATTTGTAGTCAAGTCACAATTAGCTCAGCTTTACAATTCAAGCAAGCATCTAATTTTTCTTTTATAGTTAAAATATAATAATTAATAATTAAATATAAATTACCAAAAATAAAATTAAAAGGAACCGACTTAATTATTCAAAAAAAAATTCATTCAAATAATTAATCACTCTAAAGCTTACAAATTACAATTTTACAATTTTATGCACACACTTGGAAGTATTATAATAAGAATATATAAAAATAAATAATAAAATATGAATGTCTATATATAATTAAGTGAAAATAGATAAGAGGCGTAGCCATTGAGATGGAAAAAAAAAAACTAGTTTTTATTCAATGAGCTGGGAAAATATTTAATGTGAAATGGAAAAAAAAATTATATGATTTGTATTTTCAAGATAGACCTAAAGGTGTTAAACGGATCATACCTGCCTAGTAGGTCCACCTAGTAGGTCATGCTGGCTCTCCCAAGGCCCACGGGCCATGCTGACACAGTGATTCATTACTGGACCTATGGATCGGCATACGGACCAACCCATTAGGCATGCCAAGCCTGCAAGGCTAGTCTACCAAGCTAGCACGCTAGGTATGGCTCGCCGGGCATGCACCTGATATGCTAGGCCTAACCAAAAAAGGATGAAAATGCCCTTTCCCAACGGTCAAAAACTGCTAGTTGGGGAGGGCTTTTCTATTCAATTCCTAAAATACCCTCAATTAGAGCCAAAAACAACTAGTTTTCAAGTGTATTTTGGTTTTTTGGTCAAGAAGACCTATTTATCCTTTTCAATGGCTTTAAACGGCTAATTTTTAAGGTTATTTGGAAGTCCCCGTAGGCCTTAACCATTCTTTCTAACCCCACACCAAACCACAAACTCTCTAAACCTTTCTAAAGTTCTCCAAAGCTCTCATAAGCTCTTCTCATCTTCCTATAAGTCTTTCAAATTCTCCTAAGTTGTCTTAATTTTTTTCTACCTTCTAATTAGCTATCTTGATTTCTCTCTGCTCTCTATCCTCTATAATTGATAATGTCTTGTATTGATATCTCTCACCAACCTTACAGCTAAGCGTGCGAGTTTGACGTTAACACAGTTGAGTATAGAGCATATTAGTCACAGACTGAACCCAGTGTCCCTGAGCTCACTACTGCCATCGATGTCACATCAACGATCGTTAAGTCCAGAGCTAGACTCAGGACCTCTGAAGTTTGACTGCACTTTAACATCATGAGTATCACCAGCAAAGGGCTTCGTGTAGTTCGTAAAATTTGTAGGAAAGACTGCAGCTACGACACTCCGAAGGAATCGATCATCTGGTTTGGCACTGAAAGAAACATAAGAGTGCAACACCTAAGGCCACCCATTCTTAAATTAAAATTAGATAGGAAGGTGAGTTAGGAAAATTTTTTTATTCTTAAGAATTAAATAGGAAAGAATTATCAAAAATTTATTATCAAAATTTTGATAGTGAAATGCCTTTTGCATTTGCTGAAAGTTTAAGATTTAAAAATTATATGAAAAATGTTTAAAATTCTGCATATAAAAAAATTTCTTGAAATATTATTGAATCTGATTGTTTTAAATAATTTCATGATTATAAAGAAAATATAATTTCATATTTCAAAAATTTTAATGGTAGAATAGCACTTACGTTTAATATTTAGACAAGTGTAATTGAATTATCTTATGTATATACTACTGCTCATTTTATTGATTACAACTAAGCATTACAAAAGTTCTTAATTTTAAATTAATTGAACATTCACATACTGCCACGACCATTTATACCCATATCATCCAAACAATACATAAGTACTGCATACATGATAAATATTTTTCAATTACTTTATATAATGCATCTAATAATAATGTTATTGCTGAATTACTCAAACCATATCTGCATCCCGTCTTACAGAAAAATTATTTAATATTACATGTGTATGTCATATTATAAATTTAATTATACAAGATGGACTAAAAGTTATTGAATCATATATAAATAAAGTTAAGGATGCTATTAAATATATACAATCATTAAGAGCTATAAAATAAGAATTTAAATCTTTTTTGCACTATTTATGGATTAAAATGTAAACAATTTTTATTAGATGTAAAACATAGATGTCATTTAATATATTTCATGCTATAATCATATTTGGAATATAAAGATATTATTAATATATTTTATAATAGTTACTTCCCTAGCGAACCTTTATTAGAGTATCATCAGCAAAATTTTAATGTTATTATGTAATTTTTATGCTGTTTTTATAAATCTACTAATGTTTTATCTAGTACTTATTATTCTAGCTCTCCCCTTGTTTTGCAACAAATATATAATGTTAGTAATTATTTTTTAGAATGAAAGTATAACTTTATTAATGGAAATAAAATTTAATAAATATTGAAAAGAAATTTTATATTTTTATTGTTTAACTTTAGCTATGGATCCTAAAGTTAAATTAGAGGGTTCATATATAATATTAGAAGTAATTTTTAAAAATATGAATTATGAAGTAAATTTCAATAGATTTAAAGAAGAAATTATAATTTTATTTAATAAAATATTTATATTATATGATCAAAAATATAATAAAGATAAAAGGTTCTCTACTTCAGGACTTACCATAGATGCTATGGGTATTTGATCTTTATTGTTTAAAAAACAAAGAATCATCACTTCATCATCTTTACTTACTGAATTAAATATTTATTTAACTAATAATATTATAAACTTTCTAATTCAGAAAGAGAGAAATAATTTTGATATTTTGGTCTAATGGAGAGTACAAGAAAATAATTACTATATGCTCTCCATTATGGCCCATGATCTAATAACCCCTTCGATGTCCACAGTAGTATTAGAGTCTGCTTTCAGTGTACAAAATGGGTATTGGATGAGAGGAGTCGATTGAAGTCTAATACAGTAGAAATACTAATCTGCCTCAAGAACTAGTATGATGCCGAAAAGAGAATAAAAAGTTAAAAAAATGATGACAAAGAATTCTCTCTATATGATAATAAATAGAGTAATAAAAGATTTAAGATAGAAGATGGCACCGATCTATCATGATCCTAGAGGCCAGACAAGATGAATGATCATAATAGATCGCATCAATAAGAAGTCCTCAAAAAAGATAAGTACATCCAATTTATTTTATTTATTTTTTTTAAATTAGTTTTAAAATAATAAAAAAAAAATTAGCAAGTTGGCCCATCGAGCCCAACAACTTAATGCTCAAATTATGTCATATAAAAGATGAAGATGAAAATTAGAAGATTGAAGATATTCTTCCGAACGACTAAAAGATGAAGAAAGAATGAAATGATATAACTGCTACAAGTCATTTGCCTACTCACAAAAAATATATGTATATATTTTTTAAAAAGTAATATTAGAAATGTTACATGGGCTGGCACGCAGGTTGGCATGGTTGGACCTATGGGCCATACTGGGCTGACCCTCCAACACTGCAAGCCAGTCACTATAATGGGCCAGGCCATGCGGGCCAGCCCATTTGACATCTCTATATAAGTCGAACAGGATTCAGGTCCAATTAGATTTATTTTTTGTTGACACAAATTAAAACTATATGATATAGAGGCTAGCAAGCTTAAAAATGGCAAGATAAAAAAAATACAAATCTCGAACCTAACACCAAATTTAGATTGTGTCCATTTTTTAACCCAATCTAACGCATGGGATTTTTATTTAGACTAGTTTGGATATAATTCAATTTACAACCATATTTGGACAAGATATAGATCCTTGTTAAGGCTCCCCTCAGAATTCACTTGATTTTTCTAAATATAGGTTGTACATCTAGTGTCCCAATCTTTCTAAATATAGGTTCTACACCGGCACGGGGTGTGGGTCCCGCGTAAAGATCAAACATAAGCCTAGTTCATGTGGTGCTTAGCTGGTTCGATCTCACGCTAACACAGAAAAATGCGTCAATAAAGCCTATTTGAGGGTGGAATCCTCCTAATTTAGCTTCGTTGGAACTCGTATCTTTGTACCACGACAAATGCACTCATTGCTTCCTGTAACCCATCCCACTGGTCATCCACTTGATCTTTGTAAATCTTGAATAGATTATGTAATTTATTTAAGTCATCTCTAATCTGGTCTAACCAAATCTGGTCAAATCAAATCAAGATCGTATCAACCAAATCAAGATCATATCAACCAAATCAAGATCATATCTTTCTAAGGTCTCAGAAAAAGGATGTAGTTTGACCTCTAATTATGTTAACATTGCTATAATCACTCCCATTTATAATCATGTTAGCATTCATCAACCATGGATTAAATTAAAACAAGAGCGTTTCCTCTGTCTTGCCCGTATTTATAGATGATGCACGTGCTTTATGCTCTTTATTATAGTCTCTTAAGACAAACATTGGCATCTTCAATATAAAATACGGAAGTTGTTTTGGTTATCTTGGTCTCAGTGAGGCTCTTAAAACATTATTAACATTTTGTCAATTCATTCAGCGAGTGTGTTTAGCTGATGGGATGCCTTTGTAGGTAAATTAAAGTTAAATCATAAATTAAGGTGTTTAAAATCATTCAGACGAAAGTTAAGCCCCAAAACCCTCATGTCTAGGAGAAGAAAAAAGCAGTGCCTTTGTCACTCTTAGGATTTGAAGTCATTGGCCATTGTAGCTGTCTTGATTGCTTTCACCATCACTCCTAATCATGGGCCATCATACTCTTTAACTAACTTATGAGAGCATCCACTCACACATTCAATAATGGCCAAAATCCCCAATTAACCTTGACTTCATGACCCGTATAATTTTTGTTGGCTTCCTCCTCTACTGAACTTTACTTCCTCCTCAAGTAGCTTTGTTTTGATCAGGAAGAGGGGGATGCATGAATTCATGAACTTAATTGACCTTATCTTTTGTTTTGTTCTTGTTATAGGGGAACATCAACTCCATAGATTAAGTGCCTCTCCACAGCCTCTTTAAGATTCTTTCACCAGATCTATCTGCCTTAAGTGCATGGTTATGACTTACCATTTGACGAGTAAATTGCTTTCCAATGATATAGAGAATCTACTTAACACCTATATTAGACTCCATTCACCATGGAATTCTACTTGTAGCCCCTAGAAACCAGTCAATTATAGAGACGAAGGTGCCAATTTTTATTGAAGGGTATTCCTTGGGATTTCTAAAAATTTTGGGATTTCTTGTGAATATCTTGCTCATATTTAGTCGTATCTAAAGGGTATTCCTTTATTGTTATCTTCTTCGTATGAACAATTTTATTCTGAATTTTTGTTGCCAAGAGTTCTTAGCATGAAATGTTTGAGAAACTTATTTTTAGACATTGCATGTCATGTTCTTCTGCTGGATCTAAGCTATCATCTCATTTCATTTTGCAGTGGATCTGATCTATCTCCAAGACTCCAACTCAATTATCATAAAACCAGTCTCTGTAGAAAAATAATATCTATTTAAATTTGGATTTTATTTAAGTCTTTCCAAAGTGTTGATCATCATCACCACTACCCCTCAAGCATATTGTCATGCTACACTAGAAACACTCTGGATAAAAAATTCTATGCTATCTAAAACCGTTTTAGTGATATTAGTAAGTGGACACGATATTAAGAAGAAAAGTTGCACAAGTTAATATTTTTTGATATAAAAAATATCCATGTTGTAATTCTGAATAGCCATCTGATAACGTTTCTTGGCACCTCTCAAACAATGCTGCCATGCATTCTTCTATCAACTCGTTACGGAAGCAGTTTGAATTTTCTGACACCTAAGAACTCCTGGTCCTCGTGTTCTGAAATTTAACACTTTGTTGAAATTTCAACGCTCCAAAATCTCTGGCTCTGCGGAGCGATGATTACCTTACCTTCCCAGTAAAAAAATTAGATAATCTGCAATTAATTTATTTCAAGTCATATTAAAGTCTTCAAATTCTGACAACTAAGGATCCATGTTCTAGAATCTTAACGCTAAGTTGAAATCTCAGCACTGTGAATCCCTAGGCACTGCCAGTTTTCTTCACTGTAAATGAATTATATAATCTATTATTAATTTAGTCTAAGCCGTTAGTACTCCATCCGAAGTTTTGTATCTTCTTAGCTGGAAAATCTTCTAAAGATTTCTTGAGAGAGTCTTGTCTGTCATATTCCTGCCAAAATTTTGACAGCCCCTCTAATTAGTATTATGTCTTTGAGAAATTGTGGTTCAACTCATACTTTTCCCAAGCAAGCACTTGTTAGTTCGCCGGTAGTTACTCTTTGTTTTAGCTCTTGTTTTAGGTGACACTGGACACGGTAGTTTTTTTTAACTACACCCCATCTCCATAACATCGTCCATGGATCAAACAAGGACTAGTTCTTTTTGACACTCCAAATTTGATTTCGCCCTCAATGAGTTGGTGCTCAAATTTGAGGAAAGGATCGAGATGAAACTTTTAAGGGGCCACCTGGTAGTTTAAAGGAATAACCATCTTGCTAACTAGACCATTTAATCTTGAAGATTTACCCGAATTTGATAAGAGCCTATCAAAAAGTGAAAATGGTAAGACTCTTGACTAACAGCGAGTAAGCTGGTAAATTATGGGGAAGTTCTACTTCTCCATATTTCATTCAAGAAAAAAAAAAAAAAAAAAAACAGCCAGTAAGCTGGTTACTCAATGTAGAAAGACTAATTCATCTCTGAGGCACGAATAATAAGAGTCGAATGGTCAAACAATCCTAAAGTTGAAACCATTTTGTCTGTTTATATTATGGTACACGAAAGTGGATTTAGATTTGTGCCAGTGATCTTATTATGCTCTTTAATTGATCTCAAAATATAAACAGATTTATATGGAATACGTTAAGTGACAAGCAACTGTTCTGGCTTCTGTCTTGGGTAGGGCTGCCGTCCATATTCCCTACTATCCGATCCACTAGCCCTTCTGTTAAAGTTTTTTGGTTTCTAGTGTTGTGAAGTACCCATCCAACAGAAAAACAATAAACCAACTAGTTACACCATGTGAGTCTCTGAAATGAGGGCCTTCTGCTCAACATGGTCACAGTAACATACAGCTGATGGGAAATCAGTCATGAAATAACTGTGGCCTGGTGATCCTCTCTTTATTCCTCTCCTTGTCTTCCTTTCTCTCTTTCATTAGTACGAGGCAAACATTTTACTGGAGTACTCTTTCTTACTTTATAAAAATCACATGATAGGGATTGTCTTTAGGCCTTCACCTTTTAATCATTGCTCTTAAGACCCCCTGCAGCAAGACCCACATCAGAAATTCGCTGCTCGCTAACAAAATGCCATGGGATGCAGTACTAGTTACACTTTTTGTAAGTAATTTTTTTATTACAACGGTTACTTTCTTTTCTTTTCTTTTTCATTTTATATTTACTACATCCAAACCCTCTGGTATCAAACATTATTGCACATCTCTGACTTTTACTGCTTATTCCAATCATGGACATGCAAAAAGATTGTTTCAATCCTAAAGCCATCCATGACGGCCATGTTCTCTCTACAGTCCTCATGAAACCAGATGTTGCCTTACGTTATACGCATCTCTACTTCCATCATTTGCCTCACGCTTGAGCCACCGCTCTTTGTTCTGAAACTAAGTCGCCTAATTAAAACTTAGTTCAAGAACCTTCTAGCCTCACTTCCTGATTGCTTCTGAAGTTTCTAATAAAGCACGCGACTTTAGCCCCTACCTACTTTAGAAATATATTAATCACCTCTAGCATAAGTTTCTAATAAAATATTTTTTTATTTCTTTTTTTTTAATTTTATAGAAAAATATGATTCAAAACAGAGCTCATTGAAGTAAAAGGATTCATGTAGTCGATTCCAACTAGTTTAGAATAAAGATTTTGTTTTTGTTATTGTTGGTGGTAATTGATCAAGGACCATTCAGTGGTAGATAGAGCCAATGCAGAGCCTTTTCAATATATTAACTTCTAACTAAAGGACATCTCTCTCCCTCTCTCTCTCTCTCTCTCTCTCTCTAATCTGGCTACTAGGTTAGTTTTTTCCATATGTTTTGGTCATTGATGTACTTGGTCGAAAGGCAATTAGAATCAAATAAATTAACACGGCAAACTTAAGATATAAAACTATGATTCAGGGAAAACCTTTTCTTCTCTCTGTGTTTAGAGAGAGAGAGATGGGAAGTCTCGCTAGTTATTACAAAATTTTATCATTTATTTTTTTAAAGATTTGATTGTGGCAAAATATGAAATACGCACGATGGTATTCTGGCTTTGGCAACCAGAGTTGGCGAGGATTTGAAGCCAGCGCGGCACCCAGGGACCAAGATAGGTTATGCAAATAATTGAGGTTGCTTGTCAGGCAGATATCAACGAGAGACGCTTCTCTAATAGGCAGTGCTTCGCAGGGTTGCTTACTGTTATATGACAGCAAATAAGATTGCTTGTGGCCAGGTTAAGGTGGCATCTTATTTACCTACATTATGAGTTTCTCTAGCTATTCTAGTGTGGCAATAGCTCAGACCACTGTTACAGATTTGAAAGCTCGACGAAGACTATTTAAGCTCTTCATATCACTCCCTCGCCCAAATTCGGGTGTCCTAAGATTCCTTTAGCAAAGAACAGACATTTGGGCCCACACCAAATATGGAAAGTGATAACACATCGAGCTCACACATCACACGGCCAAAACATTTCTTACTCTCAAATACCATTTCAAGCAATCAGACGACAGGATTACAAAAAAAAAAGATATGGTGACACTCAGATGGCAAGTCTTTCAGCTGAAATTAGCCTCCTCTTGGATCCTCCCCAGCATTTGATACACCGCAGTTGCAATCTCATCCACCGAAGAGAATTGGCAATCGTCTTCCACCTGCCAATCGGAGGAACAGCGTCTCTCAAACCCTCAATGCATAGAAACAGAGCAAGATAGGAGGGGTTTTGAGATGAAGGGGACTAAGAGGAATGTACGGCATCATGATACCTTGAGACTGAAGGAGTACAGGACGAGCTGATCGACGGTGGTCACGTTGAGGTGCAGCGTGGTCAGGCGCATGTTCTGCAGCCCCACCACCATCTTGAGCAGCTGCTTTGGCCTCCGCCTCGAGAGCACCTTGAGATTGGCATGGCTCTCCACCATCGTCACCTCGATGTCTGCCACGGCCGACCGGTTCTCGGCAGCCATTTCATTAGCAATGTTGTTGTTGCTGCTGCTTGCGCGGGTGGTGCTGCCACCGGAAGAGCGTGACGAGTATTGGGGGAAGGCAAAGAAGTCGGCAAAGGGGGGCGAGAGCCCGGTCGCATCGGATCGCTGCTTGAGTCTCTTCTGAACCTCGAGGGATTGGAGGAGTTGTTCGAGCTCCTTCACGTAGTTTATCGCACCCCCTATGATCGATGCTTGATCGCCCTGTCCATTTAGACAGACAAATCACAACCCTTTTCCAAGAGAGAGAACAATGACAAACGTATGACATTGAGGACTACAAAGAAGATCACTCTACTGCCGCCCTCGGTGCTATTATAATTATAATTTTATTAAAACTAGAGTCGCATTAGAATAAATTAATATGACAATATAAATGCAAAGGAAAATTTTATAAAATTTTTTATTATATTTTGTAAAAACTAGAGTTGCATTAGCATAAAAAAAATTTGTCATTTGGATTAAGTACAATGATTTTTTCCAAAAAATAAATGGTAATCAAGTTTTTTTTTTTTTTTTTTTTTTTTGTGCCTTTTTGATACGAGGAGCAAATAGAGAGGGCAAATTCTATCTTCTTGTATATGATTCGTAGAAAAATTAGTGAGGGAGGGGAGGCAAACCCTCTGAACATAGGAAGGTGGCATAAGGGACCGGAGCACGGCGAGGTACTCGTTCATTTGCTTTCGGCGGTTGCGCTCCACCGCAATGTGGATCATCCTCTGGCTCTCCACCTCCTCCTTGTTCTTGACGCTCTTCGCCCGCCGTCTCTTCCTCCGGCCTGCCGCTGCTGCCCCCATGGCCTCCCCCTCCAATGCCATCCCCTCACAAGCCTCCGGCAACGAGGAATTGGCATCCCATTCCTCGAGGTTTTGCACCAAGGAGGAGCAATTCCCGCCTACCTTACCACCCAACTCACACTCTAACGCCTCACCCTTCTTCTCCTCCTCCCCAAGCCCTCCAAAGTCATAGCCCCATGCTCCCCCTCCCATGTTATACCACTCCTTGCAAGTACAACCAAAGAGGCTTTGAGGGAAAACCACTGCTTCTAAAGCCATCCTTTTCTCTAACGCTCATAAAAACAGAGACACAATCCCAGCTCACCTCTCTCCATAGGGGGAGGGAGAAGGTCGGCTTTTAAAGGCCACAAGGAAACAAAAACAACAGAAACTTGCCACGTGAACGCAAGGGTGGAGGGAAGAAGGGTTTTTTTTTTTTTCTTTTTTCTTTTTTTTTTTTTTGGGTGTTACGAGGGGTGGAAACCAATGATGATATAAAACAAGACCTTGGATTGCAGAGTCTATTGTTTGATTTGGTAATAATGTGGTTTGGCATCACGCCCCAGAGAGACAGGGTTAAGGGTGGAAGGGTGTTTTGAGGGAGAAATCAAAGGGCTGGAAAGGAGAGGGGAAATAAATAGGAGCAGAATGAGATGAAGTGTGAGTGAGGGCCAATATGTGTGTGCAGTGGTAGTGTGGTGTGGTTATTGAGCTGCGAGGCCATGTGACACCACACCCGAGCTTGAGCTAAGCGAATAGTCTCCTTTTCTCCTCCCTAAGTGCAATCATCTGCCATAAAGACTGACTCGCTTTCCCTCGATCTCTGAGCACTGAAATGCATGTGTGCTCACCGCACTTACTATGGTATAAGTATGTAGTCTTGCTGGTTTCGTTTGATTTGCCGGCCAAGATACTCGGGCCCTCCTAGAAGTCTAAATTAAATTAAACTGGCCTCTCCTCTTAAAAAGATTTTGGTAGGGAGACTTAAGTTAATAGGATCTGGATTAGTCAATTCCTATTTAGGTTATACAGTAGAACACCTTTATGTTCCACTAATCATTATGTAAATATGGTTGCCATTTTGCTGTCAGCATGGTGTTCTTCTCTCATATATCCAATCAAAAAGGTGTTATTCTCTCACATAAATTAGAGTTTAATTTGAACATTGAATAGTCCAGTTGAAATAGCAAAATTAACTTCCCATGTTGCTCCTCCAAACTAAAGCGCAGTGCAGTTGTTTCTCTTTAGTCTTTTATGGGTTTTGTTTTCTTCTCTGTTTCCGGTCAGGATAATTAAGCCAAGTAGTACTTTTTCTTCATAGGTGTATTCCCTTGGTCTTTTGGGGTACTTTTCTTGGCAATTACTCAATGGTAGACTTCACCCATTACTTCCATTAAGTGTGGCATGCAATGCAAGGGCATTAGATCTTCTATGGAGCCACTAGATCGTTTTACCATCTCAATAAAATGGTGGTCTTCATTGGTCTCATTTTACTCTAAAAACAAGGAGAGGAGAAAAAAAAGAGAGAGGGGAGGGGAGAGGGACAGGCTGATATGACCTTCAGAAAAATCAAAAATTTAATCATATATCCTGGCATCTTCTAGCAATTGATACAGAACATTAAGAACAATCCAACAGTCCCTATTGGTTTTTGTTGGTTTCTTTCTTCTTTTCTCTTTAGGGAAAATGAGCACCCGATGTTACAGCTATTATCATAGTTGTTTGAGGAACGCTGTCAAAGAGAAGATGCACAACAAATGTTATCTAAAAGGACTGCATATATTTAGTATTCACAAAATTTGTCAAATGAAGCATTGCTTTCTTTCATCAACCATCGACGGCATGTCATTTTCGTCAAAAAGAAATTATTTGCAAGACACTACCAGCTTGCTTGTGTCAACATTCCTCATGGAATTACTCATGAAACCAGTGAAATCAACGGTGGAACCCTGGTTTTTAAGAGACCCACCTGACACCAGACAAAATGCAGCATTCTGCAGAGCTAATACTCTTGGAATTTATACTTGCAAGGTGGTATAATTGTTGGAGGTATACCCAAGTACATTCAGTGTCATTTTAATTAAAGGAAAAGCCAACTGGCCCCCATCTCAATCCATCACTAATCTCCTTATTTAAGTGACTTCATGGAAGATTTGAGCCACAACTAACAAGGTCTGTGCAAGTGGCTTCCTCCTCTGTCTTTTTCCTCTTGCCAAGCCTACTTGGGCAGAGCAGAAGATTTGAGAGGATATTCTAATCTCAACTTAATACTAATAGCAATTTTTTTTGTTATACTTAATCAACTAATCCGGACAAAATCACAATCAAACTACTGTTCAACATGACATGATGCGTTGCACCATGTCGGTGGTCCCCTGCGGTGCACCGGCGACTATTCCTTGTTCCCATTGATGATCGCAGTTTGCATTAACAATTCCATAACAACAATGGTTTCAATTAACAATTCCATAATGACAACTAGATGGCTTGAGATAGGATCATCAGCAGATCGTGTGGGATCGCCCATGCTGTAACTCGATCCAGTGGAAGCCACTGGTTGATGTGACATGCGGAGGATAATCCGCCAAGTGGTGTGGGTAGAGGCCAATTCAGGTGGTTCTCCATGGTCCACTAGATTAGTCCACAACCTCAGTCCTGTTGTGAAGATTGAGAGGCTACTTCTCACGATCCCTTTCAGCGCTTGTTTTTGTGCTTGTGTTTCCAGGCAAGGCTTGGACAGACTGGGACTATCAAAGAATCCACACCCATATCTCGTGTGGGGTTATTGGAGACTTGAGCACGTAAAGGATTGCATTTACTCCATTTCTGCCCATGTCGAAAATAAAAATAAAACTACTACGTACAACCCCCCATGTTGGCCCATTGACTTAATGGTGTCCTAGGCATGCAAAATATTTGGGCTAGAAGAATTTGAGATTTATAGGGTTTAATTAGGATTCAATTTGATTACGTTTTACGATCTTGAGCTTGTCCAGACTAACGTTTCTTCCTTTTTTTTTTTTTTTTTTTTTTTTTTTTTTATTGAGGGAATTGTCTAGATCAGCATAACCGATCTTGGGTACACCTTTAGCACCTCAGCAAGGTAACCAGGACTTACCTGCTCTCAGTGCATGTGGGAAGTGATGGCATGGTATCTTTAACTCTTCTTACCACTCAACTTGGTAGAAGAGATTTCCTCAATGAATTGTGCTTTCTAATTGGAGGTCTTTGACAAGATCTCAACGCGAGGGAGCCATCGTGAAGCATTACTTAGACGATGGAAGTCCTGAGGGAGGCCAAAGAACAATTTTTTAGGTTGTTTGCACTAATATTGGCCGTTGGGAATTGGGTCTGTTGGTTAACTAGCACCTCCCCCTTAGTATGCGTGCTGGCGATCGAGAGGTACGGAATTTGAAACTAATGGCACGATATCTGTTGATTTCTCCAAAGTTCGCACTTGAATTCAGTGTACAAGAGATTAGGGATCCAATTACTGTCTCTCCTTGAGAGCTTTTAATCCCCTCTCGAGAGGATATGGACGATCTAGGATTGAGAAAGAATATAAATCATAAAAGAAAAGGTATAATTTGTGTGGTGCTCTTCCCCAGATTCAGAAGCAGGAAACCAGCCATGTGAGTGGAAGTTGAGGACTAGACAGGAGCTACCAAGTTTTGTCATGATCGAAGTCTGGCCGTCTAGCTGAGGATAACTCACCAGTTAAAAGTTTAGTAGCCTGTCTATATCCCTGGCCATTTCCCGACTAACCCTAACAACAACAATTATTCGAGCAATGGACCAATCGTCACGGCTTCCAAAACTACAAGTTGCTCTGCGTCTACAAATCATTTCCGAAACCAAACAAAAATATCTCAAACCCTACAACGCATCCCTTCTTCCAGATACATGCATCCAATCCCCTTCAGTCACACTGCAGAGGCTTGGCTGCCGTGCTGCAGACAGTGGCCAGCTTTCTATGCTACCGAGTTGGATGAAACTTGGCCCACGTTTTTTGAACTCCTGACTCAACTTGAAGTGATTCGAGGGCTACACATCGTTCTTTCTTTCTTTTTTTTTCTTTTTTTTTGAAAAAAAAAAAAAAAAAAAGGAAGTGTGGAAGTAGTTCCCTTGATCTTTTAGTCCCATGGATTTCCATGCAAGTTAATATGTATCAGATCAATGCGCGCATCATAGCTCAACTTCAGCTATCTCGCAAGTAACCTCTTATAACACAAATCACACCTACATCCTACTACCGTTAATTACGATAAAATTATTTTGATAGGATGCAATACCCATGGTCATAGACCATGGGTAGATGTCCTGAACACGCATGAACCTTGCTAAGTAGGTGGTGGTTGGTGGGATGAGAATTGTGGTCTCAAGGAAAACATGCAGCCGTCATCAGATTCCCACATTCATGCTCCTGTGAATGTCATGTGTCGCATTAATCCATGGTCCACTAGGGTTGGGAATCAAGCTAACAATCTTGAGTTAAAGAGATTTAGCAACCTAATCTACAACGACCAAATATACGATGCCATTTATAAGCATGACATAGTGGGCCATGAGAATCTCCTTATCAACCATATTTTATCTCCTCTCTAGAAAATTGATTATGTCACATTTTTTATATACATTTCATGGAAGTGACGCTTTCGGCCCTCAAATATCCACTCTCTATTTATCTCCGAAATTTATCTGTTGACACTTGAGATAATATATATATATGTCTCCATTCAATATTCCCTAATAAAAGAAACAATAAATAAGAAAATATAAAAATAAATTAATTCTTTCACTAGCTTTTGCAAATAACTGTTTTCATGCCACTGCTTCTAATGTAATAATTTGAAATCTCATTCAAAAAGATTAGCATGTAAAATCTTATGTTGTCATCTGACATCAAATATTTTCTGCCCGGCGCCTCGTTTGCTCCCGAGTGGTGAGCAGTATCACGCCATAATGCAACGGTGGCATCAACAGTTACGCGATGGGTGTCCAATGTAGTGCTTTTGGGCGGAAGCGAAGGCGAAGGTGCGTTCAACTCGCAAGAACTGCAAGAATTTTGTCCTTTCCATGGCATCTCATCCCCCGAGGCTTGCATTACCGAGCGGTTTAATTCGACCAAAGAAAGCGGCACTCCCACCGTCATATTTCCCACCGTGCCCGAGACAACGCTGCTACGTTTGAAAGTACATTTCGATTCCGCTAGTACAAATGTGCTCGGACGGCAACGCGTTGATGGCAAACCGAGTTCGTGTTTCACATGCACCTTATAGAAGCTAGCATTTTCTAGAACTCATGTGGCTTGCAAAGAACCAGACAATCAAACTGTAAATGATATTGATTTAGTATTATCCTGTAAGTAATTCAGAGAGAGAAAGAGAGAGAAGAAAATTAGAAAGGTCTTTGCAACAGTGAAATGATTGATAAGACTCGATAAATTAGACTGCATAGGTCCAAAAAGAGATGATTATTAAATAATCTTATGGCAAACAAGTGAAGTGTGATAGAGAAGGAAGAAATGAACCTGAGTTGAAACCCTGACAAGTGAACTCATTACTTCCCCCAAGTGAAGCCAAAGATCAAAATTATCAAGTCAAAATTCAAGATAGCTTGGTAATACTAAAATAAATAAAATCCAACTGAATCTTGCCGAGTCTTTTGCATTGGATTGATGAGGTATTAAAAAAACCAAATCTGTCATATTCTTAATTTTTATATCCACAAGACCTTAACTCAGCCAACTTATTCTTAATTTTTATATCCGTATCACCATGACAGACAAAGTTATATCAAGTTATTGTCAAAGTTAACGATGACAATATTGAGAATCAAAAAAAGCGATATGAAAATGAAATTCTATCCCTAGTTCCCCATCAACTATGACTAAAGATGCATTTAATTTGTATGTCTAAAAGAATAGCTTAATCCTAAAGGATAAGCAAGAAGATAGAAATGTTGGTATTTTTTTGTATTAATTTGAAGTTTACATATTTTTTAGATAACATCAGTTGGATATGGTTGATTCTCATAACTTAGATTATTAGATGATAATTTTTATGATGACGTGTTCCCATTTATTTTTGCATATAAAATTACCATCGAAACAACAATATCCATATATTTCGCCTTATTGTTAGAAGAATATAATACATTAAATTTAAATCAATTATAGATGTTAGATCAATCAAATATTATTTTTAGTTATTTATAAAATTATTATGTACGTATGTATTTGTGCATATAATGTATGTATATACAAAGTGTATGGTTCATCAAAGCCATCAAGTTGATTTGTCCAAGTCAAAAATAAAAATAACAGGTTAGCCTAAGTCCTAGTCATAAGGTTTTAGACCTTGAATACAGCAATATTTGGTATAGATACGGTTGCTAGTTGCTTGTTGGATCCTGTTATCGCCCTTGGTCCATAACACGTCGTTATCAATAGATGCAGTTTTTTCTCTCTTTTTTTTATTTTTTCCCTTCCCCTTCTCTTCCTTTACCTTATTTTATGTGGTATTATATTAATTAATATAACTAATCTAACGTCTACTAATCTCTAGAGTTAAGTAGGTAAGTTTATTGGCTTTCTGGAAATAATTCTCTTAACTCCTTTGGTCCCGCATGACCTTTTGGCCTTCTCGGCACAAGAATCAAAACCTTTTTTTATTCTGCAGTTACGAAAGCATATTAGAAGGAAATTTTGTGGAGGGAATTAGGTACGTTGTAGACATAGACAAGCATCTTGATTTTTCTATATAATTCAATGTCTCTGCTTATTTTTTATTAGATTTCAAATCACGGTAAAACTGAAGACAAAAAGTTAATATTAAAGATGAGAGTATTCTATACTCCTTCATGGACTTTGACTATCGCATTCTATTTTTCAGAATAACACGTAGATTATTTGTTATAATTTATGGTTGCTTCTTGGATGGAGGAAAAGAATTATTTATATTTCTGATACGTAAAAATATCAAAAATTTAGATTTTATTATCTCAACGCACGTGTGCATTTATTCACACACGCAAGCAATCAGCTTTAGATATTAATTAAGATTTATTATTTCAAACTAGTGAAATAAAAAAATAAAAAATCTTGATAAATAGAAAATAATGTTATAATGTTATGGTGTGAGAATCAAGCTATAAAATAGAATTCTTTCTCTCCTTCATCTTCTCAAATGGTTAAAGCCACTTTTTTTTTTGTTTTAAAATTAAATAAAACCTGTTTTTCTTATCCAACACTGCCTTAACCAAATGACCTAAAACAATCATAATCACCACCTTAACCTCTCCCTCAGTCCAACCACCTTCATCAATCCGGAACAGCCCTAACCTCCACTCTACTGGCCTCAGTCATCCATTACTGACTGAAACATTAGAATCACCACCCCAATAGCTCAACAAAATTCTATTGAAAGCCTCTCTCTACCTATAAATAGACATCACCCTGCCTCCTCCATCCTTCCCCTTCTCTTCGGAAGCCCTTCTCCTTCTTCTTTGCTTCACCATCACCATAAGGATGGGGTGCTCTATTTCCTATGGTTGAATCCTATTCTGGCCAAATTGCTGCCCAAGTCCACCACCGAACGATTACATTGTTTCAAAGTAGAAGTGATGATCATCGAACAACACCACCACTTGTCACAACACCAAGCAAGTCCCACCGAAGACTTCCCCCTATACACTACCATATTCACCGATCGAAAAATCGATCGATTGAGTCCCTAATCGGACATGTGGTTGGCCGTCGAGCACCACCTAGCCTCATGCACCGTTCCTTCACACTGCCATTCATCGGTATGAGATCAAAACCTGTTAAAACTTATTTATAAAAATATTTAATTAATTATTAATAGTTGGGTAATTGATTACTAATAAACTAATAATAAAAATAATAATGATAATATGAGATGAGCGTGATCTTGCTTTATCTTGAATTCTATTAGCCTCATTTTAATTATGAATAGATATGAATTATTTTAAGCTTTGGTAGCATGTTTTTGGTTTTGTTGATGTGCATTTAAAATATATTTTGAATATTGAAAGTATTTAAGGATTTAATGAAGTTGATTTGATTGGTGGGTATATGGACTAACCATAACGATATTGATGTAGTGATACTAGTCTCATCTTAAGATGATAGCCAGACTTAGCTTATGAGACGTGGCACCAATCGATGATAGCTCGTCTCGGCTTAAGGTGATAGTTAGACTCGATTTATGATATATGGTACTGATAATAGCCTCTTTCAGCTTAAGGTAATAGTCAGATTCAGCTTATGATATATGGCATTAGGGAAAATCAGTCTCAGCTTAAAATTAGCCAAATCTAATGGCACTAGTGTGAAAGCCAATCTCAGCTTAAGGTAATAGCCAGACTCGATTTATAATACATGGCATTGATATGAGAACTACTTTCAAAGTAATAGCAAGACTCGATACATAGCACTGATGTGAGAGCCAATCTCACCTTAAAGTGATAGCCAGACTTAGCTTATAGCACATGATATTGGTAAGATGAAGCCAATATATAGCATTGGTGTGTAATGATAAGGTGATCTAGTATGCAACATTGATATGATGATAGCCGGCTATGGGCTAAAATGTAGCATGTGAGTCAGAGACTTGTAAACGGGCATTAGTCATAGATGGAAGCATGACAATGATTAGTTCAATACCAAAATAATAAAGATGAAATTATTTTTAAAATCTTCAATAATTAATATATGGTTTTACAAGATGGTGCTTTACAGTATAAGGTTAAAGTTATTTTAATATATGCATCATTAAATTATGATTTAGATATTTACTGTATATTTATATTTGTATGTATAAGAATTTTTACTGAGTTAAAAGCTTTAACATCATATTTATTATATTTTCATTATCTTAGTGCATCACCATTGAGCCTGGATTGAGAGAGTAAGTGGATAAATTAGGAAGTTGAATTTACAATTAAAGATATGTAATAAATAATTTTTTTAAATATTAATATAATAGATTTTTTATTTTAAGATATGGCTTAGTTAGATGTGATGAATTATAAGGCCTTGCATACCTTAGAGTTATATCTTAAAGGTATGCGGCTGTGTCATGAGCCCAAAATAGGTAGAAGGTTTGAGGGAAAATAGGTAGCAAGTTCGAGGGCATAACATATGGTCCCTGTCACCTCCTCTAATTAATATTTTACGCTAAACTCGAAACATAATAGGAATTTTGTATGGGGCGAAGCATCCGAACGTGTGACCTGATATCACTATTGCTCTGGACCCTTTTTGGACCGCCCCTCCTTGACCACAATGTGAGACCCCAGTGACGAGCTGAACTCAGGCCCCATCCCTCTTTAAATTTTTCTTTTTCGCTTTTCCAAAAAATTATTTATTTTACTATCTGATGATATATATATATATATATATAGGTCTAAGTGGCATTGCTTTTAAAGGACAAAAAGCACTTCATGAAGGATAAAAAACATGCTTTAAATAATTTTAAAATATTGAATAAAAGTTTTAAAAATATTTTGCATCTCCTTTAAAAATCAAAAAATAAAAAATAAAATAAAATTATTAATGTAAATATAAGTAGTACAATGTTATGAAAAACTATTATATTTTAATGATATATGAAATCATTATTATATTATATTTTTAAATAAAAATGAAATAAAATAATATATAAATTAAAAATATTTTATAATTATTATTTTAATACAAATAATTAGATAATTAAAAGCACTATTCAATAATTTTTATTAATTTTTATTGCTAAAAGTATTTTTTTTATTTGATTATCAATAAATGTTCAAGTTTGATAATATTTCAAAAATGCAATTATACAGCAAACAAAATTTTATTAAAAAGCTCTATTAGACAATAGCTCTATTACTTATAGCAATGCCAAATGAGACTTTAATAAAAAATTTCATAATGACTTGGAGGCCATAAGTTGTTAAACAAAAATAGCCTATTGATAAATGAAAATCAAATAATAATATAATATTATTATGCATGACAATATATTATTATATATTATAATATATCCTATTATTATAGCTATATTATATTAAAAATTATTATTAGTACTATATTATTTTGATATTTTTATAATAGTATAATACAATATTATTATGATATATTATAAATAATATGGTTCTATTAATTATAATAATGTAAATTTTAAATTATTATAATGAAGTGATATTATAAAAATATTATATTTTAAGAAAAAAATATTATTTGTTATATTATAATTTTAATAAATTAAAAATAGTTTATAATAATATTTTTGATAAAAAGAGATAATTGAAACTATTATGCAATTTTCTTTATAGTCACCATGATGTTAAACTTTCATAATACTTCAAAAATATAATTATAAAATAGTAATCAACTTTTATTAAATGTTTTACTACCTAAAGTTTTACAAGCTTTACTATCCAGAATAATAGGAAACGGGACCATAATATATTTCGTAAACTAACATTTTATACGTCTATATTCTTTGATGAAGGAGAAGTTCACGTGGGATCTTAGACCGGACGCTATCGAAGAATGCAAGAACCCTAGAGCATGCATGCATTCCCTTGAGCATTTAGGACCCAAGGAATGTATGTCTGGACCTTCGGTTGGCGATTAATTGTTTACTAGTTGTTAGGTCATTGCAACCCACAAGGAGAATGATGGTTGTATGATTCTTATTGCCGATGGCATCTTGTGTGCATGGATGGGGATGACAGGACTGATGACATAGATGGGATGGATGTGCCGTGACGGGCCTCCAATGATTGTGCCTCATGTTCCTCGACATTGTTGGGCTTGTCGAGTCATGTGATCGAATGAGTGTTGGAATTGTGAGCCTTGTGATTGAGGATTATTATCTTGTTTTCTTGTTGGAAGGAATATTGAGTGCTCGTTGAACGTTAGGCGCCACCCAAGTCATCAACGTCCCTCATGTTGCATCTTACCAAGGGTAAGAAGAGCACATCTCTCGCACCATTAAATTGATCGGAGTAAGGGATATTATTAACGTGGCACTTTCTGTAGCTTTATATTCGCCAAGAAATCTTTCATCCTTTATGGGGCCCATGCAGCGCGTTTGGTCCACGTTAGGGGTCGCAATTGAGCGAAGCCTTCACTCAATCCGCAAGCGTACGTTTAGAATAGGGCCCAGCAGACCAGCCCTGGTGATCGAGAAGCGGTTCATATCCAATAGTGGCCCAAGACTGGGTCACACCCCTCTTGAAGAGAGAGGGAACCATCTACCTTTCTAAGTGCAAGAACTATGACACTAATCCTCCATCAAAAGAGAGAGAGAGAGAGAGAGAGAGAGAGAGAGAGACAGAACAGAATGAACAACTCTTTAGGTACCATAGCTACGATTTGATTCCTACTTGTTTGGCCAGTTCTATGTGGTTTGGGTGGTATGAATATGCTTGTCCCATTGGGGTCCACAAAATGGAAGGAAGAGATGGAATGGTAGGGGACATATGGAGGCCTACTGCCGTGAGATTAGGCTGGGTATATGAAATTTGATTGACGAGGGTTGTCACATATATTAGATTCGAGGAAGCATGTGGGGGGAGGTCTCCATCAATCCACAGCAAAGTATTCCAAACTTAATCATTTAGATCCATGATTGGATTTTACAGGGAAGAATCAAAAGGTCATTCCAATCCAACATGACCAACTTTTTGATCTCGAGGAATGAGCTGCCGATTCCTTCAAAAATCTATATCTTTGCCGCCACAAATATCCTTGAAGATAGAGTTGAGATCAAGTTAAGAAGGCCTTAAAGAACATGGGCCAGAAGATGCCTCTGGGTCACATATCTAGTTGCCCAATTCTAGTTATTGGAAAACTCTGACCGTGATCATGTAAACCATATTAGAGGGGGGGGGGGGAAACCTCGAAAATATATTTTAAATAAAAAATAATTTAAAGTGTTAAGCCAAGCCGTTGACTCGGTGGCTTTCCTCTCTCAACCAACAAAAGAAAAATAAAATAAAAAATAAAAAATATTTCTTTTTTTTTTCTTTTTTTTTTTTTCTAAAACAGAGTTTAGACGCAATGGATTGCACAATGAAGGGTTCTCTCTGAATACCCTTGACCTTATAACCTTGGCCATGGCAGGATCTGAACCTAAGTTTCCATTGAAACGACAAAAGGACCACGAATTTGGTAGGCTATCATCTTTAAAATATCTCCATCAAAAACGTTAAACATAACAGAGAAATTTGCTGGCCATGCTGGCAAAGTTCGTGGGCAGCTCATCTTTGGTTCAATACTGATCCAGTAGTCGAAATATCATACTAACAAATAAATATTTCCACCATTAGATTCATTAGGTTCGTGGCAGGTACAAGAGTCCTATGGGCCTTAACCAATCCGTTGGATGAAGTCGCTCGTTCTACGTTTTAGTTCAACTTTAGCTCAAAATTAATCCGGGCGAGACCGCTGGAACTTCGCCTGGTGGTCACAGGGCCAGAGTCAAATATTACCGCTTAAGTCAACCCTCAAGTTATGGGTAACAGACCATAACATCAAGATAATGACTATTCTTCCAACCATCGTGTGAACAACTCAAAGTAACTTTCTTTGAAAGCCATGCTTTCTGCTAAGATCACATTGACTTTTGTGAACAATCTAGAAACGTTAGTGTTTATCAAACTGACCTAATTACTTTGAGCTCTATCTGGTCCTAGTTTGCCATTACCATGAACCTTCTAAAAAAAATAAAATAAAAATTATATATATATATATATATATATACTTGCAATACCTCAAAAGGCACTCCTTTCCTTGAAAGGAGATAAAGGGAAAGGAAAAAAAAAAAAAAAAGTAAAACATGACCCTTTTTATTCCTCAGCAAACTGTTCAACGACAGTTACCCTACCTCTGTGTATGCTCCAATTGTGACCTTCAGATATTGTTATATTAATTCCTTTCATTATATTTGAAGATGCTAATGAAGGAAACCCCTTTATTGATAAGTTGCCAACAATTAGAACAAAACCATAACACCTACACACCCTGGCACGCTAGATAGTTCATGGCCTTAGTTTACTTGAATTCCATATGGGCTTCAAAAGCGACTTGCCTCATCACATCTTCCCCAATATCTATTCTATGCATGCATACGTACGTAGAGGTTGGTGGGAGATTCATGTGTATAACTTTGTATAAAATAAAAACAACCTGATTGTAAATATGCCAGGAATGGATTGAGAGTATTGCCATCCCCTTATTGAAATGCACTCAACAACCAAGTGGTTGAACCCTTCCGTCACATAGAAGGAGGTTGATGGTTTTACTTTCCAAGCATTCGATGAGTGAGTTCCATTAAGTAGGGTTTTTTTTTTTTTTTTTTTTTTAATGAGTTAAGGGCACAGGGCCTAGGCCCATGGAATTTATTTAGGAATAATTGCAGTGAAGAAGATAAGAGGCAGGCCTTATTGTCAAAGCCTCTTCCTGCCCATACTGCTGCGAGAGATTATATTATAATCAACTTGTGAGGCAGGCTACAGAAGTCAAGCCGGGCTCGGACGTCATGGCTTCTTTTTGGTTACAAAGTTTTGAGTCAAAAAAAAAAAATGGAGTCAAAAAACTTGAATCGACCCAGTCCGAAAGAAACCACATCTTTTTGTCGAGACCCAAACTCTCACCCTTCCAGAGACGTATGGGGACAATATATGGCAAGTTGGTAGTTTTAAGAGATAGTCCTAGTATAAAAATATTCAACAAGGAATATGATATACGGTATAGGGAAGTCAAATCTTAGAACGTAGAAGATAAAGTGGACGAAAATTGAAACCAAAGTCCATGCGTGAGACATTCATAAATGACAAATTCAAGTTGAGAGCAGGGTAGATGTAAATATTAGTTAATAATGAGAATGCTAACCGGTTGTGTTGGTGCAGTCACTAAGAGCATGGATCAATAACTTAGATTTAGATCCTGACTTATTATGATTCATAATTTGAATAAGTTTTGATGTGTTTTTTTTATTATTTTTTTTTAAAAAAAAAAGTAATGGTGATATGGATCGTTTCATGAGAAATTTACGTGGATAACCTTTTCTCCGGATCTTATAAGATCATTTGCAAATGTAAAAGGAAAAAAAAAAAAAAAAAAGGTGAAGAATTGCAAGCAAGATAAAGCTCTGTTGATTGGTGTCTTTCTCTTCATTGCTTATGTAAGGGAGAAATTCCACATTCAAGAGGCGGCTCTAACTTTGTTTTCTTAAAAGATAAAAAAATAAAAAAAGAATATATTAGTAGGCCTGGGATATTTTATCATAGTCTTGAGCATGCAAATGACGTTAACTAGAGAATTAAATGTGGTCTTCATTTCACTATGAAGTTTTGCTACATAGATATGTTTGACTAAATATTTCAAAAGCCTAAATAAACTTGAATTTAGGTCATTTCAATTCTAATAGATCTGAATGCTAATAATCATAGTATAAATCTTAATATGAAGCTATTTTTTTGAAAAAAGAGATGCTGAATATTATGCACATAATATTACCATACTAATAATGCTATCATGCCAACTAGCCTTTAATGCGATAAATCTTGCCCATAGCATTTGTATAAACCTATTCAATATGAAGAACTATTTAGCTCATAGCGAATCTATTTATCATTTTAGTTCAAGCAATCAATGTTAACTATTTTTTCGATTAATCCATGGATCCCCTAAATTAGACAAAACTCCATTAAACATGACTTAGTGCAATTTCCATAATTTTTCTTTTTTATCCGAAAGATATGCAATTTTAAATTTTTAATTTGACATAAGAAAAAAAAAAGACATTTCTAAGTCTAATAAATATTAGATTTGACTGGTGACCAAACTAATATATCGTAAACATAAGGGCTGCTTCTTCCATTTACTCAAGAAAGAAAAAAACAAAAATAACAAAAGCGAAAAATAGTTGCTTCTATATTTTTTTGGAGCTTTTTGATTACATATGTGGATGAATAAATTTTTTGCATTTTTTTTTTTTGAATTTTACACCTTTTCCTAGTGTGTCAAAAAATTTTCTAATGTGTCAGAAATGTTTTTAGAATGATAATTATCCACATTTTCTTTTCTTGATTTTTCGGCTAGGAATGAGGTTCATTATTTATTAATTCCTTTGATTCTCAAATCCTATCCAACTACTAAAGAAATTTGTAGGCATTCAAAATTCTCTCCATGGTTGAGCACAGCACACCATGAAAATTAACTAAAAAGACTACCGTCATTGCATAGATATTTAAAAGAAACTAGGCACACCATGAATCCACAATTCCTTTTGCATTTTACATAAACTAGGCACATGTTATCCTAATTGAAATATTGTTTTTCTTTTTGTTTCCTTAATTCATTTATAAAAATGTAACAAATAAACACTTATTTATTTATCCTAAAGGAGAAACTTGGCAAGTTGGTAACTTAAAGAATTTGATCACTTGTAAAAGTAGATAACTAAGTTGACTTCTATGAGAGTTACATTTCAAATGTATTGTATGAAAAGTTTAGTATATACATATACTAAATCCATGTTTCATGGAAAAGATTAGGCAACTTCCAACATGGGATTAGGCATGAGCTTACCTCAGCATAATTATAAATCTTAATTGCTCAAAACATCAAACAACTTGAAATCGTGAATTGTATGTTATGCCTATTTTGTTCAAAAATCTACTACAACTTAATGCAAAGTGAACATGGTGTCATGGGATTGAGGGGGAGCCAATCTGCTCTATTCCATGTTGCTATTGCAAAGATTTTGTTTGATAATATGACGATAATGTGCGTAATAATTTATTTAAAACAACTTAAAAATATTAGAATTATTTTTACAATCTAAGAACTTTCCTACTAGGAATGGAGCTCATCATCCATCAATGCCACTGATCCACAAATCCTATTCAACAACCAAGAAATTTACTAGAGCTGTCATCCTCAATTCAAAATTCTCTTTATGTCTGAGTGTATCGCATCAAGAAAGTTAACTGGCAAAATTACTATCATTGCATAGAAATTATCAAAAAAAATCTCAAAAATGAATCCAATACAATTTCTTTGCATTTTATGCATACCAGCCAGATATTATCCCTATCCAAATAGAGTCTTTTTACCCCCTCGTGTAACAAATGCACTCTTATTTATTATCGGTCTTCATCTCTCACTTCTTTCCTTAGAGGAAAAAAAAAAAAAAATTGAGAATTGAACTAAAATATTTACGTATTGATCTCAAAAAGTGCCAAGTTGGTAAATTAAGGAATTTGATCGCTTATAGATAGATAACTAGGTTGACTTCTATGAAAGTTACCATACAAACACATTATATGAAAGGTTTAGTATATACAAATACTACATCCATGTTTCAGGGAAAAGGCCAGGCAACTTCTGACATGATATTAGACATGAGCTTACCTCATAATTCTGAATCTTAATGGCTCAAGACACCAAACATCTCTAAATCATGAATCGTTGTGCCACATGTTATGCTAATTTTGTTCAAAAATGTGCTGCAAATTGAGGCACAGCCAACATGTTGTCATAGAGGTATCCATCTACTCCATTCCTTCTTGTTATCATGACGCTTTGTTTAAGATAGAAAGCACGTCCCCGACCTTGAAGCAACGGCACCATCCATGTTTGACCATGTTAGTTTATTTGTTTCAAATAATCATGACGTTGCATCTTAAAAATATTTAAAATTATTTTTACATGGAAAGAATCTTTCTATTGCCACCATAACGAATTGATATTAGCACTTTTTTCCAAAATAAATCAAAGAAAAGATTTTTTTTTTAAAAAAAAAAAAGAAAGAAAGAAAGAAAGAAAGAAAGAAAGAAAGTAATGCTTCTCTGTCACCTCTCTGCTACGCACTGCATCCCCTGCATGACACCCACCTACCTTTCTTATAAATCTAGATGTTGACCGAGGATTAAAAAATGACATAGAAGCCGAATGGAATTGCTAGCCGTACTCCAGAAGATAGATATTACTCTTCTGACTTTGGTACCAAAAAGTTAAGTTAGCTGTAGACCACGATCCAATCATAAATTGTACCAACCCATTTGATTTCACCAATGCTGGATGTCTGCGTATTTTTATCAAATAGAGTACAGATTTGTTACAATGGAAAATTGAGACGCAAGTTCTCTCCTACTAGAAGTCCGGAGACTCGAGAGAAACTGGGGTCTTAGAAATTATGGGATAATGTTTTGCAATACCCAATCAATCGATCATCTCTTCTTCTTTCCTTGTTTTTTTTTTTTTTTTTTTTTTTTTTTTTTCGAACCAGACGAGATTGTTGTCAAGGAGCCTGAGCCTGGCGGTAACTTCTCCGTCAATCACCGGAAAAGAGACAACTTTCCACCCACGCTCTCATCGTTTCCCCCGGACAGCCGCCCTTCCTTTCTAGAAGGACTTAATTTCCCCAACGTGACCTCCTTGATTTGAATCTTGTTCCTCTAGAAACGGCGCGATTGGAATTCTAGATGTCCGGCCCACGTCATCAAGGTCATCACCATTTCGACCCAGTAATCACAAACATATATGGCTATCCGGCAGTCCACGTGTCATCCTTTGAAGTCAAACGGGCGAGCCTCCCAGCTCTTGACTCTGACCTTCTCCTGCCCGAACGTCCACGGCACCGCCCGTCCATTTAAGCAACCCCGCTCTCCCTGCGCCATCGCCTGCCAAACCCCACAGCAAAACACCAATGGCGACGAATCACCGCCGTCCGATCGCTGCACCCGCCGGCGCCTCACCTTCCAAACTCCGTCCGATGCTTCCGATCATAATGGTAGTGCTTTTGCTCACCCCCCGGTGCGCCGACGCCCAACAGACGGCGCCCACCGGCGACAACCCATACGGCTACCAAAGCAGCCTCAATCCTTCTTTAGCGATCCTCATCGTCGTCTTCCTCTGCGCCTTCTTCTTCATGGGCTTCTTCTCCATCTACATCCGCCGCTGCGCTGGCGACAACTCGGCGGGCTCCGCCCTCGCCGCCGCCGCGGCCGCCCGCGGAGGAACGGGAGCCGGGCGAGGACTCGACCCGGCGGTGCTGGAGACGTTCCCGACCATGGAGTACGCGGCGGTGAAGAAGTTCAGGGGCGGGAAGGTCGACGCGCTGGAGTGCGCGGTGTGCCTTTCCGAATTCTCCGACGACGATACCCTCCGACAGCTCCCCAAATGCTGTCACGTGTTCCATCCCGACTGCATCGACACCTGGCTCGCCTCCCACGTCACCTGCCCCGTCTGCCGCTCCAACCTCGCCGACCCCGACGCCGACGTCGATGCAGCAGAGGCGCCCGCGACAGACGCCGCCGCCGGCGGTGGCGCCACCGTCCCGCCGGATCACATGGCGATCGATGTCGATGGAGAGGAACGGGAGCCGGAGGGGACAGATCCGGGACCCAGCGCAACGCCGAAACCGCCGGAGGCGGGGTTCCGGCGGTGGAACTCCGAGGGTCGGGCGGCGGAAGGCGAGCACGACCGGTACACGCTCCGGCTGCCGGAACACGTGCAAAGGGAGCTCACGGAGGCCGGGAGGCTCCGGCGGGCGGCGAGCGTCGCCGAGTACCCTCGCGGCGGGGAGGCGGGATCGAGGAGGGGGAATCGCGGCGGCGGAGGGCGGTTGTGGCGGAGCGGGCGGGCGGGGAGGTCGGACCGGTGGGGTTTCTTCTTGAGGACGTTCTCCGGGCGGCGGAGGGGGGAGGGGGAAGCGGCGGAGGGGTCGAGCAAGCGGGTGTTCCCCGCCACCGGAGATCCGCTCGACGGCGTTTGCGGGGGCGGAATGGGGAAGTCCGGATCGGCGGCGGAGGGGTCGAGCAAGCGGGTGTTCCCCGCCGTCGGAGATTCGCTCGACGGCGTTGGCGGAGGCGGAATGGGGAAGTCCGGATCGGCGGCGGATGCAGAGGCGTCGTGCAGTGCGGCGGGAGCGGAGCGGGTTTAATTGCCCGGTGATTTTGTTTATTATTATTTCTTGCTAAAAAGATAAAATTTAGTTGGGTGGATTACGCGGCAGACTAGAGGCCGCGTGATCTTTTGATGAAGGTGTGTATACATATGTATCCTATTGAAGGTGTACGAAGAGTGGTTTGAAGATTACTTGCAGATACAAAAATTTTAGCTCATCCTCGCGAGCGGGTGTAGCCGCGTAGCCGTCTGATGATGAGTGGTGTGGGGCCGTCTCCCGTCGAAGGGGAGAACGGAAACAAGATGTTGAAGTTTATGGTGGCAGGCGGGTGAGAGGAGTATCGGATTCTTGCGGACAGGAATTGTGGAGCTACTTGGCGGGCCATCCCATGAAAGTTTATCCGCGATCCTTCCATCCGGAATCCACGGAGATCAGGGATCAACTGCAAGGATGAAAGCGTTCTCGCAAGTGCTGCGGAGGCAAGCGTTGCTGAAGGGTTTGTTCACGCGGGGCATTTGATGCCTGGCCTTTCATGAAAAATAAGATTGAAAAGAATAATTTTTTTAACAGATTTTTAAAATATATTTAATACTCTAATTTTAGGTAGAACAAAGCTTGCAAGAAAAAAAAAAAAAAAAAAAAAAAAAAAAAAAAAAAAGAAAATCTGCGGTAACCTTAATTCCATCGTACATGTCTAGCTAAGGCCATCATGGCATCGAATAAAAAGAAAAATCCTTCTTTTCTTTCTTATTTTCAGTAAAGAACTGGCCAAATGGGGCATTAAATACACCCTTCAATGAGTGCCCCGAGGGAACCAGAAGCTAGTCAAGAGAATTTAATAGCCTCATTATTTCAAATCTTTTATGAAGAATAAGAAAGGAAGAAATTTTAAAGAATATTTAAAAAATATTTAATGTCCAACCATAAAGACCTTTTAGTTTCTTAACAAAATAATTCTAAGAATATATTACAGATTAAAGAGCAGAAATAATTATTTTGTTATAAAGTGAAAGAATGGTGACTCGTGTGATCAGACCATGGAGTCCATTATTTCAAAATAATAATAATGATAAATTTAAAATTTAAAATATAGCGGATTTTATTTTTTTAAAAAAATCTTATTTGGTTACTGCATCTTTGTTAAATTTACCGTTTCAGTGAATTATTATCTTGTACATTTATTTATAATAATTTTTAAAAATTTTAAAGTTTAATTACTAATATTTTATTATTCTTTTTCAATGTTATGATAGTCACGATGACATATACATGAAGGCATTGGGTTGCAGTATTTTTTAATTTTTTTAAAATTCTTATTATTATAAAAAATTAAGATATTAAATATCTTATTAAATATTTTTTTAAAAAAAAAATTATTTCTGAAAAAATGAACAAATAGACCTATTAAATGCCCTTAACGGGTGCCTGAGGCACTTGTCAATAAAATCCTAGCTAACTTTTGCGTTCGTGCCTACCTGCAGGAATTGCAAGCTTGAGAAAGCCGGAATATTATGGGTAGAATAATGCGAGGAAACCTCCTTGTACCCAACCAAAAAAATAAATAAATAAATAAATATTATCGAAGTCAAAATATTTTATGACTGATAACCGGGTGGGTTGGCACCTCAATCTTAACAAACTGTTCATTAGAAAGTCGAGCTAAAGGCAAACTCATAAATTATGAATGTATGTATATATATATATATATAATTTATTATATATTTATTTTTTAAAAAGTAATGTTGTTTTTGCAATGATTTCATTTCTATTAGGTTTTTTATTAAAAAATAGATATTTTAAGTGTTTAAAGAAAACGATTGCTCTTGTACGCATGCTTTGGCTAAACTCAATTCAGTGGTTCTCATCTTTCTTGAATGACAACTAACCTTTCACCGTCACTTGTAAATGATAGGACCAATTGATTGAAATGGATAGAGTAAGAAATTAATGCTCAAACATTCCTTATAATTATGTGGGAAGGTTTTGCGTCACCTGACACCGACGTAATTTGGGACCTAAGTACACGTTATTTGATGACAGCTCAAATTTGACTCGTTTTATGATCTATTTGATCTCAAATCTGTCTTTATTATCATGAAGCAGAATGCAGCCGTGGAGGAGAGGGAGATCAGTATTGGAACACTGATCGCAAGACGAACCCTTGATGGAGGAAGAAGACCTTGGGCCTGTTTAGTCACGGAAAATGTGAATCTGTTTTCTGTCTTCAGTTTTCTCCCTCATTTCCATATTTCTCTATTCTATCAGAAAATTAAAAAAACATATTTATTTATTAAAAATAAAAATATTATTTTTTAATACACCTACAATGATAAATGTTGATAAGTAGTGCATAGATTATAGTAGTAGATGATGAACATATGGTAGAGATGGTAATGATAGATAATGACAGTGGTTGTGATAACGAGAATACCGATAGTAGTAATGGGTAGTAATAGTACAATTAGAGTGGTGGTTGTACTAACAGTGATAGTAAAGGTACAACGATGGAGAGAGATGATAGTAATAGCGGGTGGCATTGGTATGGTGATGGTAATAAATGTGAATAAGACTGCAAATGAGTTGGATCGACCCATAATCTAAAACTGATCCCAATCTGGTTAGACCCAACTCAAAACATATTTAAAGACTTATAGGTTGAGTCGGATTTGCAAATTGGATCTGATCTAAATTTTGGATCGAATCTAGTTTTTATAATTTTTGACTCAATTCATTCCGAACCAATTTGGCCCAACTTATAAACCTTAATTTTATATATTTTATTTCTCTTCACTCTAATTATTTTTATCAATTTATCGAATCAACTCTAATCTAAATCAATTTTTCTTTTTACGTTAACAAATAGATGGCCTTTCATCTTTTTCTTAACTTAATTATATCTAAATATTTATATTTTATTATTTATTTTGATAGATTTTTATTTTATAATATCTTTTAAGTTTATAAATCAATATTTTAAATATCATAATTTATAAATTTAAGGATGAATATTTATTTGGGTAAAATTAAAAGTTTCTAAATAAAAATTTAAGTTTAAATTAATTTTTTTAATTTCATTTAAATTGCTTAATGGAACCATCTTTGATTATCAATTACTAAGCTATAAAAAAATAGTTAGATACGTAGATGTAAATATGATACATTTCCATTCTACCCCAAACTTCAATATTATGGGTTAGTCGATCCAAATAGATTCAAACGTCTTGTTGGGTTTAAAATCTTTTTTATAAACCCAACCCAACCTGTCCCGATGAGTAAATGGGTTATATTTGAGTCCAAAATCATAATTAAACTAGGTTGGATCGAGATTAAGCATGACTTGATCTAATCTAACTCATTTGTAAGCCTAGTGGTGGATGATGAAGGAGGTGGTACTAGTAGTAGATAATAAAAGTAGTGGTGAAGGATGATAGGTACAGTGAAGGATGATGGTGGTGGCAAATGAAGGTGGCGATGATAAAGGTATGATGGCGGTCGTGGCATTGATGGTGGATGATAAGGGTATGATAATGGTAGATGGCAATGATAAAGGTATGATGGCGCTCGTGGCATTGATGGTGAATGGTAAGGGTATGATAATGGCAGGTGGATGGTAAAAGTATGGTGATAGTGGGTGATGATGATAATCATGATAGTAGTGATGGCCGGTGGTGAAGGATAGGTAGTGGAAATGATAGTAAGTAGTAGAAGTATAGTAATGGGCAGCGTTAGTGTGGTGGTGGTGGTGATGGTGAGTGATGAAGGTCTTGTGGCGATGGTAGTGATGAGTTCTGGAGCTGGATTGCAAAAGTATAGCGACAATAGTAAAGATGGATGATAAAGATATAATTGTGATGAAGGGTGGTGAAGAAGGGTGGTGATGATGGTCATGGTATTAGTGGTGGTGGTGACGATAGTGATGGTTGTGGCGTTAGTGGTGGTGGTGACAGTGATGATGGTTGCGGTGTTGATGGTGGTGATTGTAATAGCCATGAAGGATGATTGGTGGTGAAGTTTGTGAAGGTAAAAAATATAGAAAAAATACTGTTTTATTTATAAAAACGATAAAAAATAATTTAGAAATGTTTTATAGATATAAATTTAAAAAATTAAAAAATATAGTTTTCTAAGTTTCTATTTGAAAAAATATTAGATTTGAATATAAAATTTTATTTTATATTCTCAATAGAAAAATTTTTCAAAAAACACTTCTAGTTTTTTATATCTGAGGAGACCCTTGGTTTTCCTCCTCAAACAACTCTAAGGAGGAGATGATCCTTCTCTTTGCAAGGCTATGGCTAATAAACTGGGTTTCAGCTGGGCAATGGAAGAGGGATCTCATATCTTTCAAACATCGTATTTGTTTGATTTTTTTTTTTTTTTGGTCTTCAGATCTGGGAGTTTTTCTTTCTTTCACGGTAAAACACTTCCTAACTATCCATTCATCTTTCTTTGCTACCCTTTCTATGCACTCAATAAGAAAAGCAGAGGCCTTCCAGAGAAAACCCTCTTATGCTTAAATTAGCTAATGGTGAAGGAGAGTCACTTGGGCTGCTCTAGCAGACATTTAGAAAAGTTTTAGCTTGAACTAATGATCCTAGAGATATCATATCTTAGTTGGAAATAGTTAGCTACTTTTCTTAAAGGACTGGGAAGTTTTTTTTTTATTAAAGCTTCTTTCTTTATGTGGGTATCCAAATGTTTCACAAACCATCATAGAATTAGCCGGCTAAATCAGCTAACATTAGCATCCATGGCCTAAAAAGTGGGTTAATCAAGAATCAGCGTTGCATCTAGGTTCACTGTAGTGCAACGCTTTATTTGCAAAACGAAGCTTCAACGAAGCTCGTCTCCCTCGCGCTCAAAACCATGGCCACCACCCTACTTCCAGCCCCCCACGTCGGCCTCCGCCACGCAGCCAAACGGCATAGCTAACTTGCAATGGCTGGAACGGCCGCTCTACGGCCATAGCAACCTTAACAAACCTGGAAACCCCCCCCCCCTCCCGGATCCTTTCCTTCGAACCAGCCTCTTCCTTCCTCCCTTCCCCTCCCTCTCTTCTCTCTTCTCCTCTCCCTACACTCTCGGTTTCGCCATCGCTGAGGGCAGAGCTCCGCTGAAGCCCTGCTCTGGGTCTAAGCGTCGCCGCTTGAACCCTGCTTCAAGACGTGGAACTCCACCACTGCCGCGAATCGACGCCGCCTCTACTCATGGCTGTGCCAAGGACCGCGATGCCCACTGGACTGACCTCTGGCCGAAGCTCTGTTGACAGAGCTTCTGATGCCCCTGTTCAGAGATGAAGTGGTATCGCCACCTGAGCCTACCTTCGGCCGGAACTCCACCACTGCAACGACCACTGGAAGGCCGCCGCCATTGTCTTGCTCAGCTCCAGTAAACCGCGTGTGTCTGCTCTATTTCTGAGATTAGTTAGGTTGAAGAAGACCTCCACCGAGTCCCTGGCAGGGCTCTCGGGCACGGGCACCTAGGATGGCTGCAGAGCATCAACACGGTGCCCCACCAGCCCGTGAATAGCTTGATCGGAAGCCAAGGGCTTCGCTCCCTGTTGACCAGAAGGAACGCATCAGGCTTTAGATGAAAACTGATCTAAGCTAGAGTCCGATTTGATTTGGGCTGAGAGGGCTTATCAGATTGTGCGCAAATTAGAATATAAATTAACCAGATTTGAACTAATTGAACCGAAATGATCCAGAGATTGTGATTCGAGTTAGGTTCGATATATCTGAAGCGATCTAATTGACCAAATTGATTGTGTCCTGATTTAATTGACCTGGAATGGGTCCAAATTTGATCCTAAGGTCCAGTTAGGGACTTAATTGGATGAATACTAACCTAATTGAACCTTAATCAGTTGAGCCTAGACCTTCTTAACCCTGATTGGAAGGATCTTAACCCTAGCTGACTAGATCATAGCCCAATTAATCTTATTTGGGTCCTAATTTGATTTAATTGACCTAACTAATCTAAAATTATCCGGATCTAACTTTAATTACTTAGATCCTAATATGATTTGATCTAATTGATTTCCGAGATGATATTAATTGAGAGATCTATATAGATTGAGGACCTATTAAGCAATAAATAATGAAATTGGGTTAATTATTATAGGTGATCATCTATCCTTGAGTGAGCAAGAGTGATAAGACAGGCCCTATACATCGATATCCATGCCACAAGATTATTAATGGATTGTGAGTATTGGATTTGAAGATTAGCGAGTTGAGGTAGGGATTTATATATATACTTCTATATAATGTATAATTTTCTAGCATATACTTCTAATAGCATGCATCATAATTTTATATTTATCATTTTATCAACATCTTTTGATTATGTATAGGTATAATTTATGTTTAAGCCATGATTGCACGATTTTGGGTTATAAACAAATGAGTTTCTTGCAATATGATAGCATGGTTTAGTAAGTTAATGATTAGATTTAGAAATTTTTTTGCATATTAAAATGTTAATGGAGTGGATTTAAGAAAAGGGCATGGAGAATAATCATAGGAATGTGATGAGGTGACACCAGTGACAGGACCTATGATGATGACCAAATAAGTACTAGTGTGGATGTGGTATTAGTAATAGGGTTTGGAGAGACAACCAGATGAGCACTAATGTAGAGCTAGTCTTGACCTATGGTAATAGCCAAACTAGGTTTTTGACATTTAACACAAATTGGCTAATGATATGGAGCACTAATTCTTGCCACCTTGGTTTATAGTTGTGGCCTAATTTGGCTTAAACATGTGACACCATTGATAGAACATATGGTGATGACTGGATGAGTACTAGTGTAGAATCAGTCTTAACCATAAGTGGCAAACCAAATTAAATTTATAACATATGTCACCAGTGCAAGAACCAGTTAGATGTAAGATGATAACCAAGTTAGGTTTATGTACACAAAGTATTGGTATAATTGTGACAAGTATATATAATCAAAGTATACTAATCTAATGATTTACAATGCGGTATTAAGATGATATAGTCTAATGCCGTGAATAATAAAGTTGAAGCTTTTAACAATCTTCCTTTTATTGACATATAGTTTTGTAGCATGATATTTTACAATATGATATAAAATTTAATTTTTTATATATACATGATTTAATTATTATGTAGGTATTTGCTAGATATCCATATTTGTATGTGTAGAAATTTTTGCTAATGAATTTTTGTTAACTGTGAGATCATATATATATATATATATATGTTATTTTTTATAGAGCTTGACGTTTTTGTTGCAGAGTCGAATTTGGAGGTTAAAGGAAAAGATATTATCCAGAGCCGATTTGTATTTTGCTAATTATAAAAATAGTTTTTCCTTTGAGGATAACGAGAAAACGTTTCATTTGGTTTATGATTCGAGTTATAAGCGGTAATGATGAATAAATCTGGCATGATCTTAGGTCCCACTGTTAAGCAATGAAGTTGCGTCACAAGCTCAGAACAGGTCATGCGTTCGGGGCCCTATCGAATCATCAGAGTTTAGAAAGGATGCAGCAGCTGATGCCTCGATTGGATTAAAATAACCCCCTGAAGAAGTTGGACGAAAGGTGCTATTGGGATTTCTTCTGGTAAAAGGATCGAATGCAAGTCCCAAGTGGAGACGGGCGAAGTTAACCAAAGTCTTCACATAGGCTATTTCCTTGTATGTATACGCGGAGATGCAAGTTGAAAGGGACCAGTGCTTTAGCTCTTGTTGAGAAATTCCTTAGCAGATATCCATCCGAATAGTTCATTTCCAAATATCTCCCAACAAAAAAAAAAAGCAATTAGATAATATTTTAAAGTTTTTTCCCCTATTAATGAGGGCTACTTCATCTGGACCGGGGATATGTACCAGTCAAGCAATAGCCATCAAGAGATTTCTGACCAAAGAAGGAGCCATCAAAAATGCCAGTCTAGATATGCTTTCTGGGACTTTTTTTTTGAAATATTAGACACCGAAATTTGTCCAGACATCTACCTTCACTAATGCCTGCTTATTAACTAGAATTGGGTTGAGTTTCTACAAATTCGGAGTGGTTTTGGACCCAGAAATCCCAATCTAACCTTAAACAGGTTTGGATTAGAGCTGCACAACCTAGATCCGGCTTTAATCCAATCCAAACTAGTATATAAACAAATAAGTAAATAAATCTAACATAAACCAACATAACCAAATACTTCTCCGACATATAAATAAATGAGTGAATAATTCATATTTATGTTAACATAGATTTACGAAAGTGGAGTCCTAAACTAAATGGAATGGAAGAAAAGAATTCATTTAGCTAACCTAAACTAGTTTAGAATTAATACTCAGCTGTTATGCTTATTGTATAAATAATTTTACCTATATGTTTGTATAATTGTCTCTATGAATAAGTGCATAATTAAAATTTATGAACAATTGAACATTAATTTAATAAATGTTAATTTGATAAAATTTTCTCAAACATTTTCTCTATCCTAAAATCTTTGTTGAGCTTGATTTAATTTGATTAATAAGGCGTAACCCAATTCAACTTGACTAACTTGATCCATTCCAAACCCCATGCTGACTTAGGATAAGTTAGGGTTAAATTATTTAAAGGATGGGTTAGGTTAGGCTTTGCCTTCAACTTGCCTCAATCGGCCGGAATTGCAGGTCTACTTCATGCCGGAAGAATTTAAAATTTTTCAAGGTCACCTGTTTTGCTCGTTTGGAAAACCGACCGTTTTTCTCACTTCATAATCTCCTAGATTTATTGCTAGTCGTCGACATGGCTCGGTGGCCGTAATAGAAATGAAAAACTTCTGAATGTTATATGCAAATTATTTTGGTCGCAAAATACAGTTGGACATGTACACTTGTTTTTGACTGAATAATAACTTTATACAGCTCCAAAAGATCATTTGGATGTGTATTTCAGGACATGAAGTTAATTTAGCACAGCTCGATAAATTGCTTTTATCGCCTTGTGAGCTGAGACATGTCCAGTGGTAACACGGCGCTGCTTAGCGACCAAACATTCTGAAACTGGATTATTATACAAGATTATGTAATGACCAGTACATGCACAGGCGGAGAATAGAAAGCCATTCATTAGATTGAGCCTAGCAAACCTTGTAATGGGGTTGTTATGGGTTGACAACACTGAAGCCTGAATTCAGATTGAAAGCTAGAGCCCAGGCCCGAACGAAACCGTATATGTAAAACATATGCAACACTCGTAGCAGATGAATATTAATATCTATGCCCTTCCGGACCAGTACCTGGAAGTGGCACCTTAGACCAACTCGGCCATCTTGACGGATGCATGGCTCCACTAATTCACACCTCATCGGTTCAAATGGAGGCACCCTGAGAATTGGGCTAGAAGACTTTCTGATTCCCCAAACACCTGATGAGGAAAGGAAACCTCAGGAGAAGAGAAGGCTTGCCTCGCCACCATTAAGTCTCCAGGAAGGTCCAAGCGTTATGCAAGGGTGGCAGTGGCCCCTCAGCGGAAGTACTGCATTCCCACAACGCTCTTGACCTATTACTGTAATACCTCAAAATAGGCTCATATTGAATAGGATAAAATGGTTTGAAGAGAGATCTACTATCAATTAATTTATACTCAAGTTCGCGGGATGCATGAAAACTAGTTATCTTGAAAGGCTGGCTTAAATCGCTCTCCATTGTTTTTCCAACCAAACATTCAAGCAAATCCACTATTTCGGACCTTCGGCCCAAGCGGTGCCATCGGTTGTCAAGCCCGAGGAGTTCTCCAGGTTCATGCAGCAATATGCATGAGTTTATGATGCAGAAGAAAATTAGTGAAAAATAGCCCTGTTTTGTTTCATCATAAAAGTTTATCTTGCCGAATGAACCAGCTAGATGGATGATGATTGCTCAAAGCAATTATATTTATTTTGACCTTTGGCGAGCTGGCCGGGTACATTCCCTAAAGCGACACGCAATACCATAATCTAAGCCAACTCGCCTCTAATTAATCGAGGGTCGTAATATGAGCTGATTAAAATTAGTTTACAACCTGAGAGGAAAGAGAACTTGTAGTTATATGGCCAGTTATTTCTTAAAAGAAATTACCATCAGAATGGATCGACCTTTTCTGATCCTTTCTTCTGCTTCCAAATGCCCAGTCCTCCATGATCATCATGTGCGAGCATCCCATTTCTCAACGCGAGTACTAGCTTTCAGCGCCTGAAGGCAAACCCAAAACGAGTTATAATGAGATTCATTTGGAAATTAAGAAGAATTTAAATGAAGTGTTATTGAGTGTAAGGTCTCACCTCCTTGTTCCAATCACATCGGATGGTTATAATGGCCAATATCAATGTCTGGACAGCAGTTCCACCGATCATTCCACCCCAAATACCCTACATTTTGGTTTCAAGTTACTTAGCATTTAGATAGAACTTTGAAGTGTCATATGGTCTGGAATCCGGTCAGCTTTCTTAAAACAAATAATATACTTAAATATCTGAAATCTTAAGCCAGTATTCGTTTTGACATATCTGTATTGTTTCATGTAGTATTGGATGTGAATGATTAACATGACGACTACCAACCTCTAATAAACACAAATTTTTAAGTAGACGAGAAAATATCATCAATGTTATAAATTTCGACGAGAAACGAGTTTATCATGTAAAGTTCAATTACTACTTTGTACAATATATAGCTGAGTTTTTGCTTACTACTTTACGTACAAAATCTATTTAGAGTACTCAACTAACTATGGTTCTCATTGCACAAAAAAAATAATAGTACAAGCATGGCTAAAAGTATATATGAGGCAGAACAAGACATACCAGAACCCCGAGGTTGAAGAACCATCCCATGAGAACCCCAGCAGGAACCCCTATTAGGTAGTAGGACCCAATGTTAACATATGCCACCATTGCTTGCCACCCAGATCCAACAGCCACACCTGCAAGAGATGCAACATGGTTAGAAAACATGCCCATCCTTTCTTTTTTATTAATAATAATAATAATAATCAATCATAGTATTGCTAGGGGTGTTTATCAGTTTGCAAGAGATGAAGTTGGAAAAGAGGCTCTTGGTCGTTTCATCAAGCTATATTATATTATCTTCAGTAAAGTGTATCAAGCTAGTTAGAAGACATGAGAAATAGATTTATGGTAAAGTTTATCAAGCGATCTAGAAGAGAGGAGCATACCAGAAAGAACTGGTTGAACGCTATTGAGGAGAATGGTAAATGCCAGCAGAATGGAAAGATGGTCTACAGCATCAAGAACCACAGAGCTTGTGGTGAAGATGAAAGCAAATTTGTCATGGAGGGCCATGATTAGAATGCAAAAGAAGAGCCCAATCACCAAGGAGGTTCCCACCGAGACGATGGTTGCAAATCTAGCCCCTTTCCCATTGCCTGCTCCAAGCTCATTTGCGACCCGCACTCTATTTCCATCAGAAGAAGAGTGAAATTAAATTGGAGATTGAAAAAGGATAATAGCACTGAGATATAATCAAAACCAATGCAATTTGGATCTTTAAAACATAGCTTGCAAGATGACATTAAAATCCAAAAAAGCTTTCAGACTATGAAATGGCTCAAGCTGCAGTTTTCACAACAGAATTTAGATAATCATGATAAGAAGTCTTGCACTGTATTCTATAACTGTAATTATAAAATTGCAATAAGATGCATAACCTTTTCTTGACATCAGAGTATGACTTATCTTAATGCTAGCAGTTAACTAATTACAGATATATTATTTATGCATGCATGAATGATTCATATATTTATCAACAAGACTATATGCATACAATGATAATAATGCATGAAAGGGTTCTTTTCATTATTATTACAGTTTTTTACATTATATATATATATATATATATATATATATATATATATATATATATATATATATCCTTGCATATATAGCTTATTGCATATTTATTCTTTGAAAATCACTACATATATATGTCTCTCAAATCATCATGCTTTCACATTGATACTTTTCCTATTAGATTTTTGACTAACAGTATTGATAAATTATTGTTTAAAAATACAGCTCTTTATAATACAAACTAAAAGTTAAAAATTTTAGGCGTATTAATGTAAGAATAATAATGTCAAATGAAACTCAGAGAAGTGATTCAAAGGGTGTATATACAAGTTGTGATTTTCAAAGGATAAATAAACTTAACTATATTTACAAGGTTTTATTTTCAAAGAACCTTTATTATTATTATCATCATTGATTTGAACTTATGAATTATGCACTAATATTTAAAAAAATATATATATCAATGATTGAATAGTGAGTGACATGACCCAATTATTTCAAAATTATTCTTGAATCCTTTGTTCAAAATAAAATCCTCATTTATTTTCTGTGAAAAGACAATCATCATGGAGATAAGAGGCACATCGATGGAACAGTTGAGAAATACTGCATAGAAAGCAATTATCCATACAAGAAATCAAGAACTCAGACATGTCTAAAAAGTGAAATAAACTAGTACAACTTAGAAGATGGTAAATTGGGTTTGAGCCTCAATACAAGGTAGATGGGTTAGTATATTATTATCATGTGAGAATTAGCCTTGCAATATTAGGAGTGAATGGATGAATTACTTTGCTTGGGACAAGAGATATACCAAGACAAATATAAATAAAAATTATACATACATATACATATATATGTATACATATATATGTATATATATATATATATATATATATGTATACATATATATATGTATACATATATATATGTATACAAATATATATGTATACATATATATATGTATACATATATATATGTATACATATATATATGTATACATATATATATGTATACATATATATATGTATACATATATATATGTATACATATATATATGTATATATATATATGTATATATATATATATATACATATATATATGTATACATATATATGTATACATATATATATATATATGTATACATATATATATATATATTCATGTATCTTTGTGTCCATGGAGCAAATTAAGACATAGAATCGGCTCTCTACTATGACTCCAAATAAAGCATTTTAAGAGCAACTATGTAACACTGATATTTTTAAACAACTACTTAATGACTCTAATGGATGGCAAATGTCCCACTCTTAGTTGAAAGCCAGCTATTACTTAACCTATTCATAATAATAATAATAAGAAGAAGAAGAAGAAAAAGTTTGCCAAGTACGTACATATAGCTATTGAAGATACATGCACGTGTCAAAAATTTAGCTCGTCCGGACATTATTACCTAACCTCTGCCTTAGTAGTGGCATGCACAAAGAAAAGATGATGGCCAAAAGTTGGATAAATATTGCTAGTCCAAACATTATTTTTCCTAGAGTCTTCTGGAGTTAAGAAAGGGCGCATGGAGAAGCACAAAGTAGAATTACAGAGGATGGCTCCAAAACTAGTGAGCCTGATAGCGATAGCAGGGCTCCAACCTTTGCCATTGACTATTCATCACCTGTTGCTCTGTGGGGCTGGCTTCTATTAATGGTTTTGATTCTGTGGCCAAGAGGTTGCTGGCTCGTTCCACTACCCCAGCCCCACATGAGTGTTGTTCGCTAGTGCATGATCATAGCTTGTCCTTCACCAATTTATATTCTGCGGGCTATCAGACCATGACCACTGGTTCACAGCTGCTGAAAGGGAACTGCTAGTTCCTATTCACCGCTACCCTTCGTCATGTCCGTAGAAAGCTATGTTTGCTGCTATGAACGGCAGAGTCCAACCCACAGGCCAGCAAAGCCATGCACCAAGTCGATAACATTAGGCTATGCCACCCTCGCATTGCAGTCAGAATTATAATCCGTGTCCGCACTATTTCACAGGACAAACAAATACCGGAGCCACTTCCACGGACTTAAATTTTTTCAAGAAAAAGAAAAAATGAAAACTCATAAAAATGACACAATTATGCTTCTTTTCTGTAAAATAAGTTTAGTGATATTTTTGTAAATTTTTATTGTTAATAAATAATACTATAATACAAATGATTATTTGGGAGTTTAATTGCATGGGCAAGGTTCGGATAGGAATTCCCAGGTACGTGCATGCTCAATATTGAGTCTAAGTTCATTTCTTTAAGTAGTTAAGCTTAAAGCCTCTAGAACAGGGTAAAATCAATTAAATGAGTCAAGTTGCATAAAAATAAATCTTAATTTTTAATGAATAGATGTAAGAATATTAAAAATATTAGTATGTCAAAAAAACTTAGACTCCTAAAGCACAAAATATATGAAGTTGAAACTGTAACACATGATAATAAAAACATTGAAGCAGAAAGTGAGAGAGCATGTCTTTTTACGTACCCAGTGCCAGCAAAGAATGCTAGAGGAATCATCAACTCCCATCCGTTTATGGTCATACTGTTCAGAGAAAACAGTGGTCATCAAAAATCTAATAAAACATCTGCCATCAAATACTGACCATTTTAGCCATGTATATACTTAAGTTAAGAATCAAAGAAAATTAAAGAAGGTAAGCTAGTAAGTTCTAAGGACAAGCAATATCAGCAGGGCTCTATTTCATTACAGAAATGATTGTGCTGAGCCGTTTTAAATAATGTTGGTTGGCATCAGATGGTTGAAATGTGTGCTATAAAAACAAAAAACAAGATCTAATATGACCAAGGCTTTGCAAGTCCTGCAAATTATTTGAAAATATTGATATTTACTTTTTGAAAACAGTGCTTTCTGAACTGATGTATAAATTCAATTTTCCTTAAAAAAAGGTATTTTAATTGGATAACTAGCAAAAATTTCAAGTAATTGCCAGTATTTATGCCATATAAATACTTTTATGAAAAAAATAAATAATAAGCTTTTTCTTAAATATTTGTTATATCTGTGAATGTAACAAAAAGTGATCCTGGAGGGGAAAATGAAAAGTACTTACTAATTATGAGGAAAATAATGTATCAAAGAGATAACACTTGTCATGCATTATTGCGAAGGAAATGCATGAGGAAAATAATGTGTCCCGAGTAATCCAGAGGAGGATTATCTCACTCCGTTACAAAATAATGCATGTCTTGTACTTCAACTCTTTTCCCTTCTCCTCAGAGAAATGAAGTCACCGACTTCTCAATTTCCAAATTTGAAAAAGAAATGGAGGGCCACAAGGTATGCTTGCGTGTGCAAAGTCTCAAGCCACAAAAAATTATTGATCCAAAAGCAGTCGCGATACATCTCCAATAATGAAGGTGGCTCCAAAGCTAGAAGCGTTCCTTTTTCTCTTAGATGAAACCAAAGCTAGAAGCAGTCAAATGATAGAAACAGAGGACAAGGCTTCTTACCAAATAGACAGCGCATCTACCGCTACCTCGGCATTCTTCAGATCCCCAGTCAGAACAACCAATATCCTATAGTACCAATTCTCCAAGCTGTTTCCATCAAAGAATCATAAAGAATCAGCCAGAAGATAGAACCAAAAACTGGTGCCAAAAAAGTACTCATATCACGAGTGAAAATGGGCTCCAGATCTTAGTTGAATTATTTTTGAACCTACATGTCACATGTATCATATTAAATAGCTTAGATGTACGGTACCAAGTTTTCAAGAAAAAATATTTCAGATGAAACCATGGTAGGTGAGTCCATAACTGCATATGGTTTTAAGTGATACACATAGTGGAAACCTAGAATGCACGCTAAACCACTCAGACATCATATATTATCAAGTAGTGTTAGGTGACAAATGGATGGAACTACGCCAACCAGCAAGTTGAGGACCTTCTCGAATTGGGAAACCAAACTTGGCCTAAAATAACTGAATGCGTTGATGTAGCGATCAAAACTTCGTTTTTATCCAGAACAAGCGGATGATAATTGAGATCCTTCTGCTGGAATTGGCGTGCCAAACCTGGCCTGAAAGTCCCATGTATGTCAAACCTATGTATGTCAGCACTGGCAGCAAAAGGTAAGGCACTACTTAAAATGCCGAAAAGTCCCATGTATGTCGAACCTATCCACGTATAATGCCGATTATTAGCATGACTTTCTGCTTTTTGACATGCAATAGGAGTAAATTGCTTCAATGTGTTAACCCATGCATCTCATTGTTATTTCCAATCAGCACAGTAACGTTCCAGAAAAAGACAAAAGGGCAAGCATAGGAGACTGACCATAGCATCACACCGGAAGCAGCAGAAAGCTTCACGAACTCCCAGAGCCCAGCGAATGCCTCCACGGAGAACCCGTGCCAAGAGTGAGGGCAGCCCCCACAGCTGACATACATGAAGAGAGCGACAGCGGCAACCCACCAAGAGAAGTTGAGCGTCACAGCCGTGCCAATGAGGCCAAACTGGAGCTTAGACACGAAGAGCCAGGTGACGAAGATGTGGACAACCAAAGCAAGAGCAGATACATAAGCATTGATCGCATTCTTTAGCTGGCATTGCAGGAACCTCTGGAGGGGGAAGAGGAACACAAAGGAGAAGTGGAGGGGGATGAACCAAATGGACACTTTCCCGGCGAGGGCCGCCAGTTCCGGCGGCTGCCCCACCAGCATTAGAATCGGGGTTGCGAAGAAGTACATGGGGAGGAGGAGGACGGCACAGACGAAGAGCACGATCCATGATCTTTGCATGTAGATACCAAGCATGTGGTACCTCTTAGCACCGAATGCTTGCCCACACAGTGTCTCTAGCGCGCTAGCCATGCCGAGCTGCAATTGTTCGATCACATCAATTCAAAGATCTACCAATCAATCATAAGATAATGAGATTTCAAGCACAACAGTAAAGCTACAGTTAAGTTAATGTGATGCCATACAAGCATTCCAATTCTCCCGCGTTACACTAGATGTCACAGGACAATTTTATTCTTGCAAAATGGTCCCAAAAAGCCAATGAATTGAGGAATATTATAGACTCTGTTAATTTCTTAAAGAAGTGCAGATAAATCAATTGATGTGGTATAGAACAACATTAATTCCTATGCATTGATTTCACAAATTATTAATTCCAGAGGTTCAAAAGCTCTCCCAGCAGTTAATGAGAAATTATACAGAAAGCCCCTGGATTCGCGATTTGGCCCCAGAAAAACCAAAAAGACGAGCGGCTCGTCACAAGAGAGTTTTTGGTTACACATTCAGTGTATGTAGAAGTTCCCACATCAATCGTCGGGTTCAATAAACAAGCCGAACAGTGAATACAGGAAGTCATAAAATATTAAGTTGGTAAATGAAAAGATTCCGCAATGGAACTTAATGCAATGGGGACCCCAGAGAGTTTTTTTAAAGAAATAAATATTTGACTTTTCAATCTTGCTAAAATTGCTTTCAAAAGTTAAAAAAAAAGGAAAAAATAAAGTCAAATAAATGGTAAGAAATTAATTATAGCGGTAGAGCGTTGATCGTATATTAAGTAATTGAAAATCAGTAAAAGAGAGAGAGAGAGAGAGAGAGATAGCCCATGAATTTCACCACATTCTAGAGGGAGTACCATGAATCTCACCATATCCAGAGGGAGAGATCCCATAAATCTCAAAAAAAGAAGAAGAAAATAATAAATAATTTCTACCACAAAAAATCAACAATATAGAAGTTTCGAAAATGGATGGAGAAGAAGGGTAGTGAGATTCTAAAAGGAAGAAGAAAGGAATGGATGAGATACCATGAGGCCAAAGCTGAAGCCGACGACGACGGTGTTGGCAATGGAAATGGAAGCGAGCTCGAGGTCACCAAGGTGGCCGGCGAAGGCCTGGGTGATGACGTTCATGCTGTACGTCACCACCCTGCTAAAAATTGCCGGCGCAACTATTCTCCACAGCTTCTTCGATTCCTCCCATATCCTCCTTGACAACCCAAATTCCTCATCCAACTCCTTCTCTCGTAAGAGAGCAACCCTCTGCTCTCCTTTCTCCATGGATCCCCTTCTCCTTTCCTAGCCTTTGATCTCTTCCTCTTTTCCTTCCCCTGTTTTAGCTTTATAAGATAAGCACGCAGGCAGAGACACACACAGAGACAGAGGAGAGGAGAGGAGAGGAGAGGAGAGAGCACTGGAAATGGCAAGATAAAGCAGGTGGATGGATTTATATCCAGCGAACAGAAAGGGGACGGGGGGCGGACTTTCCGTGTGCGTCTTGGTATGTGCCGTTCGCCAAGGGAGGTGGTCAAGTCTGACCGCCTGACGTCGGACGCTCCCCCGGATGGACGGTCTTGTACGCTTCTCAACTCGGCTCAACCACATACTTATATTAAAGCCTTGTTAGGCAAATGTATGAAGCATCGCACCCCTTTCATCCTGGTTTACACTAACAGCACATTGGTAGCTAATTGTTGTGATTTAAATAATTTTGACAGGTGTTTGTGGATAAGAATTTTTAGCTGGCAGGGTAAGGCATTTAAATCTCTAATTTTCTCTTCCAAGAAAAAGGGAGAGAGCGGAGTTTATTATACATATAAAGACAATATGGACGCAGGATTTTTTTGGAACGTTGCTACGACAAAATTGGCATGCCAAATGTGACGTATCCTCTTACATCATCGTGATGGTGAGGTAATCGACTAACAAATAGCATTTTAAACTGATAAATGAGCTTAAAATATAATTTCATACATGATTTGATGGTTTAACTTGCATGAATAATGTCATGCATACATTTCTCTGTTCATGCTACGGTAGAAAATAATTTTTCTCAGCCTTCATTGTATTTCACCATCAAATTTAGTCTAAAGTAATTCTAGTTAAATATTGCCAGCTGCCTTTTTACCATAAAATATAATAATATTTACTTTGTCCAAATAAATAGTTTGTGGGTATTCATTAGTGCACATAAAATATTTTTATTATATATATATATATATATATTGGGATGGATCATTTGTATGGTTAGCTTCATAATTTCGTGCTAAAACTTATTAATTTATGTATATGCTATCAATTTTTCACTGTTATGATAGAAAAAGGTGCTCTATTAAGTGCATACTTTTTATTTATTTATTAATACTAATTTAATTATTTAATAATTAATTATCTTCACTAAATAGAAAGTTTCTTGGCATTATTCTTAAATAATTATTATAATGAAATAATAGTAATAAGAAAGATTTTTTTTATAAAAAATTCTCTCTTTTGTGCACCGTTTTTAAAAGGATAAAGATCAAATAACATGTCTTATCCCACAAATTTCTTCTTTTTGGATCTACTAACAACAGTTACGTCATGTCTTCCGTGCTTGATTTGCTGTGACTAGAACTAGTCCGAAGTGGATGAATTTTTTAATGGAGAGAAAGGGACCCACCAGCCGCTTTGGAGCCGTGAGCACTGACGGACGAAATCGGGGTCTCTTCCGTCTACATTCACCGATTCCTCCCGTCGCATCAGTGACCACCGTGTCGTGTTCCACGGTTTGGGTTTCAGTAATGTGGGACCATTAACTGTGTCAACGCGAGTGAGAAATTTTTATTGGACTGAGACAGGGCAAATGAAAAGAAAAAACAATAAATAATGCTAGATGATTTACTTCTTCCTTCTTACGTCCGTATGGCATCAATTTAGTTCATAAAAAAAAAAAAAAAAATTAAATACTTCAGTGAGGCTCAGTCAACGTTTTTTATCAGAGAGATACGGGCCGCCGTAGTCTGTCTGCAGGACTTTATGATCCATTATTTTGTTAATTAAAATAATAATTCATTTTAATTTATCAAAAAAATTAAAAAAAAACTGAAGATATGTTTAATTTTTTTAAAGTAATTTTATTTTTTATCTTTATATGTAGGAATCCAAACTTATACATATAAATCATGAATTATTATTTGCATATATGTTTTTATTAACATGCATCATAATTTTGTACGTATCATTTTATCAGCATATTTTAAATATTTATGATATGAATTATATTTAACTTTGATATTATATTTTAAGATTGCGTATAGTTATAGTATATTATATATATATATAATACTAGCATGGCTTTATGATATTGATAATGTAAATTTGAAATCTAATCTGCATATCAAAAAATTAAAAGATCTAATAAATAGATTAAGAAAAGGGTATGTAGACTAATCATTGAGAGGTGATGAGGTAGCATCAAGGGCAGGGCCTATGACTAGTTAAAGCTTGATGTAAAATCGGTTTTAACCTGATTGCCTAATTTAGTTTATAATATTTAGTACATATAGGCTATTAATATATAGCACTAGTTTCAGTCAATATGGCTGGGATCTAATATAACTTAGATATATGACATCCGAGGTAAAGCTTCAAGTTGATTGAAGTTCAATATAGAACTAGTCTTAATTGTATTTCGTAATTAAATTAGATTTATGACGTGTCACTAGTATGAGAACTAATTTAAAGCTTGATGTGACAGTCATATTAGGTTTATATAGATGAATTACTAGCTCAAATGATGCCAGTATATATTTACAGAGTGCATTTGTATTATCGATACAATTGATTCGCTTATATTACTGTTATGATTTTGATGTGGCATCAAAGTAACATACTCTAATATCGTGGAAGATAAAAACTGATAATAATTTTTTCATATATTTGATGCATGATTTTATAGCATGATTTTTGTCGTATAATTTTATGAGTTACATTATTTTATATATTAAGTAGATATTTTTGTTGCATATCAATATTTATATGTATAAGGATACTTGTTAAGTTGTGAACTCATATTATATGCAAGGATAGAGACGATCAAAAAGTTTGTAGAGAGAGACTAGCAAGTTAGATGACATCAATTGATATTGTATAGACATTTTATATACTATTTACGATGATGGACCATAGAATGTTAGTTTTGTGACACTTCTAATTTTGAGAATATGAGATACATTTTTCTTTTGATGTTATGATCTAACTTGTGCATACATTGAGGATAAACATGCTTTACATGCTTTAAGGTTCCACTCTAAGTATCCCAAGCCGAGTAGCATTAGGTCCGAAAGCGTGATTAAAATAAAGACTAAAGAATTTAAAAATATAAGGATTGATGAAAATTTTTTAATTTTTATCTATTCTTTTAAAAGATATCATAAAAAATAAAAAATATTTTTTTTGCTTACCAAACACATTTTTAGACATTAAAAATAAAAAATAAAAAAAAATTTTGAAAACAACACATGATCTTTATTTTTCAAAGCAACAAAAGAACCATGCTTTTAAAGCAGCAAAAGAATACGATTTTTGAGATCAGAAAATAGGAAATAAAAAATGAAAGCTGTTTCATGGTCTTCAACCTCTACAATGTTTCAAAGCAATAAAAAAAAAAAAAAAAAAACAGCATCAAATCAGAACTCTCCTGATGACACAAACTGTTTAATTTATGTGCACGAGTAACAATATTAACCGATGAATGTGATCTTTATTTACAATCTGATTTCCGATCAGATTTTTTCTGATTTTTAGTTAAACATAATCTGAAGTATTTAAAAAAAAAAAGTTTATAAGAGAAAGAGACATATAAAGAACGTCTCAATTACCAAATGGATGCGTCATTGCAGCAGCCAGACAGTTCGTTAAGTAATTTGAATCATGATACCATAAATTAGAGATGATAATTTTATTGCGAACTGTTCTCTTTTTTTTTTAATAAAAATTTAGGCTATTAAGTAAATATAAAGAGGAGGAGGTTTTTTCACAAGACAAGAGAACGACGTGGCTAGAAAATCGATATTTAAGAAAACTAAAGGCCTGCGTCAGCCATGAGCTGGCCATTTGGTTTCAAGCCACGCATTCCGGACCTTCCGGCGGAGGGAGGTGTCGGCCGTCCCCACGAAGAAAGCTGACAGCGGAGAGCCTCCATTAATAAAAGTTGACGGCTGAGCACTTCGCTGTGCTGTTTCACCCCTGCCCAAAATTTATTTCAGATTCTCAAACTTTCAATTTTTATATTCCACTTTATGATTTACCAAGTAGGGGCCACGAATGTCGCATTTTCAAATATTGCCACCTTACCAAAATACACGAGTTTACATTTAATTTATCAATTTTAACCAAACCTACGTAACGCAACATCAGCAATATAATATTTTAAAATATATATATATATAATTATATTATAATAATTAAAAAAAATAAAACTTTAAAAATTAAAATAAATTTTGAGTGAAAATTTGGAGGTTAAAAGTTTATTTTAGACTATATTTTAAATATAAAATGGCTCGTGGCAGCAGACAGCCGCGATACTGCATCGATAAATTGCTCTCTGTTTTGAAGACCACCACGCCTTAACTTTCTGTCCTTTTTTTTCATATATTTTTCTTAAAATCAATTCAAACTTCCCCACAGGGTCAGACATTTTTATTTTGGCGCGACGCACTCAACTTTTTCTTCCCTGGTTGCGTGTTTTTTTTTTTTTTTCCCCTTGTGAAATTTTCATGATATAATAAATTTTGGCACTGATTTTCATGACCAAAAAATGTTGATTTTTTTTTTTTGATTTTTTTGACCCTCGAAGGTGTTGATTCCATGCCATGAGCATACCCAGGAGGTTGTAGCGTTCAATCGAGACGTCAAAATACTTGCATCCCTGGACTTAAAAAAACGTGCAAAGGTTAACTAGTATGTTGCACCATCTGCAAGAGCCAAGTAGTCACATCTCATGGTGCAATGTTTTCCGGAATGATTGTTTTAATTTCCATGAAATTAGAGTACAATTTATCACAATTTACATGTGGATGCCCGTGTGCGAAGTAGAGTCAAAATGTGTCCTCCTTGGAAGCTAATAATCGAATTCACGTGAATGTCGTCACTGCCCCACCTGTACCAAGTATTGTCTTGGTAATTTCAAAAAGGATTTCTAATTAAGCTAACTTTTACATAATAATATTATAATCATTATACTAACCATTATAATATTTCAGCCTACTTTCAGTATATTGTATTTATATTATGTTATTAAATGAAAAGGAATAATTAGTATTTTTGATTCTATCTCTCAAAATTTTTTTTTTGACAATAATATTATTAATTCTACTATTCATGAATATCATTTAAAACTTCTAAATGAAGTTTCAGATAAATAACGTGCATGAAGTGTCTCTATTCTTGTCCCTATATTTTCTTCTCCCTCTAATGCTCCAAAATGGGCAGAATCCCTCTACAATTAAAAAAAAAAAATTAGAAGAAAACTGTAAAAAAATTGGCCATGCCATGTAGCCATGTCATCCATAATTGTGGGCTACAAAGATTGCATAAAAATTCTCTAATTGTTATTATATTTATTTTTAAAAAACATTAATCAAGAATTTTAAAAGTTAAAAATCGTGAAGGTTCTTAATGTTGATCACTCCTTTATAGCAACTCACTTAAAAATTTGGTTTCCTCGTGACTTCCCTTCAATGTTGCCAATCACTTTCTTCTTCTCTCATGTTATAGAGATTCTTTACCTTTCCAACCATGGTATTGATTTTATATCCCCATCAAATTCAATTCTTAGGGATTTATATAAATTATAAATATCCTATGATACAGGAGAGATACTTAGAAAAATAATGAAATATTTAAAAATAAAATAAAAATATTTTAAATTATAAAAATATAAATTATTTAATACTAAATAATATATTTTAATAAATATATGGTGTATAAGTATAGAATGTGGTGTATATAATAAAAAATAGTGGACATATCTCAATAAGCCAAAATAATTATAACTCTATTATTATAATCGATAATAATTATTATTTTTTTAAAACCTTTTTAAACATTTAAACCTTGAACCTCTTCTAAGTCCTTGAAGGAGAAGCGTCGGCCAACGAAGTAGATAACTTTTAACAAATAATTATTATTATTTTCACTTATAATTTTTTATAAATAAAATAATAGTTATTTAATTTTAAATTTTATATAATTTTTATAAAATTAATTATATAATTATTCTTCACTTAGCACTAGCGGTTAAGGCTGTAGATGGGTCGGGTTGACCAATGATTTAGCCTAGTTCCGATTAAATTCGATCCAATCTGTATTTAAAGACCTATGGGTTAGATTGGATTTGAAAATTGGACCCGATCTAAATTTCGGATTGTGTTTGTATGTTATATTTTTTTAGACTGATCCAACTTGAACTTGACTTATTTCGATCCATAAACCTTTATTATATAAATCTTATTTTCTTTGATTCTAATTATCTTTATGAATTTATTAAATAAAATTTAATTTAAAGTAATCTTCCTTTTTATTTTAACAATTAGATCTCCTTCCATATGTTTCTCTAATTATATTTAAATATTTATATTTTATTATATATTTTGATGAATTCTTATTTATAATATCTTTAAGTATATCAATAAATATTTTAAATATTATAATTTATAAATTTAAGGATGATCATTTACTTGGATGGAATCAAGAGTTTTCGAATAAAAATTTAAGTTTAAGTTAATTCTTTTAATCTCATTTAATTTTTTTAATGAAACTATATTCGATTATCAATTACTAGATTTTATCAATAAAAAATAATTATAGTCATGACTCAAATGAAATATTTTGGGTTAGATTTTAATAGGTCTAAATGATATGGTGGATCTAAAATTTCTTTCATAAATCTAATCCGATTCGTTCTACTTGCTGAAGACTTAAATATAAATGGATTGGGATCAAGCATGGTCCGATCTGATTCGATCCGACCCATTTGCGGCTCTACAATTGATGAGTATATTTTAATGAAAAATAATAGGAAGATAACATAATATTTTTATGTGTTATCCATTATTTTTCATTACAATACCATAATAACGTAATGGTCATTATAACAATTATTATTTAAATATTAAATTTTGAAATGATTTCTTTTAAGATAAATAATGGTCAGGGTTCACCTATCATTTTTATTTTTTATTTTTTTAAAAGACAGTCTGCATTTCAACCTTACAATCCTATCATACAACCTTTTGGTCTTTATGTTTTTATACAGTATTTTTAAAAATTATTTACCGTAACATTCGTAAAAAATAAAAAGCATCATAAAATCATGCAACCTTTTGATGACGATCCGCTGCAACAGTATAACAGGTATTTAAAATCATTTTTTAAACTAGTGCCAGCTACCGAAAGCTTTGCGCTGCATCGAAGAGTAATGGTTCAGCACTTCTCCTGTAGAGTTTTCAAAAACTCTGAGCTTGAGACAAGTACGGAGGTTAAATGCATAGAAATCTTTAAAAATGTTGAACAAAGACCACTCAACTCTGCAGAGGATATTCGCTGACCGGAGCTATCCTGTTAACGGTAAGCTAATTTTCAAGGGCTATCCAGGATACGGTCTGATTCTATATATTCTGCTCGATCCTTTTCATGCTTTTTTTTTAAAAAAAAAATTTCTTGTCTTTTCTTCGGTGAGTAATTGATAGGACCCAGCGTACACACGCGGATTGGCTGCAAATCTGGCACATCCTGGCACACTCATAAATTAAAACTGGGCTCAGAGGAGATGCTGTTGACTGTTCAACGCTCTGGCCTCTGGCCGCTGGCGTAGCAATATCATCCAAGCATTGCTCTGGCTTTCCCGAGGACAAATGTCGCTCGTAGAGCTCCCCGACACGACTATTAAGCGGTACCTTTGCTTTTGCTCTCCAGAGAGAAAACAAAAGTTGGTGGAATAGCTACGTCGCAGAGCTTAATAAGAGGGCAGGCAATGACCACGATTCACATGATCTTTCAACGTACAAAGAAGCAATAAAAGCAGTGTGGGGGTGAAGCTACATGACTTCACATCCAGATCCAGGTAATTAGGTCATAAATAAAACTTGCTCTCTCTCTTTTTTTTTTTTTTTTTTTTGTTCTCTCTTCTCTCTTCGGAAAAATAGAATGCCGTAATAACAACTTCTTCCCCTATTGATATTAATAAGGTTTGCGTGTTGAAGCAGTCTTCCTGTAGCAACTTGAAACCCACGTAGGAAATTTTTAACAGGGGTTTCTGAAACTGTTGAAGCAGGCATGCATCTAATTATCTATGCTATATACATTGATAGTTTATTGGTATCAAGGCTTGGATAAGTGCATCCGGCCGAAGTCCGCCTTTTTTTAAGCCTTATCCTACAGTTTTAATCAGAGGCCTCTGCCATGATTGCCGAAATGATCCGCACGGTAGGGCACCCTTCACATTATAATGACCGTACTTTACATGTATTACAGTAACAACGATTGCAGTATGTTGGCTATGATTTTCTTCACCTTGCAATCAAGTTAATGATATTCTTGTTAAATATTTTGTGATGAGTTGGTCAAGATTGTAAGTCCATAAAGCTAGCTCAAAACAATATGAAATCTTACATGTTCTTAATGGCATCAGAATCCAGTTGAGGAATCCAAAGTACCAAAAGAGATGATGAGATGAAGTCTGAGACGGCAGTTTAACTAGTAAAAAGAAATCCTCTTCCAAAGGTTTGGATGCCTATGTGTATAGAAAAGGAGATGTCTAAGTCAATTTTAGAAGAAGGTGAAATCTCTTGGAAAGGATTTTAGAGAGCATTCAGAGAAAGAGAGCTTGAGGGTAAGTTTTTTGAATTATATAGGGCATCCATACTTGATAACAGGATGAGACAATTGGTTGAGAGTACATAACGTGGTTTGGTGCGAAGATGGGTTGAGAAGAGCTCATGTTTGATGCCATAGATAGCATGTATTATAAAATATAGACAGTCTTATTAGCTAGGGAATGGTCATGCCCGTCCTTGCTCGAGTACATGCCATTCCTCAACCTTTGAACATGTTATTCTAGAGCACTCATAGGTGACACTGTCATGGGTTATGCTACTATATTCTCGCCTAATTGTGAGTAAGAGAGGTTTGCCTTTATCACATGCCCCTCGTTATTCAGACCAAAGTAGTTTGCTCGGATAAGAGAATAGACTTTCTATTCTTGGATGTTAGCTCGTGGGTTTTAATACTCAGAGTGGACTTACAGGCGTCCTCACTATTTGGCAATTGAGATTTCCTTATCACTAGGTAGCTTTTGTCTAAACACCCAAGCCGGCCTATTAAGTTTGAGGCCATGGAGTACAGGGATATCAAATCACCTTTTGTTCAAACATTGACGATTGGCAGGATGAGTAATTAAATATTTTTGAATGTTGTGCATAGTTATACTATCATATCAATGTCTCCTTAATTTATTGTAGTGGCATATGCATGATGATTGCATGGTATTTTATGTGTTTGGGATATGTAACAATTTTTAGGATATTTATGCAAACTTAATCTTTATGTGCCTTTATCATACTTTAAGTGGTTGTGACATGCTTATTGAGGGAGCAACCTTGTTCATACAGTTTATCAATCCATAGTTGCTCGGTTCTTTTTCTTAGAAATTATCATGTTATGCTCCTTTTCTAATTCAATTTCTTCTTCTGCATCGTGCTTGGTATCTCAGTTCTCTTGCTTTCTTTTCTCCCTAAAGTTACTTTTCCCTAGGTACATTTTTGCCTCCTTTATCATAAAACTTCTTTGTCATTACTTTCAGGCTCTAGATAAATTTTCCTAAATCTCAGACGATTACCTTATGCAACTTAGGGGTCAATGTAGAATCGCTTCGAAAGTTACCCTCATAGCACTGTTGAAGCAAGATATAGCCTGCCAACCTTCTCCTGGTTACTTTGAGTGTTTATGTAGATGTGCTTGCCCTCAGAGTTAGGCTCCCTATTTATGGATCCCCCATGAGGGCTTATTGTGAGTTTAGGGTTTTGTCATCTCAATTTATTCCAAACGTTTGATGCCTTCTAGTCAGATATGTTGCTTTATCGAGGTTCATAAGGTATATGTCCTTTAATCCCTCCATTCTTTGAGCCTTCTTTTTCTTCAAATGTTATCTGAATAGCTAGAGATGGTATTACCTCATTTTCAAGAAAGGCTTCTCTCTTCCCATTTCATTCAATCTCACTTCTTCTATCTATGAATAGAAGAAGAAATTCTTTTATGCTTTATAAGCGGAGCTCGGCTAGGCTTATCGAGTGTGGTCGAAGCTGCCAATAAACCAAGCGGAGATGCCCCACCTTAGTACCAATAAGAAGGTTGTGATATCTACTCTGTGTATATGTCACCACCAAGAGACTTCTGACCTTTCTGGAGAGTTTGGTTTGGCATTAGTGGTTTAGCTGATGCAGCGCGATGATGAGACACGAATGCAATGAAATAATAATAATAATAATAATATATATATATATATATATATATATATATATATATATATTATGAGATGGCTAATTACTCAGAAAGATCAAAAACTAGTTAAGCTATACTATGCAAGACAGGCGAAAGCATACGCTGGAACTAGAACTGTTAGAATATTAACGAGCCAAGAAAGTGAAGGCTAGGAAACCCTGGGTTAGGACATGCTCTCAACATTCACTAAATCAGAGAAAGAGAATTAGAAAAATGATTTCATATACTAACAGTGATCACTCGAAGATTGAAACAGGAAGATTGCTCGGACAGGTTGAAAGTCCTGGATGAAGAAGCTGTCTACCGGAGAGGATCTTCGAAATATGGTTCAGGAGCAAAGACGACTTCCTCTTCGGCTCGTGAATCCCTGAGAAAACAGCAAGCAACAAACCGCAAACTTAAGATGGTGGAGAGAAATAAACAAAGAACAAAGAGAGTAAAACTTGAGAAAAGAAGCCCTTTGGGGCTGATTTGATCCCGACGACTGAAACCCCTGAAAGGTGGACTTCCAGACTGAAGACTCGCTGGTCGGATTGCTCTGGAGGGCGTGCAATAGCGAGAAGGAGGTTCAGTGGGCAGTAAAGTGTAGCAAGAGAAGATGGGGGCCTATGGTTGGCGGCAGAGTTGTTTTAGGATTTCTGGAGGGAGGGACGGCTAGGGTTTAGGTTTGAGAGAGGTTAGAGAAGATGAAAGGAAACACTAAGGGCTTCACACCCACTCCTTTCCGGAGTAACAGAGCCTTCACAGCAATGAAAAAAAAACTTTAGAATTTTCTTATTAATGGTTTTTTTAATTTACAAGAGAAAGGTCTTTTTATAACCCCTTCATGTCAATACAAGTTAAATCGTTCATTTTAAGTACATAGTTGACATGCATTGTAATGTATAGCATGTAATTCTTTTTGAGGAGATAGAGATCTCTGCATGCTTCATCTGGAATGGCTAAAAAAAGAGAGTGGCTGCAATTTTCAAGCTTATAGAGGAGGGGGACCACTTGAGAGAGGGAAAGAGTGGGCGCCCCTTGATTCCTCCTGCCATCTTTGACTGGGTGGCAACTTTCTTCCATCTGGGGCGCATGAAGATCTTTCAATTAGAGAGGGGTAGCCAATTTCTTTCATAGATGCTTGCCAGGGGACCACATGATAAGTATGAAAGTCAATGGGCATCCAAAAGCTTCCATATAAGGATGGGTGGCATGAAGAAAAAAGGAAGGAGGGTGTTGGCGCCTAAATTCCTTCCTAAATTGATGTGGGCTGGCTTCTTGCTCTGCTCTGGTGATGCCATGGATCCTGGAGTGGTCCAAGACATGGGTCATTGCATGGTTGATGGGTCTTCTCTTGAGTCTTCTCTTGGGTCTTCAAGGTGAACTTTCTCTTGATTTATTATAGGACTCAATGAAAGAAAATAACACTTGACACTTGACCAACTCCTGGATTCCAACAATGAACCAGATTAACTAGCACAACTGGACTCGATAAGGACTCTAAAAATAAAAAAAAAGGACTCTCATAAATCAGAGATTCATAAGGAACCCTGAAACCTCTGTCTCAATCTGGTGCCTGCACCAATTCTCCCGGGCTTGGAGAAACTCGACCCCGTCAAGTAAGGGTCAGTTTGACTTTGGTACTTCTCTAGAAGGTCTGCATCTATGTGTTGCAGATCTTCCCGGGTAATCCATAAGTTCTCTGATTTCGGCCGACCTTGCCAACAAACCAAATATCTTTGGTAACCTTTATTGCGGGTCGTGACAGCTTGGTCATTCAGAATCTGCTCAATCCTGCCTTTCCTCTCAGGCCAATTTGTGGGTGGACACTCAGGTGAGGGCTCACTCTCAAAGGAACGGTCAGGTCCAAAAATTCGTTGGGTACCACTGCTGGATCCCTATATTCTACTAAGTTTGAGATAGTGAAAATAGAGCTAATGCCTAACCATGAAGGTAACTTTAACACACAGGCATTGGTTCCTACCTTCTTTAACATTTTAAAAGGACCAACTCCATGAGCATGTAACTTTCTAACATGACATAGTTTTTCCTTAACAAAATTCTTGATTCGATTCTAAGGATTAGCCAACTTATTATCAATATTCAAGTGAATACTAATGTCATGATGTAGGTGCTGTGCAATTGACTCTGAGACTCGTGTATGGTTGGACAAGTTGAATGGGCAGATGAACTCAGTAGAATGTGACAAAAGTCCTTATTACTAAGACTTGGATTGACACTTAACTGAAATGCAGACTTACTAAGGCATTCCTATGGAAAGAAATTTTATTGAACTCTCTGGACCTAAACCTAACAGACTACAGACTCTCTAGGTTTGACCCTGAGTTGGTGGATGGCATGGATTCTTAAGAGGTTCCATAGGGTCTTCTGAAAGTATGTGGCAAACCGAACTCGGACTAGATCTAAGAGGTGTAGGATATCCCTAAATAGTGGAAGGTAACTAGATATTCTTTTTGGAAACACCTTATGAAATTTTTCTAAAATCTTCACTACTACCTCTTGGATGTGATCGTGAATTTTTCTAGTCCAAATTGATGACCCCTTACTGATGTCTTGTTCTAAACCTTCAGCAAAAATTACATAAATCTCTTGCTCTAAATCCTTCATGAATTCCACTATTTCTAGGGATTGCTCTATAGGGCTTAGCTCTTGAACTTCAGCTTCCTCAAGTTGACCATTTTGCTCCTCCATAATCTCTTTAGCTACAAGCAATGGTTCATGTTCAACTAGGATGGTATCAATTTCTTTAGACTCAACCCTTAGATCAGACTCAGTTCTATAGACTTCTCTTTCTATCTCTCCAATAGGTGTAGTTTCTTCTTCCTCTAACATGTCACTGGGCTCAAGCTCTTCGTCCTTAAAGCCTTCAATGGGTTCTTTCTCATCCTCTTCGTATTCATCAACTAAACTTACGTCAGCCTCATATACCTCCTCGACACAACCTATAAGGGGTTCTTGATCTCTCTCCTCATTACAGTCAATAGGTTTAGGGTTTTCTAGATTGTCAATTTGAGTAGGATCCTGAACAACTATGCCTAGGCTGGCCATGTCTAGCTTTTCCTCCCTTTGTTCAACTATGGTGGTAAGAATGGGTTGGGCAAACTAATAGATAGGAATGGGTCGGATAGTAGGAATGGGTGAGGCAAGTGGGGGAATAAGAGTGGGTCGACTCATGGGAATAAACAGGATGGTAGGGAAGGGTGGACTCTGGTGAACACATGGGGCAATATGGATGGACTGGCTAAATGAGCCTAGATTAGGACTTGACTTATTTCCAAGAATATTAGTCCTATTAAGTGTGGCCTGATGGGTGATGGGCTCCTTATGCCTATAGGACATGGGTAGTTATTTATTCCTAAATCTAATCTTCATGGCTTTCCATGTTCTAATGGGCATCTCTCTCTTTTGACGACATGCGTGTTCAACCTTTTCCCAATATATCCTAGCACGTCGAGTTAGTTTAAGCCTAGCAAATTTTACCTTTCCTTCTTCTGACATTTCTTTCCGATCGAAATACTCATCCATCCTCCTTTCCTAATCAATGTAATCCTCTAGCTCTAGATCACCATCAAAAGTGGGTGCATAGGGCCAGGTGCTCCTAATGGATCTTTTCTCTGAGTCCACTAAGTATGGGTATGAGCTTCTAGGGTGATACTCAGGGGTAAAATCATAATGATAGGCTCTCCTAGGGTCAGGATGTGGGGTAGGTAGACGAGGGTCTAACTTAGGCTCAGTCCTGGTCTTACGACTTTCTTCTAGGGAGCTCACTTGATCATTCAATTGGGTCAATCGTTTAGTAATGGTCCTAAGCATAGCTCCAATGTCATTGTCCATGGATGGGTCGGATGGGGACTGACTCTGACTGGGTTGGTACGGGCTCCGGACCGGGTTGGTATGCAGGCAAGCACACAAAAAGAAAAAAAGAATGGCTACTGGCTCCTAGACCTAGAGCTCAAATAAAGTGTGTCAACTAAATGTTAATCAGTCACCAAGTATCCTGTAGCTGGCCAGATAGCAGGTGGAAAGGGGGGAGGTTCTTCCTGCTTAACGCAGGGGCCTAATTAGAGTAACCCCGTCACTCCGCTTAAGTCATTTAACATTTGACCTTTAGCCTTAGACACCAGGTTCTAGTCGTAAATGGAGAAAGACTCACACCAGTTTTGACAAAATATGTGAACACAACCATGAGTGTCTCTACTACTCAATTATGTCTACTGGATTTTAAAATTAGGAGGATTGGGCTCGTATGCAAGTTGATGGTTTTCTGGGCCCAGAAAGGGTGATGAAATCCCCACTGATCTGAGATAGCGGTGCTCTTAAGTCAATTTAATGCAGAGATGATGGAACACTAAAGACTTGAATTAATAAGTTGGGTCTCTAACCAAAAAGGATCACGTCTGGCCGTAGTTCATTACTCCCCTGTGACAAGAGTTATACTTGCGTATAACCGCTCAGGAGGCGTGACACTTTAGGGTTAAAGGATGCAGCAATACAATTTTTTTTTTTTTAGTTATGAAACTAATTAATAGCAGTAATTAAAATGTTTTAATTAAATTTTTTTTTAAAATTTTTTTATATGCAAGGAAAATAAGTAAATATGTAAGGTGTGCAGAAATTTTAGCAAACTGAAATTTTTAGCACCTATGCAAAACTACTTTCCTAATATGATGTAAGAACAAGTCCTAACAACCTGCTCTGATATCAAAATTGATGCAGCACGATGATGAGACACGAATGCAATGAAATAATATTATATATATATATATTATGAGATAGCTAATTATCCAAAAAGATCAAAAACTAGTTAAGCTATACTATGCAAGACAGGCGAAAGCATACACTGGAACTAGAACTGTTAGAATACTAACGAAGCCAAAAAAGTGAAGATTAGGAAACCCTCGGTTAGGACATGCTCTCAATATTCATTAAAACAGAGAAAGAGAATTAGAGAAAGGATTTCATATACCAACAGTGATCACTCGAAGATTGAAACAGGAAGATCGCTCTGACAGGTTGAAAGTCCTTGATGAAGAAGCTGTCTACCGGAGAGGATCTTCGAAATATAGTTTAGAGGCAAAGACGACTTCCTCTTCGGCTCGTGAATCCCTAAGAAAACAGCAAGCAACAAACCGCAAACTTAAGATGGTGGAGAGAAGTAAACAAAGAACAAAGAGAGTAGAACTTGAGAAAAGAAGCCCTTTGGGGCTGATTTGATCCCGGCGGCTGGAACCCCTGAAAGGTGGACTTCCGGACTGAAAACTCGCTGGTCGGGTTGCTCTGGAGGGTGTGCAACAGCGAGGAGGAGGTTCAGTGGGCAGCAAAGTGTAGCAAGAGGAGATGGGGGCCTGTAGTTGGCGGCAAGGTTATTTTAGGGTTTTTGGAGGAGGGACGGCTAGGGTTTGGGTTTGAGGGAGGTTAGAGAAGATGAAAGGAAACACTAAGGGCTTCACACCCACTCCTTCTTGGAGTACCAGAGCCTTCACAGCAATGAAAAAAAAACTTCAGAATTTTCTCATTAATGGTCTTTTTCAATTTACAAGAGAAAGGTCTTTTTATAACCCCTTTATGTCAATACAAGTTAAATCATTCATTTTAAGTATATAGTTGACATGGATTGTAATGTATGGCATATGATTCTTCTTGGGGAGACAGAGATCTCTACATGCTTCATCTGGGATGGCTAAAAAAAGAGAGTGGTTGCAATTTCCAAACTTATAGAGGAGGGGGACCACTTGAGAAAGGGAAAGAGTGGGCGCCCTTTGATTCCTCCTGTCATCTTTGAGTAGGCGGCAACCTTCTTCCATCTAGGGCGCATGAAGATCTTTCAATTAGAGAGGAGCAGCCAATTTTTTCCATAGATGCTTGATAGGGGACCACATGATAAGTGTGGAAGTCAATGGGCACCCAAAAGCTTCCATATAAGGGTGGGTGGCATGAAAAAAAGAAGAATGAGAGTGTTGGCGCCTAGATTCCTTCCTAAATTGATGTGTGCCAGCTCCTTGCTCTGCTCTAGTGATGCCATGTGTCCTGGAGTGGTCCAAGACATGGGTCATTGCATGGTTGATGGATCTTCTCTTGGGTCTTAAAGGTGAACCTTCTCTTGATTTATTACAGGACTCAATGAAAGAAAATAATATTTGACACTTGACCAACTCCTGGATTCCAACAATGAACCAGGCTAACTAGCACAATTGGACTCGACAAGGACTCTAAAAATAAAGAAAAAGGACTCTCAAAAATCAGAGATCCATAAGGAACCCTGAAACCTCTGTCTCAATCTGTTGCCTGCACCATTGGCTCCTCTACTAGTAGTAGGATTTGTGCTAGTCAGAGAGATTCAGGGTATGAGACTATAGTCTCACTTTTTGATCATTGATTATGCTTTAAGAATGTGTTGATTATCGGATTTGTTGTTGCAAGGATGGGCCATCTGTGTTTTGATAGGGCAGAGCTTAGGGAATGCACCATGAGTAGGAAGCGACAAATGATGGCCGGCTAGCGAGGGAACATATAGTATGCTTTTGGCACCAAAGAGTAGGGTACTTTCCATGGGGGTGCACCTTGTTGCTTTCGAGACAATTGCCCTTCAAGAGTCCATGTTGCCTCCTTTAGTTGCAACTCTGGGTCCTTTTTTGGGCCTAGATTTTTCATCCTATATGAGGCAAGTGTCTCCAACCTTGAGTCTATAAGGCTCAACTTCTATGGCATCAAGACCTTATGAGACCCAAAATTATTCATTTGTAGCATCAAGCCCATTGGTTCTACAATCTCACATGCCTATGCCACTGAGGCTTGATGAGAAATCCATAGGATATGGATTCTCTATCCCCTTCTTCGCCAATAGAGTTATGTTGCTCGATGATCGGGCATTCCTTCAAAGCCTGACTGATTGGCAATTGGTCTCGGTCACCTTCAAGTCCATTGTTTGCTTTGTGCAACATATGAAAAATCTCTTGGATAGTTACATTTGAGGTAGTGCTAATTTTCATTGTGCTTTGCAAGAGCTAAAGACATGGAAGGAGAAGGCTGAGTTGTCCCATGTTGTAGGGGAGAGGATAGAGATAGAGTTCGCAGCTTAGGTGAAGGAGTTAGAAGAAGTGGTGAGGTTTTCAGTGGTGGAGGTCAATAATCATAGGGCTAAGGCAGTTAAGCTGGAGGCAAAGGCTCGGGTGACTAAGGCCAGGGTGGCTGCAACCATCATGAAAGCAATCTAAGTAGAGAGATGTAGCTTACTGTGGAATGGGCCATATAGAAGGTGATCCATATGTTCAAAGACACATAATAGTTTTGAATGCCTCTGCTAGATAGTGGGGCCAAGGCTTACTGATTGGCATGGGTAGTTATGGTAGAGAAGGCTCGGACTATATATCCTAATTTTGACCCTTCTTTTTTTAAAGTCGAAGGAAGGGAGAGAGGCCGATGATGATAATGTTTTTGATCAGGTTACTTAAACAAGAATCTTTTGGCTCAACTCTTTTGGAGGAAGCTGGATTTCATAATGTTGCCCCCCTTGGCAACCCAACATACGCTTTTGTCATGAGCCTTTACCCCTAAGGTTTCTATAGGATCAGCTCCTTAGAGACTTCTGTGCGAAGGTGCTAGTTGCATTGATGGTTCTTGCCCTTATAGTTGTGCTTAAAGGGCTGATGTTTAGACCAACATGATAAGAGCCTCCACTTACTGCTGAAGTTCAATGAACTGGGCAATGATCAAAGCTTTTGGATGGATTAGGGAGGAAGATCTATAGTCTTTGACCTGATCTAAATGGTGCCATTGTTGCTAGCTGGGGCTTTTTTACTGGATTTAGATAGGATGACTTTCATCTCATTTTCATAGACGACACCATTCTAATTGCATTAAAATCCTATTGAGGTAGTGCCAATTAGGATAATGAGATGGATACTGAGTTGAAAACTGAGACAGTGATTGGTCCAACAAGGAGGGATTTTTCCTTGATGGCTTGGGTGCTTGTGAGCATAGAAAGGGAGTGTGAGGGGCTGGGAGCTATCTATTGAACCTAAGGGTTTAATTATATATATTTTAATGATTATAAGATATTAATTGATGGACTAATATTATACTTGAGTTTGTGTTGATAAGATATGTACTATGGTTGGAACAAATTAGAATATGAGCAAAAAATCATCCGGCATATATTTGAACTCAAGTTGTATGCAAGAAGTCCAAGTTGAAGAAAACAATGAAAAATCATCTACTAACCGAAACAAGAATGTCCAAAGAAAATGTTTCATTTGTAATTTTATTTTTTTTAAGGACATATCTTAAAATTTGGTAGAAAAAAAGTGCATAAGGCTTAAAACCTTTAAAAATAAATTAGATTAGATTTTTTTGATCAATAACTAAAGAAAAATTCTTATAAAAATCTAAAAATAAGGTATGTATGGTCGGTCGATCTACAAAACAATTGACCGAACTTAACCATTCCAAACAAAACCCTCAAAATTAGGTTTTTACGTGATCTGGTGTTCGATTGTTGTAGAATGGGCTATCAATTGGCCCAAGGCTAGTAGTTAACTAGCCTTAGTCTAGTGTTCGATCATTGGGAATTTGACAGCTCAATAGTCATATTTTTATTCGACCGTTGGAAATACCTTTGAGCCCCAACGGCTATATTTCTTCATTTCCATAAAATGAGGACATGTGAGGTGGTTTAAACATAAAAAAATGAGTTGAAAATCATTAGACAATCTTTTTGAAAAAGGGTTTGTAAGCCTAGTATGTATATTTATTTCTTTTTCAAGTTTAGTGCTATAATTAAAAATCTACATTCCTTATAAGAGTCTTACTGCTTCTCTTGTAGAGGAGCTTAAGAACTTCTCGTAAGCCCATAAAAAGGAAACAGTGGATTCATCCTTAGTCCGAAAAAAATTGTAAGGGTTCCTTCTAAACCCCGTAAAAAGAGTGTATAAGGGTTTGATCCTCATCCAGTTAAGAGGATTGGTATAGTGAAAATCGCAAGAAAAAGTCTTTAGTAATGGATGTAGGCAAGGGATGCTAAACTACTATAAAAATTTTATTATCTTATTTATTTATTTTCTTATTTGCATTTTTGCAATTAGTTTCATATGCTCTTATATTACAACTAATATTTAGCTCTAATGTTTATGTTTTAAATTATTATACTTGTGTTTTATTCTTAAATTATTAATACTTAGTTTTTGAGAGTTAAGTTTTTGATCAATCCAATTTATCCTTCTTCTTGTGTTGCTTTGAGCCTAACACTATCCGATAAGGGCCTTCTGATGCTTAAATTAGTTCGAGAAGAAAGTGGAATTTGTAGGAAAGGACTTTGAAGAGCATCTGTACCTGATGCCAAGATGAGGCAGTTTGTTGAGTATATGACATGGTTTGGTGCGAAGATGGATTAACAAGATCCTATGCATGATACCATAAGTAGCATTTATTGTAGAATGTTAACGGCCTTATTGGCCAGAGGATGGTCATGCCCATCTTTGCCTAAGTGCATGCCTTTCATCGACTTTTAGACATGTTATTGTGGGCAACACTGTCATGAGCCATGCTGCCATATTCTCGTCTAGTTGTTAGTGAGAGAGGTTTACCCTTATCAATTCTATAATTAAAATATTTATAAAAGAAGGTTTTAAATAACTAAATTTATTATTAAAATAAGGTAATTTAGGATAGGTCACCTAATGATTGAACAATGGAAGTTCAATCTTGCAATTCAAGACATTGGAAGTGGTCATTGCCTTTAAATATCTTATCAAAAATTATATAATTTAAAAATTTCTAAATCTCATGCATCACCTACTTCAAATTAAATTAAATATTTTTAATAATATTAAATAATACATTTTTTTTATTATTTAGTATATATAACTTAGTCGTGTTTTTTATACTTAAGTAGTTTGGATGTAGTAAGCTATGTTCAACTTTTTGGAATACGACGTTTTTGCTTTTATTGTCAAATCATGACATTATCATTTGGGTTTGTTTTACTCTATCTTCTATTAATTATATTATAATTTAATAATTATTAAATTTTAATTCGGATGATAACACTACTTGACATTGGGATGAGAGGTGAAGGATTTGGTTCCGTTGAAGTCGCCCTCATGAAGTCGGATAGAATATTTTAGGAGTAGGAAGATGGAGATTAACAACTCCTGCTCTAAATATATATATATATATATATATATATATATATATATATATATATATTAATTGGTTTGGTAAGCATGCGCCCTTCAACCACGTTTTTGTAACTATTTTAAGACCTATGATGCAGGGAATAATTAAGTTTCCATTGAGCACGAAACTTTGATGCAACGAACCGCCAAGTTTCCACCGAACACGAAATATCGACCCATTCGTCCTTTCTAATGAAAGAAACAACCACCTTGTGTGGAACCCACAGCTGATTTCTTCCTCCCTGACACCTTCGCGACATGACATCTCTTGGCATGGCCATTTCAACATGACATGATGCGTTTGGAGCTCTAAGGACGCCCTGGCCTTCTCTTAACTTCATGCAATAATGGCTGCAGCCTCAGCCCAGGCTCCTGACATCCCGAGAATGATAAGCGTTCTTCCCACTGTATATCCCCAAGACTTTTGCTAGATTCGATTTCGATCACGTCCAATTGGGTTAGACACTTTAACTTCCTTTCCGAAGCTGTGGTGTCTCCAGCTTTGTTTGACACGGAGCCAGCTGGCAGGCCACCAACTCTAGCTCGCACCCAATAACTGCTGTTCGGAAAGCCAATAGCTGTTCATTGACTTCCAACGACTGTATCAAATCAAATCTTAAGCAGTAATGTCTGAATAACCTAGTTTGATGTGAAACCCTTTTTAAAATTGGACACCTACCATAAAACTCAAGGCAATATCTCAGCTAGATGGTTGGATAAGTAACTTTAGAGGTTAGAAATGGATATTAATTAAAGAAGTGAATGCCAAAATATAAAGGTCGAACCCTATGACTTTAGGGTTAGAAAAATACCGCAATAGAATCGCAACAATAATATATATATATATTATAAAATAAATAAGAATAATATATTAAAATTTATTATTTTGAAAAAAAAATGATTATGCTACGTTGGTAGGATGGTTTATGGTTAAATAAAGATGAAAATAGACTTTTAGTCCTCAAACTTTTACTCAAAATTTATTTTATTTCTTAAATCTTCAATTGCTATAGTTTAGTCCTTTACGTTTAAAAATATTATATTCCTAATGTTCTGTTCCATTGAATCAATTAAAATTAATAAAAAACTAATGCGTCATTCTATCAACCAGTCCATGTATTTATGTTAGCGTGATGCGTCAGTTATTTTATTAATTTTAATAAACTCTAGGTAAAAATATATTAGGAATGCAATATTCTTAAAATATGAAAGATTAAATTATAACAACTGAAAGTTTAAGAACCAAAATGAATTTTAAGTAAAAGTTTGAGGAATAAAAGTACATTTCCATCTTTATTTAACTATGAACCTCTCTACCAACATAGCACTATCAAACTTTATCAAAATAATAAATTTTAATATATTTATTTTTATTTATTTTATAATAAATATATTATTATTGTGATATTTCATTTCTATTGCAACAAATATTTTTAATGAAAATATAATTCTTTTTTCCTTAATTAAAAATAAGAATAACTAAATTCATTTTATTCTTTATAATATTGTCATAGCTTTTTTATTTAAAATATTTAAAAATATTGATAACTTCGACACATTTTTATATTCATGCATACTTTTTCTTACAAGTTCTTTAAAAGATAGTATTATTTATGTTGCAATGAAAAAGTAAAAGCTATATTTCATATATAGATTTAAATAATTTTTGTATATTTTCAATATAAACTCTAGTTGGATTAGTAATTGGGAAGCTTGGTCAAATCGATAGAAAAGGAATGGGTTACAAATTAATAAGCAATAATTTTTCATAAATATAATTTTTTTGATATTTTTAAAGAATACCATAAAATTAATATCATTATTTCTATAATTTTTGATAATTTTTCATAAATGCAAGGCAAAGTATTATTTTTTTATTTTTTTTAAAATGCTCATAAAATCACGTTGTAGATTCTATACTTTTCAACAAACTATCATAAATACAATTAGTATATTATTTCCTTTCATTTCTAAAATACCACTAAAATATATCACAAAATATGAATACAGGAATAACATTTATTAAAAAAATACTACTTATTTTATAGCACTTCATTACAATTAAAAGCATTTAAGTTTATATGATATTAAAAAAAAGGGTAAGTATACCAACATACAATAGGAAAAGCTATTGTAATTATACTGCTAATATCTATTTTTATTGTAGTGAGGTTTTATTAACTTTGACTAATCGTTTTTTCTCGAAAAGATTAAGGAAACAATTTTTGGCTTGAGAGCTGGATATAGTTTTGGTCTTATAGATATAGTGGCTGTGTGTATCAATTTGAAACAATTTGTGGCTGTTTGGAGTGAGAGAGGTTAGATTCTTTTGGTAATTTTTTATTTTTGAGAATCAAAAATTAGCACTTCTATCCTTGTTAATTTTTTATTCTCAAAATTAAGGGCAAATAAGATTTCTAAAAATAATTTGTTATATTTCAAATGGTAAAATTTCAAATGCCGAGATATTCATCTAGAAATCTACAAGGAAATGTTTGCTCCAAATAGCCTCTTGAAACTTTAATTTGAGGATGGTATTTTCTTATTCTCTTCTGAAAGAGAGCTTTTTGATGGGTATTAATATAAGCAATGAAGAGTTAAGTGTAGCCGTTAAGATCACGAGCTGTTCAAAGGTTACTTCCTATTCCTCAACCTTTGACTTAATTATGCAAGAAGCATTGGTTACCTCTTTTTTTCTAAAAAAAGAAAATTACCATCATAAAAAGAATTACTTCTCATTCTCCTCTTCTATATTCGTATCTATTCTTTCCGTTTTTGCCTTCTTCTAATTTTCCACCTTATTTTTGTGCAGTACAATTTTCTTTTTAACAAAATTTCTGATGGGAGGGTTATGCCTTCCTTCCATTGCCTTAAAAAAAGAAAAAAAAAAAAAAGAAAAAAAGATCTCATTATGTTAAAATAACAAGCAGTAAATTTGGACCATATAAGCTTAATTATCATGTGCAGATAATCTATGACCTTGATTTATTATCATTGGCTACGTTCCCTTCCCACCTCAATGGACAAGCTTGGACCCTGAGGTATGCTAACAAGATCTGTCTAAATATAAATGCAATATAATTTTGCAAGTGCATCGACTTGCGAGTTTAAACTCCTTAACAGATTTCAACCTGTAGCGTTGCTTATAAAAGTCCCAATGCAAACTAAAGTGGTATCAAGATTGTTTGCATAATTTGCTAATGCAATTGCAAGTCCATTTTCCCCCATGTTCGGCGTCCAAAATTTAATACATATAACTTCTGTAAATGCGAACAACATCTTCCATCAATGGACAAAATGAATTCCCTCCTATGAGCACATCTTCTAGTTTAACCCCAAAATCAAATAACTAGCCTCAAGAATATTTATATTTTTGTTGACATAACAGCTATCATCAATTTATTATTTGACAATCAATTCAACACCAACCACACCATTGTGGAACATAGCGCCATCAAACTGTACTCGGTGAACTTAATTGTTTGTTGTTTTCCACTCGTTAATAAGGTCTAATTAGCATAAGCAAGAAAGCTAGCAGCGGTTGTTCTAAGTGACAACTACCACTTTCAACTACCGCCAGGTGTATTATTTAAGTGCCGGACAAAGTCACCACCGATGCTGCCAGTAAAGGACGTCCGATTAAATGGCTCCACGTGCCCTTGCGCTCAACCACAGAATCTTTGTTGTTTTGTTTTTGTTTTTGTTTTTTATTTTTTTTAAGATCAGATACACTTTTTTAAAATATATATATATATATATATATATAAGAAGCATTAATATATGATAGAATTTTTTGGTCGTTTAATTTAGGTGGCATGTTAAACTGATAGAAACTCATGTTCTCACCGCTGCTCTTAGGTCGCTTCCCTCCTATTAAAATTGTCATCTTCTTTGTTGCTGTTATTTTGATTATTTTTCTATTGAAACCACTATCTTATTTTGAAGTTATTATCTCTTATCTTCTTCTAGTAGAGTAGTCATCTCTTCTTCGATGATCCCATCAAGCCTTTACAAAAAATGCCTACGATTTTATTATGTCAACGGAGCGTATATGTTTCACTTTGAGGTTCACTAGAGCAACTGTCTCCTCTACTTTCTCAATACTGCATCCGGCATGATTCCATCACAGTAGCATGGCTAAACCTACAAGAGTAGGGTATGCCCATAAAATACCTATGAAGAAGGAAAGGCGATACTCTAAACATGCGATAATCTTTCTTACCATATTAACCTAAGGGGTTCAACTTTTTTTAGCACACCAATCATGCACATAACAAGTAAGAATTGATTGATTGCTAGTAAAATATTTTCATCTCTTAAAATAAAAAGAATATTTAATATTTTAAATATTTTAAAAATAAAGCAGTACATAACAAAACCTATCCTTCAAGCATGTGGTCAACTGATCATCTCATTATTAGCAATTGGTGCACTCATTTTACTTGAGAGAGAGAGAGAGAGATAGCCATCGCCAACAACAAGGGTATTACTAACTTTCCAAGGTTCCTTTAATTAAAATGGCATTACTTCTTAGATTTTTTTTTTTTTTTTTTTCTTTCGGTTTGTTTGGTTTAGTTATTGGCCTTTGCTATTGATCAATAATTATCTCACGTGGCTGCTGAAAGTAGTCACTTAGAACGTATTTGAAGTTATGGTGTGATTGGGATTAGATTAAAAATTTAATTCCATATTTAGAAGCCCAAAGATTGAATTCCAATCCCATGGGCCTACATGTTCTTGAGTATAGAATACCAGCCAGCATGGGATTGAAAAATCCAGGCCTCTCTTATGTTTAATTACCAATTCTATGGGATGAAATTAGACATTATTTTACTAAATTACTTTGCATATATTTTTTTTTGATAACAGTCCTACATATTTTTTTTAAAATGACCAATAATATTATTTAAAAGATAAAAATATGAGTTTTAGATATAAGAAAAAGGTATTTTAAAAAAACTGAAGCCAATCTAATCCGACGTGCATATGTCTCAAATACCATTAATTGAATTATAGAGAAATCATTTTCTTATTCTAATCCTGCACCTTAAACATCTTAATCCATTGCAAAAAGCACCTTCTGTTCATTATTTTCTTTTAACTTCGTCACTTCTATGGCATTCCTCGTTCCTTCGATTTATGTGATTATCCCCATATTGCTAGGAATATCATCTCTAAATCTAAGAATACTGTCTTCATGTTAACTGATAATATCTGGAAGAATAGTATCAACTATTTTCCACAAGAAAAGAATACTCGTTAACTTGCATGAAAATTAGGATGAATAAAAGTTGGAATAACCGTCCAACCTATTTATTCTTCTATATTCTTTCTTTCCTTTTGGTTTTGAATTGTGTGGAGACTGGGCAGAAAAGATGGTACACAAAAACAAGGTGTACTTTTTTGCCAAGAGGAGTGTGAGCTCCCTTCTTAATCCAACTTAACTGACATTGTCGGCCATAAATTGGCTATCTTTTAATGCTTGATTATATCATCGATTGCTTTTTTTTAATGGCCTCAGCTTTTAAGGTCCAGTGGAAAATTAACAATGACTTCCACCAATATATCAATCACTGAAGCAATCGCTTTCAGCGATAAGAGAGCAGAAATCCTTCTGCTTTTCCAGAGCAACAGCAATGCAAACCTTCCGACTTTGTGTCAGCAGTGGACCAGAGGAATTGATAAATTTGGTCGATGCCACGGGACAAGGGTCGAACGCTTCTCGGGATACGATGCCAAAGCGTTGTTAAAACGTGGGGACGAATAAAAACACTGAAGCCTAAGCAAATGAAAGCTGCTGGCGGTGCACGAAGAACAAATTCTGCGGAAGATTTATGCGTTGGAGCATTGATGGCAAGCCAACTTCTCCGGAAGGTGCTTTCCACTAATGACCAGGAATACAGGAATCCAAAGCTTTGGCAATCTGAGAGGGACCTTCGATTTATTTGAGCCTTTAAGCTCGCTAAAGAGCAATTATGCGCATACTTTCTCTCTCTCTCTCTCTCTCACACACACACACACACACACACAAAGGTCTATTTGGGAGGTGCTTTTTGCTTATAATAGCCAACCATGTAATAAAGGGATGACAAAACAAAAATTCAATAAAGAGAACCTCCATGGCTAATGGTTGCTCTAATCGGAGAATCCAGTAACATCATGGACATCACCCAGAAAAGAATAGCACCGCATCACGGACTTGTCCTCGGTGACGATTAATCCGCATCCCTCGTCTCTGCTGAGTAGCTCTCTCTCTCTTTTTACTAGAATGCAGGTGCAAGGAAAGAAAGGAAAGGATGGTCTTTATTCTTTCTTGACATGCCGGTAGCGGTATTCATTAGAAGTCCTTAAATGGTGTCCTGGCAAAGGGGACTATCCTCTCTCAACCTTCATCATCGCTTAAGTGGTTGAAGTATTCCTTGATCCATCCTATGGGCTATCAGTCTGGGAATGAGACCCTCAACGTTACAAGCACACTCTTTGCTCACATCCAACTTAAAAATAGTGAAAGCAAGTATGGACTGGTAGTCTTTAGGATTTCCTAATACTTCACTAGGTTCCTGACATCGTGAAATAGTCTAATGGGGGAGTTTTTTCCTTATTATCTCTGTTTTGTTTGTCATTTCAGCTCTCAGAGGAATGGCTGGTGGACATTCATCATTTCACTTCATAAAAATTTTGATTGAAAGAATTAAAAATTTCCTATATTTTGCTATTATATATACCATATTTTGTGATCTCATTACAATGAATCCAGCATTTGGTTATTTTGCTGCTGTTCCTTCGAAGCAGCAATGAATTTAAGCATAAGTTTCCACATGCTTGACAAATGTAAGCTAGGCCAGGTTAGACCAACAGGGAGCTCGGCCTAAGTCAAATTTTAGATAAAAGTTTTGCGTTCCAATCTCGGGCCAACTCAAGTAGTAGATGAAAGATTAAATAGAAAATGGGAGTTATTTGGCCGTGTAACCCACTCAAAGTTAGAGACAATACAAGCATGCAGCCTACCAATTCCGACCTCAAAAATCACGTTATTGTAGATCACTCACTTCCATCATCAAATTGAAAGTAATTGATAAATAGCATGGTACCTCGTTAGGATTGATCATGGGCCTGAAACCGTCCAAGGCTCATTGGTTTGGGCTGGGCTTGTCGACTTCATCGCCTATGCCAGACCAGTTTATGAGACAAAATCAAACAAATGCGTCAGATGGCCTATCGCAGGCCCGGAGAAGGCTAGATTTATCTAGTTCTTGAAAAAAAAAGAAAAAGAAAAAGAAAATCATAGTTTATCTAGTACAACATGCAACAAGCGTTAATATTGACTCATTGTAAGCAACTCTCACAACATTCTAACACCTTGTTCATAGATTTACAACATTCTAACATGTGTCATGTAGTTTTAACTCTAAAAGAATTTGTATCAGAAAAATGAAACATATATAAAAAGATTAAATGCAGAGAAAATATGTCGGGATGCCTTTGAGGTGTTTTGAGTACTTGTACATGATACCATTCTTATCAGCTACAAAGTTACTTGTCGTGATACATTAATATGATGTTTGTGTATTTTTTGATCAAGAATCTAAATCATATACTTTTTTATGACCTAAAACAAGTCAAATAAATAATGGCTAAATAATAATTATCATTTAAAATCTTATTAATGCTATATTATATATCAATGCGAAAGATTTTGAATTTGCTAGTTCATGGCATTGATCATGCACCTTATGTTAATAAAAAAATTGATCTCAATGGGGATGAAGAATCTCTCTTTTATGTGCTCCTACTTTTTTTATCTATATGATTGCTCTTATTTGCAATAATTGTGCAATTCCGTTTTATCGAAGAAAAAATAACGAAAGTTCTATTTCTAAAAACTAAAATTTATGAATCAAAGTATATAAATTATTAAAAATATTTTAATTTACACATAAAATCGGATGTTTGTTTATGAATAGAGAGACAGATAGAGAGAAAGAGAAAGAGATGAACTACATCTTTAGTGAATATCACTTTACAATCCAATTGGAGTGGACTGAGGTGGCTATTTGTGAAGTTCCTAACGTTTTGAAGTTTTTATTGTAGATATATGTAGGATTTTTTTAAGCACTATTTTTTCTAATCAAAGTTAGAAGTAATGGGCAGAAATTAGATTATCATGAGCAATAAAGTATCAATGTCTATAATGCAAAAAATAAAACTTAGATGCAGTTAGCTTGGTGTTTACCATTCTATTTCCTAATTAATGAATGCTTGATGCGGGACCATACATGGAATCTTCACACTGGCGTGCAACTCTCCTCCCCTTAGATTATAAGCGTACATTATAAGGAGTGCAAGGCTTTTTTTAAGCCCACCGGTCTAGCGATTGGATATATCAATTACCTCAATAAGTGGTTGAAGGTTTGGAGCTTTCAGTTTATCTTAGTTAATATAGTGAATAAAAAAAAATTAGAAAAAGTTAGGATATTTTTAAAATTTAATTTATGTTGCCATAACAAATAACTACATTCAATTTTTATCTATCAAAGATTCATCACTCGAAAGTAAGGATGAGCATAGATCAAGCTAGGCAAAGAATAAAATATAACAGTCTGATGCATCAAGTTGGATCAGCTGGGTCTGATCTTATGCCAAGAATGATCAATCTAAAGTCGGTCCGATGGGAATCCCTAAGGGATAAGGTATAGTTTGGTCCAATCTATAGTTACGTATCATAATTATATTATATATATATATATAATATAAAAATATATATTTTTAGATCAAGTTAGGTTGGATTAATTTATCCTAAGCTTAAATTCAAATTGAAAGTTAAATAGGCTTAAAATTTTTAATCTAATCTAAATCTATGAATAAAAAATATAGCTTGAGCTATGCAAATTTTAGGCTAGGCTCAGGCAAGCTCAAAAATCAAGTGGTGAGACTCCTCACCAGCCGGGCGGTTCGGTCCAATCGGAGCATCCCACCATCTTTTTATATATATTTTTTAAGTATCCATCGACTAAGACTTTTTTTTTTTTTTTTTTTTTAAAAAAAAGACCCACCCTCGTCCTCGCCAGCGGCACCATGCGGGCTATGCAATCGGTTTCAAATATAAAGATTATTACAGAACAAGCGGATGTAAAACTCCTCTCCATCCACATAATTGCTCCTGCCGACACTTCTTCTCAGCAGCTCCATTTAAGCGATTTGCGCGGTCCCCTTCAAGATGCTCTATGACAGCCCGCGTTCCTCAAAACGACAGGCAACTTCACGTCCAATTTTTTTTTTTTTTTTTCCCCCGTCCACGTGAATGCCTTCGTGTCCACGGCCACGATGAGACATTAGTACATGAGTGCATCGATTCACCGTAGATTCTCCTTTCGTTTATTTCTTTTTCTCTTTTATCCATCACGACACCACCTTATTACCTCGCTGCTGGCGCCAATCCAATCTCCGGCGAGGCTCGGCAAAGATTCGGCGAGGCTCCACTAGCATCAGGATCAAGAGAAGAGAAAAGAAAAGAGGAGGAGTAGGAGAAGAAAAGAGGAAGGCTGGTTCCAGCTCTTTAGTGGTTCAGTTCGGCTCCTTTCTATAGATGATATGATCCTCTAAACCCTCTTCAACTGATGCCAATTAATGGGGCTTAGATCAGTTAGGAAGAGAGTTCTAGAGCTTTACTATAAATGGAAGGAAATGGCTGGTGAAAGGGAAGCTAAAATGACGATAAAATCAGGCTAACTTAGCATTAAAACTGGTTCTGTTTTAAAAATTAAACCAAATAATT